>WEDG01001640.1:0-140000 GCA_017591395.1 Schistocephalus solidus
GCTTATGTGTTTTGGTATGTATCTCTCTCAGCATAATCGGGTTAAATAATTTCGAAATTTCTAGTGCAGGACATGAGTCAGGTGATTCGGATATGACTTTTTAGGGTCAGACCTCGAAACTTTCAATGAACATTTGGGTCGAACAATCAACCACTGTGGAAATAACCACGTAATGCCCATTCTGACAAGTAGTACTACAAGTAGTATGAATCTTATATGGCAAAGACGTTATACCGTACTCCGACATAGATACTAGCTTAAAAGCCCCAGACACGTGTGTCGATGTTTCTGCTGTGTGACACGTAGCTAACGAGGTTCTGGCTCCTCAGTGGGTCCCCAGCGTTCTTCTATGTGTTTGGTATATGGACCAGTGAATAATCGGGTTAATAATTTCTGAAATTATTAGTGCAGGACATGAGTCAGGTGATTCGGACATGACTTTTTAGGGTCAGACCCGAAAATTTCAATGAACATTTGGGTCGAAGACAATCAACCACTGTGGAAACCACGTAATGCCCATTCTAAAACAAGTAGTACTACAAGTAGTATGAATCTTATATGGCAAAAGACGTTATACCGTACTTCCTGACATAGATACTTCAGCTAAAGCCCAGACGACGTGTTTTCGCTGATGTTTCTGCTGCTGTGTGACACAGCAACGAGGGGTCTCGGCTCTCAGTGGGTCCCCCAGCGTTCTCTATGCGGTTTCTGGTATATGGACTCCAGTGAATAATCGGGTAAATAATTTCTGAAATTATTAAGTGCAGGACATGGAGTCAGATGATTCGGACATGACTTTTTAGGGTCAGGACCCGAAATTTCAATGAACATTTGGGTCGAAGACAATCAACCACTGTGGAATAACCACGTAATGCCCATTCTACAAACAAGTAGTACTACAAGTAGTGCGAATCTTATATGGCAAAGAACGTTATACCGTACTTCCGACATAGATACTCAGCTAAAGCTTTCCAGACACGTGTTTTCCCGCCGATGTTTTGCTGCTGTGTGACACAGCAACGAGGGGTTCGGCTCCCTCAGTGGGTTCCCCCAGCGCTCTCTCTATGCGGTTTCTGCTATATGGACTCCAGTGAATAATCGGGTAAATAATTTCGAAATTATTAAGTGCAGGACATGGAGTCAGGTGATTCGACATGACTTTTTGGGTCAGACCCGAAATCTTCAATGAACATTTGGGTCGAAGACAGTCAACCGCTGTGGAATAACCACGTAATGCCCATTCTTCAAACAAGTAGTACTACAAGTAGTATGAATCTTATATGGCAAAGACGTTATACCGTACTTCCGACATATAGATACTAGCTAAAAGCCCAGACACGTGTTTCAGCCGATGTTTCTGCGCTGTGTGACATACAGCAACGAGTGGCTACTCGTCTCCCCAGTGGGTCTCCTCTGTTTCGGTATATGACCTCTGAATAATCGGGTGAATAATTTCTGAAAGTCTTTATGTGCAGGACATGGAGTCGATCAGTATCGCTAGGATCAGACCCGAGTATTAATGAACATTTGGGTCGAAGACAATCAACCACTGCGAGTAGACCAAGTAATGCCCGATTTCTACAAACAAAGTCAGGTGATTCGACATGACTTTTAGGGTCAGACCCGAAATTTTCAATGACACATTTGGGTCGAAGACAATCAACCACCGTAGAGTAAATCCACGCAATGACCCATTCTACAAAAACAAATGCAGCGGAGCACTACAAGTAGTATGAATCTTATATGGCAAAGACGTTATACCGTACTCCGACATAGCTGCTAGCCAGCCCAGACATCGTGTTTCGCCGATGTTTCTGCTGCTGTGACAGCAACGAGGGTTCGGCTCCTCAGTGGGTCCGTTCTATGCGTTTCTGGATGACTCCAGTGAATAATCGGGTAAATAATTTCTGAAATTATTAAGGCAGGGCATGACGTCAGGTGATTTCCGTACTGCTTTTTAGGGTCAGACCCGAATTTTTAAATGAACATTTGGGTCGAAAGACAATCAACCATGTGAAATGTCGCACGTAATGCCCATTCTAAAAACAAGTAGACCACAAGTAGTATGAATCATATGGCAAAGATTGCACTGTAATTTCCGACATAGTAGTAGCTAAAAAGCCCAGACACGTGACTCGCCGATACTTTCTGCTGCTGTGACACAGCAACGAGATTCGGCTCCTCAGTGGGTCCCCCAGCTCATAGCGGTTTCTGGCATACTCCAGTGAATAATCGGGTTAATAACTTCTGAATTTTTAAGTGCAGGACATGGAGTCAGGTGATTCGATATGACTTTATAGGGTCAGACCCGAAATTTCACGAACATTTGGGTCGAAGACAATCAACCACTGTGAAATAAATCCACGTAATGCCCATTCTAAAAACAAGTAGCACTACAAGTAGTATGAATCTTATATTTCAAAGACGTTACACCGTACTTCCGACATAGCTACTAACGAAAAGCCCTGACATGTTTTCGCCGATGTTTTCTGCTGCTGTGTGACACAGCAACGAGGGGATTCGGCTGCTCAGTGTGTCCCCCAGCGTTCTCTATGCGGTTTCTGGTATATGGACTCCAGTGAATAATCGGGTAAATAATTTCTGAAATTATTAAGGACAGGACATGGATTAAGGTGATTCAGACACGACTTTTTAGGGTCAGACCCGAAATTTTAATGAACATTTGGGTCGAAGACAATCAACCACTGTGGAATAACCACGTAATGCCCATTCTAAAAACAAGTAGCACTACAAGTAGTATGAATCTTATATTTCAAAGACGTTATACCGTACTTCCGACATAGCTACTAACGAAAAGCCCTGACACGTGTTTCGCCGATGTTTTTGCTGCTGTGTGACACAGCAACGAGGGGTTCGGCTGCTCAGTGGGTCCCCCAGCGTTCTCTATGTGGTTTCTGGTATATGGACTCCAGTGAATAATCGAATAAATAATTTCTGAAATTATTAAGTGCAGGACATGGAGTCAGGTGATTCGGACATGACTTTTTATGGTCAGACCCGAAATTTCAATGAACATTTGGGTCGAAGACAATCAACCACTGTGGAATAACCACGTAATGCCCATTCTACGAAGAAGTAGATCTACAAGTAGTATAAATCTTATATGGCAAAGACGTTATACCGTACTTCCGACAAAGATACTAGCTAAAAGCCCAGACACGTGTTTCGCCGATGTTTCTGCTGCTGTGTGACACAGCAACGAGGGGTTTGGCTCCTCAGTGGGTCCCCCATTGTTCTCTATGTGGTTTCTGGTATATGGACTCCAGTGAATAATCGGGTAAATAATTTCTGAAATTATTAAGTGCAGGACATGGAGTCAGGTGATTCGGATATGACTTTTTAGGGTCAGACCTAAAATTTTAATGAACTTTTTTTTCGAAGATAATCAACCACTGTAGAATAACCACGATATGCCCATTCTACAATCAAGTAGTACTACAAGTAGTATGAATCTTATATGGCAAAGACGTTATACCGTACTTCCGACATAGATACTAGCTAAAAGCCCAGACACGTGTTTCGCTGATGTTTCTGCTGCTGTGTGACACAGCAACGAGGGGTTTGGCTCCTCAGTGGGTCCTTCAGCGTTCTCTTTGCGGTTTCTGGGATATGGACTCCAGTAAATAATCGGGTAAATACTTTTTGAAATTATTAAGTGCAGGACATGGAGTCAGGTGATTCGACATGATTTTTTAGGGTCAGACCCGAAATTTCAATGAACATTTGGGTCGAAGACAATCAACCACTGTGGAATAACCACGTAATGCCCATTCTACAAACAAGTAGTACTACAAGTAGTATGAATCTTATATGGCAAAGACGTTATACCGTACCTCCGACATAGATACTAGCTAAAAGCCCAGACACGTGTTTCGCCGATGTTTCTGCTGCTGTGTGACACAGCAACGAGGGTTCGGCTCCTCAGTGGGTCCCCCAGCGTTCTCTATGCGGTTTCTGGTATATGGACTCCAGAGAATAATCGGGTAAATAATTTCTGAAATTATTATGTGTAGGACATGGAGTCAGGTGATTCGGACATGACTTTTTAGGGTCAGACCCGAAATTTCAATGAACATTTGGGTCGAAGACAATCAACCACTGTGGAATAACCACGTAATGCCCATTCTACAAACAAGTAGTACTACAAGTAGTATGAATCTTATATGGCAAAGACGTTATACCGTACTCCGACATAGATACTAGCTAAAAGCCCAGACACGTGTTTCGCCGATGTTTCTGCTGCTGCGTGACACAGCAACGAGGGGTTTGGCTCCTCAGTGGGTCCCCCAGCGTTCTCTATGCGGTTTCTGGCATATGGACTCCAGAGAATAATCGGGTAAATAATTTCTGAAATTATTAAGTGCAGGACATGGAGTCAGGTGATTCGGACATGACTTTTAGGTCAGACCCGAAATTTCAATGAACATTTGGGTCGAAGACAATCAACCACTGTGGAATAACCACGTAATGCCCATTCTAAAAACAAGTAGTACTACAAGTAGTATGAATCTTATATGGCAAAGACGTTATACCGTACTTCCGACATAGATACTAGCTAAAAGCCCAGACACGTGTTTCGCCGATGTTTCTGCTGCTGTGTGACACAGCAACGAGGGGTTCGGCTCCTCAGTGGGTCCCCAGCGTTCTCTATGCGGTTTCTGGTATATGGACTCCAGAGAATAATCGGGTAAATAATTTCTGAAATTATTAAGTGCAGGACATGGAGTCAGGTGATTCGGACATGACTTTTTAGGGTCAGACCCGAAATTTCAATGAACATTTGGGTCGAAGACAATCAACCACTGTGGAATAACCACGTAATGCCCATTCTACAAACAAGTAGTACTACAAGTAGTATGAATCTTATATGGCAAAAGACGTTATACCGTACTTCCGACATAGATACTAGCTAAAAAGCCCAGACACGTGTTTCGCCGATGTTTCTGCTGCTGTGTGACACAGCAACGAGGGGTTCGGCTCCTCAGTGGGTCCCCCAGCGTTCTCTATGCGGTTTCTGGTATATGGACTCCAGAGAATAATCGGGTAAATAATTTCTGAAATTATTAAGTGCAGGACATGGAGTCAGGTGATTCGGACATGACTTTTTAGGGTCAGACCCGAAATTTCAATGAACATTTGGGTCGAAGACAATCAACCACTGTGGAATAACCACGTAATGCCCATTCTACAAAACAAGTAGTACTACAAGTAGTATGAATCTTATATGGCAAAGACGTTATACCGTACTTCCGACATAGATACTAGCTAAAAAGCCCAGACACGTGTTTCGCCGATGTTTCTGCTGCTGTGTGACACAGCAACGAGGGGTTCGGCTCCTCAGTGGGTCCCCCAGCGTTCTCTATGCGGTTTCTGGTATATGGACTCCAGAGAATAATCGGGTAAATAATTTCTGAAATTATTAAGTGCAGGACATGGAGTCAGGTGATTCGGACATGACTTTTTAGGGTCAGACCCGAAATTTCAATGAACATTTGGGTCGAAGACAATCAACCACTGTGGAATAACCACGTAATGCCCATTCTACAAAACAAGTAGTACTACAAGTAGTATGAATCTTATATGGCAAAGACGTTATACCGTACTTCCGACATAGATACTAGCTAAAAAGCCCAGACACGTGTTTCGCCGATGTTTCTGCTGCTGTGTGACACAGCAACGAGGGGTTCGGCTCCTCAGTGGGTCCCCCAGCGTTCTCTATGCGGTTTCTGGTATATGGACTCCAGAGAATAATCGGGTAAATAATTTCTGAAATTATTAAGTGCAGGACATGGAGTCAGGTGATTCGGACATGACTTTTAGGGTCAGACCCGAAATTTCAATGAACATTTGGGTCGAAGACAATCAACCACTGTGGAATAACCACGTAATGCCCATTCTACAAACAAGTAGTACTACAAGTAGTATGAATCTTATATGGCAAAGACGTTATACCGTACTTCCGACATAGATACTAGCTAAAAGCCCAGACACGTGTTTCGCCGATGTTTCTGCTGCTGTGTGACACAGCAACGAGGGGTTCGGCTCCTCAGTGGGTCCCCCAGCGTTCTCTATGCGGTTTCTGGTATATGGACTCCAGAGAATAATCGGGTAAATAATTTCTGAAATTATTAAGTGCAGGACATGGAGTCAGGTGATTCGGACATGACTTTTTAGGGTCAGACCCGAAATTTCAATGAACATTTGGGTCGAAGACAATCAACCACTGTGGAATAACCACGTAATGCCCATTCTACAAACAAGTAGTACTACAAGTAGTATGAATCTTATATGGCAAAAGACGTTATACCGTACTTCCGACATAGATACTAGCTAAAAGCCCAGACACGTGTTTCGCCGATGTTTCTGCTGCTGTGTGACACAGCAACGAGGGGTTCGGCTCCTCAGTGGGTCCCCCAGCGTTCTCTATGCGGTTTCTGGTATATGGACTCCAGAGAATAATCGGGTAAATAATTTCTGAAATTATTAAGTGCAGGACATGGAGTCAGGTGATTCGGACATGACTTTTAGGGTCAGACCCGAAATTTCAATGAACATTTGGGTCGAAGACAATCAACCACTGTGGAATAACCACGTAATGCCCATTCTACAAACAAGTAGTACTACAAGTAGTATGAATCTTATATGGCAAAGACGTTATACCGTACTTCCGACATAGATACTAGCTAAAAGCCCAGACACGTGTTTCGCCGATGTTTCTGCTGCTGTGTGACACAGCAACGAGGGGTTCGGCTCCTCAGTGGGTCCCCCAGCGTTCTCTATGCGGTTTCTGCTATATGGACTCCAGAGAATAATCGGGTAAATAATTTCTGAAATTATTAAGCGCAGGACATGGAGTCAGGTGATTCGGACATGACTTTTAGGGTCAGACCCGAAATTTCAATGAACATTTGGGTCGAAGACAATCAACCACTGTGGAATAACCACGTAATGCCCATTCTACAAACAAGTAGTACTACAAGTAGTATGAATCTTATATGGCAAAGACGTTATACCGTACTTCCGACATAGATACTAGCTAAAAGCCCAGACACGTGTTTCGCCGATGTTTCTGCTGCTGTGTGACACAGCAACGAGGGTTCGGCTCCTCAGTGGGTCCCCCAGCGTTCTCTATGCGGTTTCTGGTATATGGACTCCAGAGAATAATCGGGTAAATAATTTCTGAAATTATTAAGTGCAGGACATGGAGTCAGGTGATTCGGACATGACTTTTTAGGGTCAGACCCGAAATTTCAATGAACATTTGGGTCGAAGACAATCAACCACTGTGGAATAACCACGTAATGCCCATTCTACAAACAAGTAGTACTACAAGTAGTATGAATCTTATATGGCAAAGACGTTATACCGTACTTCCGACATAGATACCAGCTAAAAGCCCAGACACGTGTTTCGCCGATGTTTCTGCTGCTGTGTGACACAGCAAAGAAAGGGTTCGGTTCCTCAGTGGGTCCCCCAGCGTTCTCTATGCGGTTTCTGGTATATGGACTCCAGAGAATAATCGGGTAAATAATTTCTGAAATTATTAAGTGCAGGACATGGAGTCAGGTGATTCGGACATGACTTTTTAGGGTCAGACCCGAAATTTCAATGAACATTTGGGTCGAAGACAATCAACCACTGTGGAATAACCACGTAATGCCCATTCTACAAAACAAGTAGTACTACAAGTAGTATGAATCTTATATGGCAAAAGACGTTATACCGTACTTCCGACATAGATACTAGCTAAAGCCCAGACACGTGTTTCGCCGATGTTTCTGCTGCTGTGTGACACAGCAACGAGGGGTTCGGCTCCTCAGTGGGTCCCCCAGCGTTCTCTATGCGGTTTCTGGTATATGGACTCCAGAGAATAATCGGGTAAATAATTTCTGAAATTATTAAGTGCAGGACATGGAGTCAGGTGATTCGGACATGACTTTTAGGGTCAGACCCGAAATTTCAATGAACATTTGGGTCGAAGACAATCAACCACTGTGGAATAACCACGTAATGCCCATTCTACAAACAAGTAGTACTACAAGTAGTATGAATCTTATATGGCAAAGACGTTATACCGTACTTCCGACATAGATACTAGCTAAAAGCCCAGACACGTGTTTCGCCGATGTTTCTGCTGCTGTGTGACACAGCAACGAGGGGTTCGGCTCCTCAGTGGGTCCCCCAGCGTTCTCTATGCGGTTTCTGGTATATGGACTCCAGAGAATAATCGGGTAAATAATTTCTGAAATTATTAAGTGCAGGACATGGAGTCAGGTGATTCGGACATGACTTTTTAGGGTCAGACCCGAAATTTCAATGAACATTTGGGTCGAAGACAATCAACCACTGTGGAATAACCACGTAATGCCCATTCTACAAACAAGTAGTACTACAAGTAGTATGAATCTTATATGGCAAAAGACGTTATACCGTACTTCCGACATAGATACTAGCTAAAAGCCCAGACACGTGTTTCGCCGATGTTTCTGCTGCTGTGTGACACAGCAACGAGGGGTTCGGCTCCTCAGTGGGTCCCCCAGCGTTCTCTATGCGGTTTCTGGTATATGGACTCCAGAGAATAATCGGGTAAATAATTTCTGAAATTATTAAGTGCAGGACATGGAGTCAGGTGATTCGACATGACTTTTTAGGGTCAGACCCGAAATTTCAATGAACATTTGGGTCGAAGACAATCAACCACTGTGGAATAACCACGTAATGCCCATTCTACAAAACAAGTAGTACTACAAGTAGTATGAATCTTATATGGCAAAAGACGTTATACCGTACTTCCGACATAGATACTAGCTAAAAGCCCAGACACGTGTTTCGCCGATGTTTCTGCTGCTGTGTGACACAGCAACGAGGGTTCGGCTCCTCAGTGGGTCCCCCAGCGTTCTCTATGCGGTTTCTGGTATATGGACTCCAGAGAATAATCGGGTAAATAATTTCTGAAATTATTAAGTGCAGGACATGGAGTCAGGTGATTCGGACATGACTTTTAGGTTCAGACCCGAAATTTCAATGAACATTTGGGTCGAAGACAATCAACCACTGTGGAATAACCACGTAATGCCCATTCTACAAACAAGTAGTACTACAAGTAGTATGAATCTTATATGGCAAAGACGTTATACCGTACTTCCGACATAGATACTAGCTAAAAGCCCAGACACGTGTTTCGCCGATGTTTCTGCTGCTGTGTGACACAGCAACGAGGGGTTCGGCTCCTCAGTGGGTCCCCCAGCGTTCTCTATGCGGTTTCTGGTATATGGACTCCAGAGAATAATCGGGTAAATAATTTCTGAAATTATTAAGTGCAGGACATGGAGTCAGGTGATTCGACATGACTTTTATGGCTCAGACCCGAAATTTCAATGAACATTTGGGTCGAAGACAATCAACCACTGTGGAATAACCACGTAATGCCCATTCTACAAACAAGTAGTACTACAAGTAGTATGAATCTTATATGGCAAAGACGTTATACCGTACTTCCGACATAGATACTAGCTAAAAGCCCAGACACGTGTTTCGCCGATGTTTCTGCTGCTGCGTGACACAGCAACGAGGGGTTCGGCTCCTCAGTGGGTCCCCCAGCGTTCTCTATGCGGTTTCTGGTATATGGACTCCAGAGAATAATCGGGTAAATAATTTCTGAAATTATTAAGTGCAGGACATGGAGTCAGGTGATTCGGACATGACTTTTTAGGGTCAGACCCGAAATTTCAATGAACATTTGGGTCGAAGACAATCAACCACTGTGGAATAACCACGTAATGCCCATTCTACAAACAAGTAGTACTACAAGTAGTATGAATCTTATATGGCAAAGACGTTATACCGTACTTCCGACATAGATACTAGCTAAAAGCCCAGACACGTGTTTCGCCGATGTTTCTGCTGCTGTGTGACACAGCAACGAGGGTTCGGCTCCTCAGTGGGTCCCCAGCGTTCTCTATGCGGTTTCTGGTATATGGACTCCAGAGAATAATCGGGTAAATAATTTCTGAAATTATTAAGTGCAGGACATGGAGTCAGGTGATTCGGACATGACTTTTTAGGGTCAGACCCGAAATTTCAATGAACATTTGGGTCGAAGACAATCAACCACTGTGGAATAACCACGTAATGCCCATTCTACAAACAAGTAGTACTACAAGTAGTATGAATCTTATATGGCAAAAGACGTTATACCGTACTTCCGACATAGATACTAGCTAAAAGCCCAGACACGTGTTTCGCCGATGTTTCTGCTGCTGTGTGACACAGCAACGAGGGGTTCGGCTCCTCAGTGGGTCCCCCAGCGTTCTCTATGCGGTTTCTGGTATATGGACTCCAGAGAATAATCGGGTAAATAATTTCTGAAATTATTAAGTGCAGGACATGGAGTCAGGTGATTCGGACATGACTTTTTAGGGTCAGACCCGAAATTTCAATGAACATTTGGGTCGAAGACAATCAACCACTGTGGAATAACCACGTAATGCCCATTCTACAAACAAGTAGTACTACAAGTAGTATGAATCTTATATGGCAAAGACGTTATACCGTACTTCCGACATAGATACTAGCTAAAAAGCCCAGACACGTGTTTCGCCGATGTTTCTGCTGCTGCGTGACACAGCAACGAGGGGTTCGGCTCCTCAGTGGGTCCCCCAGCGTTCTCTATGCGGTTTCTGGTATATGGACTCCAGAGAATAATCGGGGAAATAATTTCTGAAATTATTAAGTGCAGGACATGGAGTCAGGTGATTCGGACATGACTTTTTAGGGTCAGACCCGAAATTTAAATGAACATTTGGGTCGAAGACAATCAACCACTGTGGAATAACCACGTAATGCCCATTCTACAAACAAGTAGTACTACAAGTAGTATGAATCTTATATGGCAAAGACGTTATACCGTACTTCCGACATAGGTACTAGCTAAAAGCCCAGACACGTGTTTCGCCGATGTTTCTGCTGCTGCGTGACACAGCAACGAGGGGTTCGGCTCCTCAGTGGGTCCCCCAGCGTTCTCTATGCGGTTTCTGGTATATGGACTCCAGAGAATAATCGAAGAAATAATTTCTGAAAATTATTAAGTGCAGGACATGGAGTCAGGTGATTCGGACATGACTTTTTAGGGTCAGACCCGAAATTTAAATGAACATTTGGTGAACAATCAACCACTCTGGAACAACCACTTGGTTTGATTGTCTGCATTAAATATTCATTATTCAGTCTGACAAAAGTCATACGATATCCTACGCTAATTTTATAAAATTATTTCCCCGATTATTCTCTGGAGTCCATATACCAGAAACCTTATTGAGAACGCTGGGGACCTGAGGAGCCGAACTCCCCGTTGCTGTATGTCACACAGCAGAAACATCGGCGAAACACGTGTCTGGGCTTTTAGCTACCTACCCTATGTCGGAAGTACGGTTTAGCTTGCCATATAAGATTCATACTACTAGTAGTACTACTTGTTTGTATAATGAGCATTACGCGGTTATTCACAGTGGTTGATTGTCTTCGACCCAAATGTTCATTGAAATTTCGGTTCTGACCTAATAATGTCATCGAATCCTGACTCAATCGTCCTGCACTCAATAATCTCATAAATTATTTCCCCGATATATATATATATATATATATATATATATATATATATATTCAAACAGGAATAGGCGCACACCGATCTGAAGTGGCTTCCCGAAGCAAACAAGCTCCGTATGGGTGGCAAAGGTCACGAACAGGCAACCAATTACCAGGGCCGAAGTCGGCCCAAGTTATAATTGCAGAGGAGACGACAGAGAATAAGGGTAGATTGATACAGTCTGTTTCGGGCTTATTCTGCCTTCATTCGGCCAATCATAACCCTGACTACCAGCTGGGACTGGAAACACAAACATGCACTCGAGTACGGCGCAGACAGTCCACACACTGGGTCTAGCAGATGGGTCATAAGCACTTCATCGAACCGAAGTTCATCAGTGCCTCACCACCCGATCTGCAGCGACAGAGAATGACAGGTGGTGAGGCACTGATGAACTTCGGTTCGATGAAGTGCTTATGACCCATCTGCTAGACCCAGTGTGTGGACTGTCTGCGCCGTACTCGAGTGCATGTTTGTGTTTCAATCGCAACTGGTAGTCAGGGTATGCATTGAATGAAGCAGAAACAAGCCCGAAAACAGACTGTATCAATCTACCACTTACTCTATCATGTCTCTCTCTGCATACTATCTATATATATATATATATATATATATATATATATATATATATATAAATAGGTAAGACAGGCATGTAAGTTCATGTAAGCTGTGAAATCGTAAATATCCCCGAGATCAAACAAAAATTCTACCTTATAATATGTCGAAAAAAATATTTGACGTTTTAATAACTGTCTGCGCATGGGATAATTTATGTGCACAGCCTGCATGAGGAAAAGAAAAAAAATAAATTGTTGCAAACAAATTGAGTTTAGATCACACTCCCTCGCATCTCTCAACGGTTTTGCCTCGGAAAAGTGTAAAAGAATTTGAATCTATTAAATGCAGCTCTATAAAAATGGCCTTATACCTTTTCATTTGTTTTCTTATCGGATCTTGGAGAATGGTGAAACAAAAAATTACAAATACTAACCCAACGGCAGTGTTGTTTCTTCCTTTGGTGACCGCTTCCCGACTCCTGCCACCGCGTCCATTAACCTGCTGGTTTTCAGTCATGACTGATATTTTGTACTTTGTGTTTGGTTCCAGATCAGAAATTGTTGTCTCAGTTGTCGATGAATTCAGTTTAACCTGCTTGGAGGCCTCTGTAGTATTTGCTTGGATATGGTAGAATTGTATGTGGCCATGCGGCTGGGCTGAGGGAGTCCATGTTACCTTGATAGACGAAGCAGTGGTTTTTGGGAAACTGAGATCCATCACCCTCTGACCGACTAGGATTTAAAGGTAAACGTTTCACAGAATCAAATGAATCAGAGGTTGTGCAATGTGTTGATGTTTGTCATATAGTGATAGCATTGAATACTCCCATCACAATGGAACTGCAGCACTTACATATTATACTACTACATGGAAATGTACCATTTGGGAATAACGTGAGCATTTCATTCGCTCTGAAGAGACATTAGCTATATGCGCGCTGCAAACCGTTGCAGAATGTTTATGGTTTAAATTTATAATCTCGAAGTAAAACGAGCAATAACGGATGTGTTTGTGCGCAGCTATTGGCCAACCATATAATCCTATATTTGACAAGGTATTGAAGTTACATTGTTTTCTATATTATCTAGAGTCAATGAGGATCTGGCAGACCATCCTCTAAAATATCTTCTTTATACGTTAAATCCTTTAAAGATAAATATCTGGTGATGGCCGACTTTGACTCTATTCGTATTAAAAATCACAATAATGTTCAAATATATATATATAGATGAGACATGCATGTAAGTTCATGTACGCTGTGATATTTTAAATATTTTCTAGAACAAATAAATATAATACGTTTAAAACGTTTGAAAAGAAAACTTTTGATGTTTTAATTTCCGTTTGCGCATTGGATATTTTATGTGCACACCCTTCATGACGAAATGAAAAAAAATAATTTTGTGCGCAGAGATTTAGTTAAGATTACACTCAATCTCATCTCTTAACGGTTTTGCCATGGAAAGTGTAAAAGAATTTGCATCTACCAAATGCAGACCTATACAAGTGGCCTAATGCCGTTCAGTTGGTTATTTGCTGCTGTTGGAGAGCGATGAAACAAAAAAGGACAAAAGATTACTCAATGGCAGTGTTGTTTCTTCCTTGGTGACCGCTTCACCGACTCCGCCACCGCGTCCATCAACCTGCTGGTTTTCAGTCATGACTGATATTTTGTACTTTGTGTTTGGTTCCAGATCACAGAATGTTGTCTCGGTCGTCAATGCCGTCAGTTTCACCTGCTTGGAGGCCTCTGTAGTATTTGCTTGGATATGGTAGAATTGTATGTGGCCATGCGGCTGGGCTGAGGGAATCCATGTTACCTTGATAGATGAAGCTGTGGTATTTGGGAAACTGAGATCCATCACCCTCTGACCGACTAGGAATCATAGGTAAACGTTTCACTGTATCAAATGAGTCAGAGGTTGTGCAATGTGTTAATGTATGTCATATAGTGATAGCATTGAATACTCCCATCACAATGGAACTCTTCTACAAAATACTGAATTAAGCTGCAGCACTTTAGATAATATAGTATTGCCTGGTATAGTACAATTCGTGAATAACGTGTGCGTTTCCTTCTGTCTGAAGTGACATAACCTTTATGACGGCTGTAGACTATAACAGAATTTTTATAGCATATAATCATAACCTTAAAAGTTAAACGATGTAGAGCTGATATATTTGGGAGCAGATATTGGCCAAACAGAGCATTATTTGTTGGACACGGTAAAATTGTTATATTTTATTTATATTACTCAGAGTCGAATGAGGATCTCGCGGACCATCCTCTAAATATCTTTTTTATACGTTAAAGCCTTCAAATATAAATAAAAGGTGATGGCCGACTTTGACTCTATTTGAATTTAAAATAAAAATTACTGTTCATATATATAGATGAGACATGCATGTAAGTTCATGTACGCTGTGATATTTTAAATATTTTCTAGAACAAATAAATATAATACGTTTAAAACGTTTGAAAAGAAAACTTTTGATGTTTTAATTTCCGTTTGCGCATTGGATATTTTATGTGCACACCCTTC
This sequence comes from Schistocephalus solidus, assembly GCA_017591395.1. NCBI lineage: Eukaryota > Metazoa > Platyhelminthes > Cestoda > Diphyllobothriidea > Diphyllobothriidae > Schistocephalus > Schistocephalus solidus. The sequence goes on from WEDG01001640.1 coordinate 14,767, forward strand.
ATGACGAAATGAAAAAAAATAATTTTGTGCGCAGAGATTTAGTTTAGATTACACTCAATCTCATCTCTTAACGGTTTTGCCATGGAAAGTGTAAAAGAATTTGCATCTACCAAATGCAGACCTATACAAGTGGCCTAATGCCGTTCAGTTGGTTATTTGCTGCTGTTGGAGAGCGATGAAACAAAAAAGGACAAAAGATTACTCAATGGCAGTGTTGTTTCTTCCTTGGTGACCGCTTCACCGACTCCGCCACCGCGTCCATCAACCTGCTGGTTTTCAGTCATGACTGATATTTTGTACTTTGTGTTTGGTTCCAGATCACAGAATGTTGTCTCGGTCGTCAATGCCGTCAGTTTCACCTGCTTGGAGGCCTCTGTAGTATTTGCTTGGATATGGTAGAATTGTATGTGGCCATGCGGCTGGGCTGAGGGAATCCATGTTACCTTGATAGATGAAGCTGTGGTATTTGGGAAACTGAGACCCATCACCCTCTGACCGACTAGGAATCATAGGTAAACGTTTCACTGTATCAAATGAGTCAGAGGTTGTGCAATGTGTTAATGTATGTCATATAGTGATAGCATTGAATACTCCCATCACAATGGAACTCTTCTACAAAATACTGAATTAAGCTGCAGCACTTTAGATAATATAGTATTGCCTGGTATAGTACAATTCGTGAATAACGTGTGCGTTTCCTTCTGTCTGAAGTGACATAACCTTTATGACGGCTGTAGACTATAACAGAATTTTTATCGCATATAATCATAACCTTAAAAGTTAAACTATGTATAGCTGATATATTTGGGAGCAGATATTGGCCAAACAGAGCATTATTTGTTGGACACGGTAAAATTGTTATATTTATTTATATTACTCAGAGTCGAATGAGGATCTCGCGGACCATCCTCTAAAATATCTTTTTTATACGTTAAAGCCTTCAAATATAAATAAAAGGTGATGGCCGACTTTGACTCTATTTGAATTTAAAATAAAAATTACTGTTCATATATATAGATGAGACATGCATGTAAGTTCATGTACGCTGTGATATTTTAAATATTTTCTAGAACAAATAAATATAATACGTTTAAAACGTTTGAAAAGAAAACTTTTGATGTTTTAATTTCCGTTTGCGCATTGGATATTTTATGTGCACACCCTTCATGACGAAATGAAAAAAAATAATTTTGTGCGCGGAGATTAAGTTTAGATTACACTCAATCTCATCTCATAACGGTTTTGCCATGGAAAGTGTAAAAGAATTTGCATCTACCAAATGCAGACCTATACAAGTGGCCTAATGCCGTTCAGTTGGTTATTTGCTGCTGTTGGAGAGCGATGAAACAAAAAAGGACAAAAGATTACTCAATGGCAGTGTTGTTTCTTCCTTGGTGACCGCTTCACCGACTCCGCCACCGCGTCCATCAACCTGCTGGTTTTCAGTCATGACTGATATTTTGTACTTTGTGTTTGGTTCCAGATCACAGAATGTTGTCTCGGTCGTCAATGCCGTCAGTTTCACCTGCTTGGAGGCCTCTGTAGTATTTGCTTGGATATGGTAGAATTGTATGTGGCCATGCGGCTGGGCTGAGGAAATCCATGTTACCTTGATAGATGAAGCTGTGGTATTTGGGAAACTGAGACCCATCACCCTCTGACCGACTAGGAATCATAGGTAACGTTTCACTGTATCAAATGAGTCAGAGGTTGTGCAATGTGTTAATGTATGTCATATAGTGATAGCATTGAATACTCCCATCACAATGGAACTCTTCTACAAAATACTGAATTAAGCTGCAGCACTTTAGATAATATAGTATTGCCTGGTATAGTACAATTCGTGAATAACGTGTGCGTTTCCTTCTGTCTGAAGTGACATAACCTTTATGACGGCTGTAGACTATAACAGAATTTTTATAGCATATAATCATAACCTTAAAAGTTAAACGATGTAGAGCTGATATATTTGGGAGCAGATATTGGCCAAACAGAGCATTATTTGTTGGACACGGTAAAATTGTTATATTTTATTTATATTACTCAGAGTCGAATGAGGACCTCGCGGACCATCCTCTAAAATATCTTTTTTATACGTTAAAGCCTTCAAATATAAATAAAAGGTGATGGCCGACTTTGACTCTATTTGAATTTAAAATAAAAATTACTGTTCATATATATAGATGAGACATGCATGTAAGTTCATGTACGCTGTGATATTTTAAATATTTTCTAGAACAAATAAATATAATACGTTTAAAACGTTTGAAAAGAAAACTTTTGATGTTTTAATTTCCGTTTGCGCATTGGATATTTTATGTGCACACCCTTCATGACGAAATGAAAAAAAATAATTTTGTGCGCAGAGATTTAGTTTAGATTACACTCAATCTCATCTCTTAACGGTTTTGCCATGGAAAGTGTAAAAGAATTTGCATCTACCAAATGCAGACCTATACAAGTGGCCTAATGCCGTTCAGTTGGTTATTTGCTGCTGTTGGAGAGCGATGAAACAAAAAAGGACAAAAGATTACTCAATGGCAGTGTTGTTTCTTCCTTGGTGACCGCTTCACCGACTCCGCCACCGCGTCCATCAACCTGCTGGTTTTCAGTCATGACTGATATTTTGTACTTTGTGTTTGGTTCCAGATCACAGAATGTTGTCTCGGTCGTCAATGCCGTCAGTTTCACCTGCTTGGAGGCCTCTGTAGTATTTGCTTGGATATGGTAGAATTGTATGTGGCCATGCGGCTGGGCTGAGGGAATCCATGTTACCTTGATAGATGAAGCTGTGGTATTTGGGAAACTGAGACCCATCACCCTCTGACCGACTAGGAATCATAGGTAAACGTTTCACTGTATCAAATGAGTCAGAGGTTGTGCAATGTGTTAATGTATGTCATATAGTGATAGCATTGAATACTCCCATCACAATGGAACTCTTCTACAAAATACTGAATTAAGCTGCAGCACTTTAGATAATATAGTATTGCCTGGTATAGTACAATTCGTGAATAACGTGTGCGTTTCCTTCTGTCTGAAGTGACATAACCTTTATGACGGCTGTAGACTATAACAGAATTTTTATCGCATATAATCATAACCTTAAAAGTTAAACTATGTATAGCTGATATATTTGGGAGCAGATATTGGCCAAACAGAGCATTATTTGTTGGACACGGTAAAATTGTTATATTTTATTTATATTACTCAGAGTCTAATGAGGATCTCGCGGACCATCCTCTAAAATATCTTTTTTATACGTTTAAGTCTTCAAATATAAATTAAAGGTGATGGCCGACTTTGACTCTATTCGTCTTTTAAATCAAATTTATATATATATATGTGTAAATAGATGAGACAGGTATGTAAGTTCATGTTCGCTGTGATATTTTAAATATTTTCTAGAACAAATAAATATTCTACATTTTAGACGTTTGAAAAGAAAACTTTTAATGTTCTAATTTCCGTCTGCGCATTGGATATTTTTTGTGCACACTTTTCATTACGAAATGAAACAAAATCATTTTTTGCGCAGAGATTAAGTTTAGATTACACTCAAACTCATCTCTTAACGGTTTTGCCATGAAAAGTCTAAAAGAATTAGCATCTACCAAATGCACCTCTATACAAATGACCATAGTCCTTTCATTTGTTTTTTTACGGATCTTGGAGAATGATGAAACAAAAAAGGACAAAAGATTACTCAATGGCAGTGTGGTTTCTTCTTTTGTGACTGCTTCACTGACTCCGCCACCGCGTCCATCATCCAGCTTGTTTTCAGTAATGATGTATATTTTGTACATTGTGTTTGGTTCCAGATCAGAGAATGTTGCCTCGTTCGTTGATGTACCCAGTATCCTTTGATCCCTGGTCATAATATTTATTGCTATGACATAATATGATATACTGATGCCATCCGGCGGGGCTATGGATGTCCATGTTACCTTTATGGACGAAGCTGTGGTATTCGGGAAACTGAGATCCTTCACCCTCTGACCAACTAGGAATCAAAAATAAAAGTTTCATGGAATCAAATTTGTCACTTTTTTTGCAATGTGTCGATGCAACTCAAATAATGTTAGCATCGAATACTCCCATCATCTTGGAAATGTTTTCAATATACTGAACTTAAATGAAGCGCACTAAATATTAGTATGCTACATGGGCAAAATGCACTTCCACAATAACTGCGGCGCTTGCTTCTGTTGAAGGGACGGAAACTTTATTGTACCTGCAACCTATGACAGAATGTTTATGGTATATATTCAAAATCTCGAATTTAAATGAGATATAACCAAAATGTTTATTCGCAAATGTCGGACATTAATTAAATCCTTTGCTTTACATGGTAAAAGATTAAGCTCTTGTATATTATTAGGAGAGGTATGAGGAGCTGGTGGACCATCTTCTCAAATTCAACACAAAGCCTTTCAAAATAAATTGCTGGTGATGTCTGAATTTTGAGATATTCGTATATAAAACCATATTTATGTTCTTTGGGAAAATAGTAAATTGTATTGGTATATTTTCGATGCTGGTTCCCCAGGTTATCGTCAGATTTGAGTAAGTGTTAAAATTTCATACGTGCTTAGCAAATAAACGGTTGTCTTTTGAATGCACCCATAAGTGGCTGCCGTGTGCATTAGTCTTTTTGAATTGGCTCTCGGCTCTTCCACTTTTCCTTGTGCTTTTTGTTCACGGCATCTAACTCAAGTTGCCGATTGATGCGTGACTCATCGGAGTGCATGGCCGCACAAAACTCTCGGCCTTTTTGCGGTTTTTGTCCTAGGCGAAGGTGTGTCCTGTATCAAGGTTGTGCATGGCCAACTGAGACAATCGGTCGTGCCTCTTGACCGCTAGTTCATCCTTGGAGATGCGTGTGGATGCGGAATTTTCCATTTATTCATAATATTCGGTACCACAGGCCTCGCACAAGATCTAATAAACAAATTATTTTTTGTCAAATTAGCCAACCCTGTCCTTAGGATGTACAAGCTGAGTGCATAATGTATTCGTCGATTTGTGCGCCACTTTTATTTAGTGTTTCCGCAACTGTCTTCGAAATTGCTAAGACACATTCCTAATATAAGGAAGGATAGGCCATGTAGTTGTTTCGGGAAGCTGAATGAAAATATTTTTTTTCTTTCGGATACCTGTTGTTTCAACCATCGACGTTCAAAATCATATGGGTAACCATTTTGTGAAAATAAATCAAACAAGTATTTGAGTTTGGCTCAATAGCTTTCTTCGTCAGAGCAATGTGTTTTTGCTCAATGTAGCAGATTGGTGACAGAAATCCTCTTGTGAGCGATTGAACTGTTGCTCTTACCCAAACAGGAACAATTTGCTGACCTCCCGCATATTTCTTACTCACATGCGGGCACACTGGTCAGTCGAGAAACACTAACTAATCAGACTTACGTTTTAAATACCTGAATTATTAAGCGATACCGTTTGCAGAAAATTGCTTATCCCTTTCAGTTGATTATTTACCGAACCTGGTACATGGCCTCACAAGAAAACAACAACAAATTACCCAATGGCAGTGTGGTTTCTTCTTTTGTGATTGTGTTAGATTTTAGGAGAACAGCTCCATCAAATGTCCTTATGTAAGCTGTGACTGCAATTTCGTACTTTGTGTTTGGTTCCAGACCAGAGAATGTTGCCTCAGTCTTGAATGGGCCCTGCGTCGACCATCTGTTGGTCTTTGTGTTATATTTTCTGACTTCGAAAATTGTAATTCTGCCTTTCATATGGAATGTGGAAGTCCATGTTACCTTGATAGACGAAGCTGTGGTAAACGGGAAACTGAGATCCCACACCCCCAGTTTGCCTAGGAATCAAAAATAAAAGTTTCAGGGAATCAAATGTGTCAAATGTTTTGCAATGTGTTGATGTAAGTCATATAGTGTTAGCATCGAATAATCCCATCAAGCTGGAAATTTTCTTCAATATACTGAACTTAAATGAAGCTCTCTAAATATTATTATGCTACATGGGCAAAATGCACTTCCATAATAACTGCGGCGCTTGCTTCTCCTGAAGGGACGGAAGCTATATTGTAGCTGCAACCTATGACAGAATGTTTATGGTATATATTCGCAATTCTATGTAAAAATCTTTAAAATATGACTGGATGTTTGCAAGTCAATACAAACTTTACTATTTTTTAATATTTCGTTTACATTTTTAAGAGGCCTAAATATAAATTGTGTGTGGTCTTGATTCTGCTAATGAATAATTGAAAATAAAAGGGAAAAACTTTTGAAGTTGGAAAATTAGGTTAATATTCATATGGTGACATTCCTTTGCTTTCCTAGTGGCACAACGTAGTCTTAACTGAGGAGCAGGAGCGAAAAGTACGGTTTTGCATTTGCAGCAGAAGAATTATTTTCTTTTCTTCAGAGAAGTAATAGATCCGGCCAAAGTGTCAAATACGACCCGGCTTTGCCGTGCTCTTCTTTTTTTTCGAGCTTGTCAGTAAATCATTTTGCAGAAACTTTCTTGATCTTCAACGGATTGAAGTTACTGAATCTGTTCATCTAACAGCTTTGAACCATGAACATCTATAGTTGGTGGTCACAACTGTCAGCCAACTATGAGAGAAATTTGATGTAGGAGCATTTCGTGTAGCCTAAGCCAAAGGTATGGTGTTTATATTATCTGGTTATGCTACTTTATTTTAATTGTTACTGAACAAAATGTTAATATGTTTCATTATGTTAAAGTTTATTTCTCCATTAGCAGAATCAAGCTGAATTCTCTATGCTTTTACCAATCTCACCTCGCATATTCAAAAGTTAATGAATATATGGTTTTCTCACATCAAAAATTAAAAACTAAAAAAGTGGACATTGCGCACTTGACTTTAGGCAGATAGGTAAAACAATGTTCTTTGCAATTTACAGAATTCAATTTTTTATTGATGCAGGAATGAATGAGCCTCGTTAACGTCCAAAAGTTGATCCTATTCTTTAAGGAAAGGTGACCTTTTCCATTAATGTACATAGTACTTTCGCTATATATTTTGCTTTTTTGCTTAGACGTCCTGGGAAGTAGTATAAGGCTGTAGCAGATGCACTTGCAATATTTATCTGTTGATTAGCGATATTTGTTTAATGCATGTATCTTTCTTATGATAGGTAGCAAACCTTTTCTTTATAATGTAAGCTGCAAAACGGAATACGCACGAGCCAGTTTTTTTCTCTGGGAAGTCTGATACCCAGAAGTCCAATTCTGCGCAACTTTATTTCTCCGTGTATCCATGCTTATTCTTAGCTAATCTGTAACTATTAAGGAGTTCGAAGTTGTCTGCTCATCCTTCTCTGAGTAAACTGAACTTAACTTTACTTAAATATTTTACTACCTAAAGTTTACGCTGTAAACCCACAGTGGACAGTTATCTATACTTTTCGAAACAGCGTACTATAATATTATGTAGATAAAGTGATTAAGAATAGCGAAAAATGATTAATTTTAACGTTTATTTTAACATTTTTGCTTTGTTCGAGCGTACATTGCTTCCTAAGCCAAAAAAACAAAAAGCAGTTATTGCTATAACGTTCTTTAAGCAAACTGTTTGGGTGGTGCTATCAACCAAGGTTTTCCTTATTTCAGATAGAAGACCATGTGCCGCTGAGTGAACTTGCCAAGTAAACATGCATTTTCCATCCTAGTGGGCAAGCCAGTTTTATAGTTTAACAGTGCTCGGTAGTTTCGGCTGTGATCCCCAGGTCTGGGTTAGTTTATAGCTCCCTGAAGTCGATTTGTCACTAATCGGCTGTCGTTGATTTTCTCTGAATACTATTTGTTAATTTAAAGGACATGATGTATACAAGGTCATGTCCAACGGCGTGAGTAAGATCAGGAAGATAAATTAATTCGGACACGAGTTTGTTTAAAGGACGAAAGGACAAAATTGAAGACTGAAGGACCCACAAAAATTGGCAAATAATCATTTTGTCCCTGTTCCCCACCAAACCTTGTAATCATTAGCTCGCTGGCTTTTGAAGTTGCTCGATTTTTACGCACTTATGGAGATTAGTATTTACATTTGGACTTACTTAAGTTTTGACTTAAGGCTTACTCTTGGACGAGGCTGGCATGGTATGGGATAAACCACCTATTCGTTAACATGTGAATACCAATTGCTCAAATTTGTGTCTACGGGTGTCTGTCTTCTGATTTTAAAATGCTTCATAAGCAAAGGAAACAAATAGGTATATTTAACCAACTATCTTATTACTTTCAAAATAGATTAACGTACTTGCGGGCATTCCATTCAGTGACTCCGCTAGCAGGAAGAAAAGCAGCCAGCGAGACGCTTGCATTGTTTTCACCAGAAAGACTCTTCTGCATCTTTGCTTCGTTACTATATATATATATATATAAGCAGGTCCGTTTGATTGGTTACGTAGAAATCTGAGAAAAATAGATACACATTTTACGCAATTGGTGAGGATATTCTCATCACGCTACCCAAAACCTCTTTCCTTTAAATCGAAGAATTGTTTTTCTAAAGCAACCTCCTCCTCAAGCTTCCCGAAATCTCTATCTCTTTCAAACCAAAGAATATTCCAAACCAACCTCCATACATTTTAAAATGGTTTTCATGCTTATTGTAGGAATTATTTTTCAAGTTGAGAAAAAATATGACTGGATCTAAATGCAGCGTGACGAAATGTTGTCAAGGCTCATAACTTACCATCCCTACCTACAAACTTAACACTCTGCTTTTACCCCATCTTGAGTACTTTAAAACATCTGCACCATACTCGAAAATTATTACTTATATCTCAGCGAACATTGCAGTTATATGCAGACGACACTCCGATGGAGGCGAAGCGAAGGTGACACCTTATCACTGATCGAATAATCATCTGAAATCTGCCTATCAATAAATCTCCGTTTTTTAATATTATCTTACGAAGTGATTTTGCCACATTCTTTTAAATACTCCCGAATTAATAATTAAACAGAATACACCCTTACACATGACATTTGGGGACTGAAGGTTAAGTTTCTTTTCGGCAGGTAAGTTGGATGAAGTTTGTTCTGACAAACGTCCTTTTCAATGCATACAATTGTTTTTAACTGGATTTATTGTTCGGACCTGTGTAAATTCGAGTCATACTTCACATTTCCGCACATATGGAAGACTGGTTATGTTACTAGCAGAGATAGACTATGTAATCGCTTTCATAAATTCGATATTCTAGGCCAGAAGTCTAATACAATATGGAAGGTTTTACTAAATAATCATTTTGTACACTTCAAATTCATATTTTAGTCCGCGAAAAAACCAGGTAGAGACTGATGCGAAGAAGCATTTTTCTTTCATAATATCATATTTTCTACTGATTTTAAATGACAAGATTCATATATCAGCATGCTTTCCTACACATAAATGCAAGTAAGTACGCTAAGGGAATATATCAAATCCACCCAGATTGAGGTAGCATTTATAAAGAAGCCATAAGGAGTGTTGCATGGGCACATCAAAACTGAATATTTTTATTTTTATTCAAACCGTAAGAAGCTTTTTTGCTTGGGTTGGATTATCAAAAAATGTAATTTATAAACCGGCAGGTCACTAAAAGATGACGCACGATTTTTACTTTCATCTGCCAGTAAAATTCCAATCGTAAAAGATGATTAAGGAAAAATCAAAGAAAGCTAAACGTTCTCCAAGTTAAAAACTGCGTTCATTCAGCTTTGGTTTAGAACGAATTATACATATCTATCAGGGTAACTGAAGAACTTGCAAAAAATACATAATTTCTCTTTTATTATTCTGGTAAATTGGTACAGTTCTTTGACATTTTCAGTAATATAATTAAAGGAAGTGCGTTGTAAATAGACAGCATGTTAAGGATGGATGCCCAGCGATGAAACTAACATTTATCGCTGAATTTCTTTATGGTTTTTATTCTTTTAAAGCTCTTGCTTTTACTTCAGCTTAGCCAACAAATAACACCTGAATGGCCTTCTGCGTATATATATAGACAGAATAATTTATTTAGTAGCTAATTGTTTCGAAGCAATATGTTATTTTGAGGATTTAGCTTAATACACATCACAGTGCTGATCTTCTTTGGTAATTAACTAAAAATACCGAAAACAGTTCACTCGTATTTCAAAAACATACTCAAACTCCTTGGATTAAACTTTTAGTAATAAACCACAGATTCATTTTAAGTAAGGAATGTCCTTATGCTATGGGCAACACTATAAGTGCATATTTGTACATGCTTAACTCATTTAAATTGCACCGTCACCAGCTGACCTGTTTGTATACAAGCACGTAGGTTTTTCTATAGTGAAAGAAAATGCGTTGAGCCGACAACCTCACTCACTCCCCCACACCCAACATCAGGCAACCTTACGAAACGGTACGTTTACTGATGTCAGAGTGGATACAGTGGTTGGCAGGGCTTGCAAAGTTATCGGAGAGTGCCACACCACGACCTGGCCCAATTGATGTAAGACCAGGATTACCAAACCAGGGGTAAGGAAGGAGCGCTGGCCGCCTGACTTCCAGTTCCCTGGTCATCCACTCAAAACCAAATGGACTGACAACATGGTCCGGTCTAATACTTCAGTTGGAACCGTTCCAAGTCAAGGCTTTTAGTAAACCATGATAGTCTCAGACTCTGATCACACATATAGCAGAGAGGCTTAACTGGGAAGGAGCTGAGAACGATAATGCACTTACAGCGAGAAGTGGTGGTTTAAAACCCGTTTTTTGCAGTGATGCGTGTGACGACGTTTGATGTACAGTCTGATGAGTAGAGATGTAGTAATGTGGTATAGCCTGTGATGTTTTATCACAGGTTTTCATGGAGGTTTATATGGCCTTATGGGCCTAGGTATTGCGTGAATATGCATTGGCAGTGCAGAAAACTGAGACGGACGCGGTGCGCTTCTGGCACTGACTCGCTGGCCTCTGTGCGATCGATTCACCCGTGAGCAATCAAGCCGATGCGTGATGTTCATGTGCGGAGACAATGAGAACAGTATATGTCGGGGTTTGCTGAGACTGGGGGTTGATTTGCTGAAACTGGTAGTCACGCTCATGGGAGGACTGGTGATTGGTGGGCAACACTCGATAGATGTGTTGGCATGTTTGAATTCCGCTTTCGTGGATGCGCATGTTACCGAGGAGACCACTGCTCTGTGTGGCCGAATTCATCAAGATATAATTACAGAGAATATAGAAAATGTGGTTTTATTTCTAAAGTTTGTTTCGAGCTTATTCTGTCTTCATTCAGCCAATCTTAACACTGACTACCAAGTGGGACAGGAATATGGGCCGCATAAGCCCTAAGCAGACTGTATTAATCTACCCGAAATGTCAGTAGTACTTTGTCTGCACAATCGACAGTTCGACCGTCGATTTCGACGAGGTCCACCGTATGCTCCACACCAGGTGGTGCAGGGATGGTGACTTGCGCGTGAATTAGTTTAAAGTGATAGTAGCCTTGCGCTGCAGCTACCGCACTCTCTCCTCCTCCCCCACCTGAGCCCGGTCTCATGACACAGTCAAGAAGAGCGGAGATGGGAGAGGGCGCAGGTAGCTGGTGCGGCCAGAGCAGCCCCTCGGTGTAACACCACACCTAGCTCGGAACCAACGACGTGGTAGTACCATAAAGGCCACATTAAGAAGGAGCCATTGCAGCCTGACTATCAGTCCGCCAGTCAGCCACTTTACACAAAACACACATTGTGTTGACCATGCAGTCCGAGTTATCCCGTCAGTTGGCAACCTTCCAAGCCACGGCTTTTAGCGCACCGTGATAGTTTCAAGCGCGTCAGATTGTTTATAATGAGGAAAATGCGCTGAGCTCTCGACCTCACTCTCTCCCCCATTCCCACAGTCAGACTACTGTCCGAGCCGGTCAGTTGCCTGATGTGGGAGTGGGCGCATTGGCTGACTGATGGGCATACCCGTCTTCGCGCGCCACAGCACGACCTGGCCCCCATAACACACACACCAGGATTCACTAACTCAGGGGATATGGAGGAGCCATCGCCGTCTGACTCCCAGTCCACTGGTCAGCCACTCGACACACACAGCACATACACTGAGCCGACGTCGTGGTCTGGTGTAAGCATCAGATTGGCAGCCTTCCCAGCCACGGTTTCTAGGAAACCGTGATATACTCAGGTACGTGGTGATTGTGAGGTTGTTGTCAGTGTATTGGTGTAGGTAGTGTGTTCATGTGTAGCTTAGCCTCCGGTGGTTTACCGCAGGTTTTTGTGAATGCGCATGTGTCCGAATAAGCCCATGCGATGAGTGAATGCAGGAGGACAGTGAGGGCAGTAGAGACGGCGATCTCTGCTGTGTGTTGGAGCTCCAGGCACTGGTTCACCAGTCTCTGTACGATGGATTCGCAAGTGACCGACTAGGCCGATGCGTGAGGTAAGTGTGCGGTCGCAATGAGGACAGTTTAAAAGATAGTCCCCATCTTTGATGGTAGTAGTGGTGGTTGCGGTGGTTGCGGTGGTGGTGGTGGGGGTAACACGTGTTAAGCGTTGTGATGTTGTTTCGATGATGGTGGGACTAAAGGAATCCGATGGCAGTGGTGAGGGTGGGGGGAGTCCAAAGGAGGGTTGGCAGAGGTTGACGTAGAATTTTTGAATTGTCGGATTGTTGATGCATTGCGTCCGAAAGGATGTCCGACTAGGCCGATTCGCGCGCGGAAGGTGCGGTGACAGCGCGGGCATGTTGGAAGGGCCTGGGAACTGGCGATGTTGGTCCGGGGCGCTGGTGACTTTCGTGCCGCTCTTTTGGTTTTGGCAGTTGCGATCCTGTTGGCTTCGTAGATTGCTGCCATTGTTTTCACCGTTCTCCTCCAAGCCGATCGATGCCGGGCAAGGTCCTCCCAGGACTCCGGGTTGATCTGCAATTGCTTCAGGGATGTCTTCAGAGTGTCTTTGTAGCGTCGTACTTGACCCCCTTGTCGACGAGAACCCGTGGCGACATCTCCGTAGAAGAGTCGTTTGGGTAGCCTTTCGTCGTCCATCCGCACAAGGTGACCGCTCGAGCGCAGTTGCAGTTGTTTCAACTGAGCGTAAATGCTGAGAATGCCTGTTCGTTCTAGTACTTCCATGTCCGGTATCCTGTCTTGCCAACTCAGCTTTAGTATTCTGCGGAGACAGCTGAGGTTGAAGTGGTTGAGCTTCCGCGCCTGCTTTTGGTAGATCGTCCACGTCTCCGCTCCATACAGCAGCGTCGCAATATGACAGCACAATCACAATCACACACACAAAGACGACAGTTCGACCGTCGCGGTCTAACGATGGCCCCCGCAGAAGGGTGGTGCAGGGACAATTACGTGCCCGTGGATTCGCTTTAAGTGATAGTACTCTCGCGCTGCAGCTACTGCACTCTCTCTCCTCCTCCTTCACCTGATCCCGGTGTCATGACAGAGTCAAGAAGACCGGAGGCGGGAGAGGGCACAGGTGGCAGGCGCGGCAGTGCTCGCCCTGGGCGTGCTACCACACCTGGCTCGGATCCCACGGAGTGAGAGTGCCACAAAGGCCACGTTATGAAGGAGCCATTGCAGCCTGACTCTCAGTCCGCCAGTCAGCCACTCCACACAAAACACACATTGGGCTGACCACGTGGTCCAAATTTTTCCCGTCAGTTGCTTACCTTCTAAGCCACGGCTTTTAGCACACCGTGATTGTTTCAAGCGCGTCACATTATTTAAAGTGAGGAAAAAGTGCTGAGCTGGTGACCTCACTCTCACCCCCCACCCCCAAAATCAGACCACCGTCCAAGCCAGTCAGTTGTCTGATGTGGGCGAGGGCGCATTGGCTGACGGGTCGGCGTACCCGTCTTCGAGCACGGCACCACGGCCTGGTCCCCATAACGCAAACACCAGGATTCACTTCATCAGGGGATATGGAGGAGCCATCGCTGTCTGACTCCCAGTCCACTGGTCAGCCACTCTACACACACAGCACATACACTGTACCGACGGCGTGAACTGGTGTAAGCGTCACATTGGCAGCTTTCCAAGCCACGGTTTTTAGGAAACCGTGATAGTCTCAAGTGCATGATGATTTTGAGGGTATGGTCATTATATTGGTGGAGGTAGTGTGCGCTGACGTGACCTAGCCTCTGGTGGTTAACCACAGGTTTTCATGAAGGTGAATCTGCCCTTATAGGCCCATGTGGTGTGTAAAGGTGCAGGAGCATTGAGGGCAGTTAAGGCGGGCACGTCGACTGTATATGGTGTATATGGTGTGCGCTGATGTGGCTAAGCCTCCGGTGGTTTACCGCAGGTTGTCGTGGAGGCACATGTGTCCTAATTGGCCCATGCGGTGTGTAAATGTGCAGGAGCAGTGAGGGCAGTGGAGGTGGGCGTGGCGACTGTATGTCGGAGCCCCAAGCACTGGTTCACCAGCCTCCTTGCGATGGATTCGCAGGTGACCAACCAGGCCGATGCGTGAGTTAAATTTGCGGGCTCAGTGTGGGCAGTAAAAATCGGGAGAGGCTGGGAGGATGTCATTCATGGTAGCGGGGGAGGCAGTGACATTAAAAATAGCAGGAGTGAACGGTGTGCATGGGGTATCGGTGTTGTCAGCATTGCGGTGAATCCCACTGTCATGAATGCGCATGTGACCGAATGGGCCCATGCGATGTGTGAATGCGCAAGGACGGTGAGAGCAGTGGAGGCGGCGATCTCTGCTGTGCGTTAGTGCTCCAGGCACCATTTCACCAGCCTCTTAACGATGGATTCGTAAGTGACCAACCAGGCCGATGTGTGAGGTGAATGTGCAGTTGCAATGAGGACATTTTTGTAGGGAGTTTCCATTGCTGGTGTGGTGGTGGTGGTGGTGATGGCGGCGGCGGTAGTGGAGACATCAGATGATAAGTATTGGGATGTGGTCTTAATAATGGTGGGAGTAATGAAATTGATGCCAAATGTTAGGGTTTGTGGAGTCTGAAGGTGGGTTGGCAGAATTTGACTTAGAATTTGGAATAGTCGGATAATTGGTGCAATGCGTCCGAAGAAGTCCAACCAGCCCAGTTGCACGGAAGGTGCATAGGCAGGACAAGCATGTAAGAAGGGCCTGGGCATTTGCGGTGTTGATCCGCGGTGCTTGTGACTTGCGAGCCACCCATTTGGCCTTAGCAGCGGCGATCCAGTTGGCCTCATAGGTTGCTGAAACAGACCTTACGGATCTTGTCCATGCCGGTCTATCCTGAACGAGGTCCTCCCAGGTCAACATGTTGATTTGCAGTTGATTCACATATTTCTTCAACGTGTTCATGTAGCGTCGTTTTTGACCACCATTTCGGCAAGCACGCGTAGTGACATCTCCGTAGAAAAGTCGTTTGGGTAGTCGCCCGTCGTCCATTCTCACCAGGTGGCCGCTCTATCGCAGTTGCACTTTCCTCAGCATGGCATGAATGCTAAGGATTCCGGTCCACTTCAGGATATCCGTGTCCGAGATCCTGTCTTGCCATTTCAGCTTCAGTATTCTGCGGAGGCAACTGAGATTGAAGTGATTCAGCTTCCTGTTTTGGTTCGAGTAGACGTTATACGTCTCCGCTTCGTAAAGGAGTTTTGTCAAGACAGCGGATTTGGAAATCTTCAGTTTGGTGTTCAGGTGACTACCGTGGCGATTCCACACGGATGCCTCCAGTCAGTCGAAGGCCTGACTGAATTTGGAGATCCGTTGGGCAACCTCGCCATCGATTCTCGTGTTGCGTGACAGCGTACTTCCCAGATAAGCAAAGTTTTCCACATTTTTGAGTTAAACGCCTTTAATATCGATTCGGGTATTATTGTATTCCGCGCTGGGCGGAAGCTGGCGCGTGAAAACCGTTTTGGCTGTACTGATTGTTAATCCAAAATTGGCGCAGCCTGCTACGAAGAGGTACATACTCCTTTGCATGTCCTCCTCTATCGCAGTGTTAAGGGCACAGTCGTCCGTGAAGAACAAGTCATGGACTCTAGCCGTAGACACGCGCGTTGTGGCCTGCATACGCCGACTGTTGATATGGTGCCCGTCAGTTCTGTAGGTGATGCGGATCCTGGGCTGCTCATCAGGGTAGGCGTCCATCATGAGACTGAAGAGGGTATGTGCCAGTACGCGGCCTGCTTCTTTCCGTTAGTCACTGCGAATGCTTCGGATACCTTCTCGTTGTCAGTGACGCGCGCCATCATCTCGTCATGAGGCCGACGCACCATGTGCGTGAACCTCTCAGGACAGCCGAATTTCCTCATGACTATCCCCACACCTTTAAGATTCACCGTTTCAAAGTCTTTCGTCAGATCTACGAAGGTAGTGTTAAGGTTGGTTCGCATCTCCTGGTACTTCTCTTGTAGCTGGCGGGCGGCGAAAATCATGTCAGTTGTTCCGTGGTGTCGGTGGAAGCCACTTTGGCTTTCTGGGAGCAGATCCTGCTCTAGGTGACCGTTCAGAGGATTGAGAAGGATACGAGCGATGACCTTCCCGGCGATTTTGTGCAGTGGATGAATTAGTTTGTTGCGCGCAGCGACAACGCCGGTTTGTGAGCACTGAAAACGCCAAGTCCGTTTACTTCTCAGGCGATTGCTTTGGAAATGCCATTCATGCGGTATAGGGAGCACGATTGCCGCGGGCCTGCTTGTCCAATAGACCCGAAATTTGCGGTTGTACCTGGAATTTGAGACAGCTTTTTATAAAGCTGATCGGGTATCCATTGAACCGGAAAAACCATTACAAATAAGCGAGCTCTGTTTAAGTGGATCCTTTATACTGTCAAACTGATAAACCCAGTAGAAAAAGGTTTGGACGCAGCTTCTTTTATCTGACACAGGATAGTTGCTTTCAGAGACAAGTTTCATGTCGACATTGGAGCCTTTTCAAAAGCCGCTCGATGCGAGGCCCCGATCACTGAGATTTTGGATAATCACGTCAAGGAACTGGAGGAAACCTCTTTTTACTTCTTCGCGAGTAAACACAATATTTGAGAAAACGCTATTTAGGCCCCGATGCAAGTTCAAAACTTCGAAGTTCTTTAAGATAACAAATGAACCATTTAGGTAGCATAACCAAATTTTTGGCCTGAAAGTTTGCATAGGTTCCTTTTCTAGTTGTTATAATTCGATTTCTGCGAGTAGAACCAATATTGGCGAGGCCTTGGGATGCCCTTAATCTTTTGATAGAACTTCCAATCTAATTGACAGTAGTTCTTGAGATTATCGTAGCATTTGTGAAAAGTAATGCTTGGGAACGTCGATTGCAATATCTTGGTGATTTCAGGTTAAGAACTCGATTACCAGGTCATTTGCTATCAAAGAAAATAGGCTAATCAAATTAAACATCAGGTCACATTCAATGGATCTTATTTGATACCATGAATTTTCCGGAAAATTGCCTGAGAATTTGTGACGCTATGTTGTAATCCATCGGTTAGGCGCTTCAATTTCCCGTATAATCACTTGGCTAGGTTATAGATGGGCAATCTAATGACTGCTGCGTTTGTCCTCAATGCTGAACATGCTTTGTGCACTTGTAGGAGGTCATATGCACGTGCACTTAGGGGGTCACTGAGAGTCATGCATCTAGAGTCATCAAGGATTATGCGTTTTGATCATGCGAGCTCATTTAACTTTTTCTTCACATCTATGGCATGCTTTATAGTATGATCCTCCGCGATGCGTCTGCATTGACCTTAATTGGCGCCCTGGGTGGCTAGTCCTATTTGTGTCCTTCTGACTGAATATCTCCTCGTCTCTCAGGGTAGCGGTTGATGTGACAGTAGTGATGACTGCGCCTTTGTCGGACACAGATTGTGACGTGGTTACGTGAATGCCCCTCTTATGAGGATAATTGCTGTCAGTTAGCATGTCTCTCGTCGAAAGGCGGCGTTTGACAGTTGGCAGCCCTCGCTCGCGTCCGCATGCACCTTAATTGGTGTCCTGGGTTGCTAGTCCTGTTTGTATCCTTCTAATGGCATGTCTCTTCGTCCGTAGGGGTAGTGGTTGATGCGGCAGTATTGATGATTGCGCCTTCATCTGCCCTGGATTGTGGCGTGGATACGGGCATGTCCGTCCTAGGTTCTCCCGTGGTTGGATTCACGGTTAGTCCTGATTTCGTGTTTGCTCTTAAGTTCGATGAGCTGCGCCCGGAGGGTTTGGTAGGCTGCCGGAAGGGCGACACAACGTTTCAGCTCAGTTCAGTTTTCTTAAGGGAAATATAGGCGAAGCCTTTGAGCTCCCTATTTTTTTGATTGACGAAGTCTCCGTGTGCCATGCTTCGAATGTTTCCCTTGTTACGCTGCCATTTCCTCGACGCAGAATTTCGGCGTTCTGGAAGGCGAACGTGTGGCCAGAGTCTGCAGAGTGTTCCGCCACCAGGGAAAATGGGTCTATTCTCCTCACTGTCAGCATGTATTCGGTAACATGTGTCTGCAATCTCTTCCCTGTCTCTCCGACGTAATAGGACAAGAACGTTTAGGAACGGCAGTTGGTTGTTTATTTCGGCCACCACTGTGAATTTGATGTCCGGAAAGACGGAATTTAGGCCACTGTGGAATAATTCGATCAATTCTCATTTGATGATGACGAAGGTATCGTCCACATATTAAGTCAAAATGTTTGGCCTTTTTTGCGAAATCCAGAGCCTCAAGCTTTTGGAGAACTGCCTCAGCGATGAAACCCAAGAGTGGCGATTCCATTGGCGTCCCTCTGATCTGCTCGTACATAGTCCCCTAGAAGGTAAAGTATGTATTTAGACAGAACTTCAATAGTTCGACGAGATGTTCCCGCTTCGCCGACACGCCTACGTCATCGTACTGCCTCTCAAGCAATTTGCTTACCGTTTTTACTGCCAAGTCCTGCGGGATTGAAGTAAAGAGAGAGCTGACGTCAAATGACACCATGACCTCGTCTGCGGTGAGTCACATCCCCTGAGCCTTTCCAGGAACTGAGTAGCTGAAAAGACCGTTGTGACAGCGCCCGAGATCAGAGACCTCAGGTGTCGGAATAACCAGTTAGGTAGATTGAATGTTAGTGCACCACGCAATGACACAATTGATCGGAAGTAGATATCGGCCTTGTGTACTTTGGGAAACACATAAAACCTTGTTGCGGCCGTATCTGTTGGTTTAACAGCCAGCCTTACAGACTTACTTAATACTTTGTTTGTCTGTCTAGCTGCTTCTGAGATTTTTAAGATAACAAATGTATCATCTAGGTATCAAAATCACAGTTTTGGCCATAACGTTTGCAAAACCTCCTCTTCTAGCTGTTGTAATACCATTTCTGCGATTAGACCTTATATTAGCGAGATCATGGAGGTGCTCTTTACCTTTTAATAGAACTTTCCATAGAAATGACAGTAGTTCTTGAGAGAGAGAGCTAGTCTAAGCATTTATGAAAGGTATTGCGTGAGAATGTCGATTGCGTTATCATGGCGGTGTCGGGTTAAGCGCTCGACTGTGAGGTAATGTGCTATTAAGGAAAATAGGATAACCAAATCTAACAGTAGGATATAGTCAAAAGTACTTACTTTAAGACCATGAATTGCCTGAAAAAATTCCTGATATTTTGTGACGCTAAATGGTGATCCATCAGTGAGGTGCTTAATGTGCCCGTATAATTCTTTGTCTAAGTTATAAGTGGGCAATCCAGCGAGTGCTACTATTATCCTCATCGGTGAACATGATTCGTGTAATTTTAGGAGGTCATATGCATATGCAATACGGAGGTCAGTGAGAGTCATACATTTAAGGTCATCAGGGGTGATACGTTTCAATCGAGAGAGCCCTTTATCTTTCTTCTTCACAGCGGTAGCATGCTTTATATTTTGATCCTCGGTGACTGATGTGTAGGCTTCTCTGTGGTGGAAGAGTTGGTTATCCTTGTTGATGAAGTCAGTCTTTGCCAGGATGTCGTTTGCCCCACCCTTCTTCGCCAACATCCTTTCTATAATTTCATCTGTTTCTAGATATTTAAATTCCATTTATGAATTGATGTGTAAGACGTGTTGGTTGCTAATAAATTTTCCGACAAGCCTTTCTTTTTCAGTTTTTCATCTAAGAACGCAATGTACCTCAGCTATTTAATATGCAAACATATACAGTAGACACCATCTATGATGGAATGTCAAGCAAAATTAGGAAATATTTTTCATATTCGAACAAAGTACTTAAGATGGCTTGTTATAATTATTAGCTTGCAGTCTAATCCCAAGATATTGTAACTCTAGGATGTCAGCCTTTGAACTAGATTCTTTCTGTTCGCCTGTAAATATATACTCGGTAAGCATGACTTTTTTTCCTCATTTATATTCAAATATATTTTATAAAAAGCACGCACAAACATTCTTTCTTATAACATTTTGTAGCAGATTGCGTCTTCTTCAAATTTTTACTTGAAGAAAGGGCATCTTCCTGTTTCATAAAAAAATCCAATTATTAGAAGTTTTAGGACTGTAAAATATGTATGCATATTAACCTTATTCATCAGGTTCATATAATGCGTAATGTTTAAGGTATAATGTTTACCACAAAATCAACATCCATTGCAGAATATTTCAATTAATGTGTAACTTTTTCATCATACAATATAGATATGCGTGACTTACCTTACACGGAAAGTATACAGCATGCAGTTTAGAAACCTGGAATGCAAGGGTAATGGCTGGTAGTTTTTAAAACTGAAATTTCCCGTTCATCAACCACAAAATATATAGAATAAATTTATGCATATTGTTTTATAAATATATTTGAATTTCAAAGGAGGGTAAAAATAAGTTAAAAAATATAAATATTACATAAGTAACGACTTTTTACAGAGTATCATGTTTGCAGACGGGGCTACTAACGACTGCTGTCAACGTGCGAACGCCATCCCTAGCGACGCTGAGCACAATTCGTCACTCTTTCTCCCTCGGTCCACCACGGGCGGAAGCGAAAGATGACATCCAAAGTCAAATCACCACACTTTTCATCAAGCATCGATGACATGTACTTCAAACCCAGTTCCTCCTCTATGTAGATCTGACTGTCTAGATAAGCCCTATTAATCTAAGTTTGTTTGACAGGCTGATGAAGGCTAATGAACCAGAAATGGTCATTCGGGTTTCATTTGTCATTTCTGTATCTGCCTTCACTACTGCTAGCCGCTTTGCGGCTGCTGGCGGTGCTCCAGAGTGAGCTCCGAGTCAGAAGCGAACGAGTGAGTTCCGTTAGCGAAATGACTGTTCGTCAATGAATGCCAACATTCCCGATATAATTCGGCAAGAGAACGAGTGCCTGGCTCGATAATTAGAGCGTTCGGCTTCTGATAAATTGGTCGCGGGGTTCGCTCCTCAGATGAGGTGCCACCTGGAGTTGCATATGATTAGCTGATGACGGCTAATAACGTGGCTAGTTCGGTCTCCTTCGTCTTTGTCAGTGTTGAGCATCTGCATATACTATTACTAGCTGCTGTGCGGCCGCTGGTGGGGCTAGAGAATGAGCCGCCTCAAGTCAGAATGGGACGAGTGAGTTCCGTTAGCGATCGGTGAGCGTCCTCAATGAATATAGATTGAACCACCTAGAAACACTCTAAGGCGTGGTACTTTACTCAACTCCAACGATGGAAGCATGTTTGATTTTGAAGCGTCAGAAAAATACAACGATGGTTCCCAAAATTGCTTTCTCTTCTTCTGTATGTATAGAGTAGTTGTAGTAGTAGTAGTAGTAGTAGTAGTCATTGTTGTTGTCCTAAAGTAGTTGTTCTAACTAGGACGCAGAAATTGAGCTTATCAACTTTTGACGTTGGAAATATTGTTTATTAGAAATGTTTCCCTTAAACGTTGCCAAAATTGTCCTTTAAATCTGCAAAATATGGTTCAAATAATTAACATTGTCAAATGTTTAAAAGATTTTTGCAAAAGTCAATGTAACCTTAAATTCAGAAAAGCACTGAATGTCATGGCGGTTATAAACAGCGTTTGGGCATCCATACGGGTTTTACTGTTTTTTTCCGGAAAGTAGCTAACCTCCAATAATTCCCGCGAAATGCCTACCAAGAGGTCTCTACTGCTAACGTTGAGCACACTTCCCCATTAATTTGGTCCCAAAATACCAATAACTGTTTGAATTAGAACAATTAAAGTACTTTGTCTTAAATGCGATTTAGAATCTATTTTAATTTGCGTGCTGTTGACCGAACTCTATATGTTGTTTTCCACTAATTTTACCATAATACTTAACCACACACTGCAATGAGGGGAATTCGACACTGGTGTTAAATATATGCCATTTTATCTGGTAAATGTTCGCAGGAAGAAGCATTTAATACATTTAAAAGATTTGTTTAACTATGGAACAAGATTTTGACGTTTTTGACATTTCTTTATGTGTAAAAACATTTGGTGTGTCAACCTTGTGCTATTTTTTATTTGTTTGATATTTTCATTTCAGGTTAACTCAACCATCATCAATTGATAGTTTTAGCAGATAAAGTAAAGACTGTTGCCGATGGGAAAGTTCTGTTTCGCAATTTAAATTTCACGTAGGCTTTAACATCCTTCAATGTTATATACAGTTGTGAGTATATTTTCGACAGTAACTTATAGAACGTAAAATATGCTACGGGTTAATCTAATCTGGCTTCAGCAAAGACTGCTTAAACCATAGCGTATTAATAAATGTCTACAGGACTTTGGTGCATAATTTTGCCCACTAATACAAATCCATTTATTACCGTTCATTAGAGGAAAGAGGCAGGAAAAGCAACTGGTAATGACAGGCACAATTATCCCCTCCTAATTAATGAATTATGTCATGTTTGAAAATGCAATATAGTGTCGTCAAAATTAGTATTTCTTTGTAAAGGTGAAAATAAGGTTCATAAAAAGTATGCACGGAGTTTCGGACAGGAAAATAAACCAGGTTTTGGAAACTAAAATTGGAATCACTGGAAAACAATTTTCATCTGTCAAACAGCATTATATATATATATATATGTAAGAAAAGATGAAATTCTTTGAGAAAATAGAAACTATAATGCGCAAATTTGCGAGGTTGGTCCCCCAGCACGTCGTCAGACTACGGGTAGTGTACAGGAACAATTAATTAAATAACCGTGTTTAACAAAGGATTGTACGGTTGGGCAAAATCCGAACCAATACGCGTTGAGTGCATTTTATCATCCTGTCGTGATTGGTTCTGCACATTTGAATTTATCCTTTAAAATTTTGTATGCGGCATCCAAATCACTATGCTGGTTGATGCATGCATCATCTGAGTGCACTGCTTCCAGGAACTCACGGCCTTTTCTTGTTGGGCAGGTGCCGCCAATCCGTGTTTCCTCCCATGCAAATTTATGCCCTGATTCCAGTGTATGCATAGCCACTTGGGATAAATGGTCTCATCTTCTAACCACTAACTGATGTTCGTGAAGGCGGGTTGAGACAGATTTCCCTGTTTGCCCACAATAAACGGCATTACTTTTGGAACATGGGATTTTGTAGACAACACTTTTTTTATCAAGGTAGCTAACCCCGTCTTTGGGGTGTACAAGCTGTGAGCGTAAAGTAGATGTAGGGTGGTGTGCTACTTGTATCTGATGTTTTTTTCTAAGCTGTCTTTGGACAAGCTCTGATACATTTTTAATGTATGAGAGAGTTCGCCAGGTTATTGTTTGGGTGCCTGGGTGGCCGTGTCGTTTGAAATACCTTTCTATTTGGATTCTTGCCGCTTCAGACTTCGATGCACGAAGTCACGCGGGTATCCATTTTTCGAGAACAAGTTAAAGAGGTATTTCACTTCTGCTCGATAACTTTCTTCATCAGAGCAGTGTGTTTTGGCTCGATTTAGGAGACTGTAGACAGAACTCCTTTTGTGAGAGATAGGATGATTACTCTCAAAGTGTAGGATGACCTCAGAATATTTTTCTTTGCAGTAAACCTATGTGTGGTGTGATCCATCAGTTTTCCGATGTACGAGGACATTCAACAATTATTGCTTTTGTTTCGAACGTGAACTGAAATCCTGGAAAGGTGGAGTTTAGATTTTTGTGGAGCAGGTCTATCAGTTCTTTCTTGATGATGACAAATGTATCATCTACGTTTCGCAGCCACAAATTGGGTTCAACATTTTTGAGAGCTATTGATTCCAATTTCTGCATTACAGCTCTGGCCAGGAAGGCGGATATGGGCAACCCCATTGGGGCCCCTTTAAGTTGTTGATAGCATTGGCCGGAGAAAAGTTTGATTTCTAGACAAAGGTCTAGCAGTTGGAGTAAAGCATCGGCAATTACATCAGTGACGTAGGCCTTGAGTGGTTCTTCGGTGCATGATCTCGCTGAATCTAAAGCGATCTAGGTGAAGAGCGAGACCACCTCGAATGAAAACATTACCTTGTCAGGTGTAACTGTGATTCCTTTTACTTTGTCTAGAAAACTTTTTGAATCTTCAGTGGAGTATTCACAGTTCTTTGTAAGTGGATGTTACTGGTGAAATAGCCACTTTTAAATTTTATGATTCAGTGCATGGATTTGTATCTGCAGATTGTCCATATTGGTTTGGCTTCAGCTTTTTAAAATAGAACTTTCAAAAAAACTTGTTGTGAGCTTGTTCTTATTGGTAATAATCATATTTTTTGACGATTTATCTCAGCTTCGAAGCAACACCAATTTCAAAAATGGTTTGCTGTCATATTTTTAGATTAGTTAATGAAAATAACTTTGTGGTACACTTTGTACCGTATGAACAGAGTTTTAAAAATATTAATTGTTTCCTACCTTTCTGGTAAATTTCGATTGCATCCGCCTACATATTTCCGACATACATGCAGGATTCCAACGCAGACGAGAGTTTTGCACCAAGCTCACGGAGCCCTCACAAAGCAAGTATTGCTAACGCATAGATGCTTGGACACTTGCATATTCACTTTCATATTATAAAATATTAAAGGCACACAAGGGATCTGTCTATTATTGTTTTATATTTTACTAATGTGTATAATGCATAACAGATTATTCTGAGGTTGTGCTGGCAATTAAGACGCTAGGATTAGACACCTGACAACCCGCACAGGTGTCTTTAACTTTTGTAACAGCCATTGGTAGCAGTGCTAAAACACGCAGCTGTAATCTTTGAAAACGGTCGAATGGAGTTAACCAAGAAACTTCAAAAAACAAGAGAACGGATTGCCTTTAACGATTTTCAACACTGCTGAATGCCTATCAAAATGACTCCATGGCATCGAAATTTTAAAACCCACATTTATATTGTTAAGTATTGTTGAAGCTTTCTGTGGGATTAGTCTGACGTCCGAAATCGGCCAGGTGGAATTCATCCAAGACACAGTGGGCAGCAGTTAAGAGAACAGACAAAGTATTGACCTCTCTTTATTCCAACCAGACTGTAAATTAATTCACTGATATGCTCGGAAATGCAAAAAAACAATACTGTGACAGAACGTGTTGCGCTGACCAATATCAGTCATGTAACCATCCCATTTCAATAAATGCTCACAAAAATATCCACCACATGTGCATATGCAGTCATGGGGGGATTCGTGGCAGACTTCACTAAAATATCACGCATTACTCGTGTTCACTCTACTACATGCATACATCCATCGCACGCACCACTCTGCGAAAATACCGTGAAGCCACCGATCAATAAAACAGTCGACCAATTGAAACCTACAGATTGAAGGGGATTACCACCTAAACCATTTGAGGTCTTTTTTTAACATGTGCAAAAGCGTACCGACACAGAGCAATTTGATTAAACGTGAACGCAACCCAACCTACATCAGATCTTATTGCCTTCCCCCACAATGATCATAGGAAATCCTGTGCCACGGCTGCACATGACGTATTTTGGTACGGCTCCGTGTGAAATGCAAAAAGAAATATATCGGGTCATTTTCACTGGCAACTAAATCAGTCCTCTGCAAAATGTTTTCAATAATACCTGTATGAAGGTTAGCCACATTAAGTTGCTGTATTTTTCCATGAAGCTGTGCGCTAAAAGGCCTCATCTAAGGCAAAATAAAAACCTTCCTTCAATTAATCTATTCATCTTTTTGCCTGCGGAAAGTGCGTTGAGATTTTTTTACGTCTTTCTAAAATTGAAAACGTCTGTTGCACTAGTTTAGTTATGCAACTACCGTTTGTCAAGCAAACTGCATTTTGCAGCGTCTGGTTTTTTACTTTTCTGGTGAATTGGTTGGAGAAATTTCGGAATACTATTTCAATTGAGGACAAAATATGTTTTAAGCAGTTAAATGCTTTATGGGGTAGTTGATACGGGCATGTCCGTCCTAGGTTCTCCCGTGGTTGGATTCACGGTTGGGCCTAATTTCGTGTTTGCTATTACGTTCGATTCTGATGCGCCCAGAGGTTTTGGTAGGCTGTCGGAAGAGCCACACAACAGTTGACTGATGTAGTAAGAGGTTAGATACCTGAGGATCCGTAATTGTGGAGACCATCATGCGAGTTCCATGTTCCGCTTGCGCAGAACATGAACACACAATCCCTGAAAATATAGGTGTATTAGCCTCAATATTCGGACTCGTATGAATGAGGTGGTGTCGGCGGCTGGACTGGGTGCACGCATTCCAGCGCAGAGTGTGTTCCCTGCGCTGCGATTTGAATTGTCCTTGGTTGGAAGATAGGCCACTCCATTTCCTACGGAAGGATTTTACCCTTCTCTCCCGAACAACAATCCATATTTTCAAAAATACCTATCGAAAGTTATACCATAGTCAGGTTGTTTAGATGAATTCCATGATCCTGTCCTCCAGCCACTTATTTCTGGCGTCACTTCCCGTCTGCTTCCAATCTTTCTGCAGCCCAGCAAAATGAGCCATGAAACTTACTTGCTGAGATTCCAATAACTTCTGCAACTGTTCCTCACTGATCATTTTGTTATATCCCCCAGGAGTATGGCGCCAGATTCCACGTGGAAAACAAAGAGAAACAGGATGACAGAAGCTAGCTTTACTGCGTGTACATCAACTCTCACTCCGTCCGTGGCATCGTATTTAGAATTAAGACCCTTGTCTTATTCGCGTTTCCCTAGTGAACCAGCTGTGAGCGTCTGTATCGGCTGACTCTCTCGTAGTTGGCCCATGAAGATCGAGCATACGTCGGCCGCGTGCTAATTGCTGAGTCACACCCGTTAACTAGGCAAGATGGGTCTGCATGTTGGCGGTTCTTTGTCAGGCAGGACAGCCGGTCGACAAGGTTGATGTGTCAACTTTTGGGTCGTCCTGGCAACAGCGCATATATTATTTTTGTTATACGTCGAAACCGACAGTTTACGGACTGGGTTAAGGAGATAGTGAGAATCTAGTCAAATAAAAGTCGCATTCCGGAATTCGTCTCTGTTTTGATCGTGAGATATAATGAGGGTTGTGAATTTCGGAAAATCAAATTCTCTTTCGCGCACACGTCTAATTACACATCTACGAGTGATCAACAATCTTGCGGAATATTGGCAACCCAAGAATTTTCTTCGCCTTTCTAGCTTCGCCATCCGCATCCAATTTCTTAATAGTCATGAATTCATCATCATTATGGGACGCTGGCGTGATAATCACACGGCAATTTGGCTCTTTGTTATGAGGGGGGTGTTGGTTGCCCGTGAACTCCGCACGTGTCCCTGCTTAGGCAAAGGCTCAGTACGGAATATGCCAACGAGATGGCATTGAGCTGGACAACGAAGCACTGCAATTTAAGTGAGATCAACCATCGAAGTATTTATGGATCTCGTTATGTGGGAGCCGTGAAGACTTTCAGTTTTTGTAAGAATGACGCTGACGAGAAGACTCTGGTGTCCGAATCAGTGGGCAGTGGACTTGACGGTAACGATTTATCAGTAGTTTATTGAGGATGGTCGACATCTCGAAATGACTGAGTCGTTCCTTAAAATTCATCGTACCGTTTATAGATTTTTAAAGCGTTTATGAAGACATAGGCCCATTTTTGCTTATATTGCGTTAAATACTCGCCATATCCCAATCGCAGTAGGAAGTTTTCATCATACGCTCGAAAGAGAACATACGTTTACGCAGTGTTTTGAACATGCATGGACTCAAAGCAATTGTTTGCTAGTAGCATAACCAGTAATGACACTTCCTTTAAAGGAAAACCTTTCGAGCTGCCTTAGGCATCCACGAATGGCCATCGATCAGTTTATACTAAAACCCAGGACCAACAAAGGATGCAAAAGTCGTAATGGCAGCAAAACCTGTCGGCTACGAGGATGAATGCTGTATTGGATGTTCTTAGCACCAGCCACCTGCGCCCTCTCCCATTTCTGGTCTTCTTGACTCTGTCGTGACACCGGGCTCAGGTGGGGGAGGAAAAGAGAGTGCGGTAGCTGCAGCGCAAGGCTACTATCACTTAAAACTAATTAACGTGCAAGTCACCGTCCCTGCACCACCTGGTGTGGAGCATACGGTGGACCTCGTCGAAATCGACGGTCGAACTGTCGTCGGATGTTCTTAAATTTTACTGAAAGTTCAAAAGCTGGCAAATGAGCTTGCAGACTTAAGGAAGCTCTTGCAAGTTAAATACGTGGGAGGTAGTTTAAATCCCAACGAGAGCTCCAAAAAGCGTTCTCGTGCCCTTAAGAAGAATGTTGAAGAAAGCGAAAATCCGGAGTACTGAGCTTGGCAACAGTGCTTAATAATGGCTTGTCAGTAGGTTTATTGAGGATGGAGTAATTTAGGTCATTAAGTATGCAGTTACATTTTTTCAGTCCATGGGCTTGATATCTGATTAAAAAATGGTCAAGATGTCGGGTGGGGCATCTGCCGTGGTTAGACAACGAATATGAAATATATTTGAACGGTTTAAAATCCACGAATATTCCCATGTTAGACATAAAAATTAGATTCGGCAAATATGCTTTCAGTAATTTATCATCGGGCGTATACAGTTGCGAAGATAATCAAAATATAAGAGTGGACAGGGTTTACTAGGTTCTTATGAGTAATTCTCATCATCCTCACGCCACCCACATGGCAATTGTGGCATGTTTGAGTCATTTGGACTGGGTTGTGGGGAGAAAAGTGTAGAATTTGAGCGATTTTCGTCTGTCGGACAAGGTGAGTTAGCATCACTGCAAATACAAACGAAAATATGAGTCCCAGAAAGTAATTGATAAGTAGATCACAATCGCATCTTCTCAGTTAAAATCACTGTCAAGTACTCCGACTGAGCAGATGGTGATCACAGGTGGCCCCCGCCTCCTGATGACATTTCTTCACTCTGCTTACTTTACAGCGGTGTTACTGTCCGTACGCGACATCCGAATATCGCTCTCACCCTACACTAACTTCCCCAATCCCAGTGGCCTCAAAATTTCGACTTCGCTATGTGGGTGGCAGGAGGATGATGATGATTAATCGTAAGATCCTAAGAAACCCTGTCCACCGTTATATATTCATTACCTATCCAACTGTATAAGCCCGATGATGAATTAATGAAAACACGTGTTTTTCGAAAGGAAGTCTTAAAATGAGAAAAAGGTTATATTCCTGCCACGGTTACCTAGTTTCCCGAGGATGCACAATAACTTACAAGGTAGAACGTTTTAATACTGAAAATCCAACAATCTAATAAGATTAAGCGACATGCTCAAACGATTTCTGAAATGGTTTTGGATTTTAAAATTTAGGAGAAAATTTGAGCAATTTTGTACGGCATGGCAAACTAGCATTCTTACTAGAAATCAGAGCAATACACATATGCCGCATGCCGCAAATATTGTATACAGAGATTCCCATGAAATATATGGCCACATGGTTTTGTTGCAAATCAAACAGGCTGGAAACAATCCCTTCATACACCACTGCAGGAAACGAAATATTAGCCAACCCTAATGACGCTTTCCGATTGTCGCATTTAACATGCTTTAATAAAACAGCTTTTTGATAAATGAGATATCGGATAGTAATCAGGAGCTAAGACCTACTACTAAGAAGAATAATTTGTGTTCGTGGTTGATCACTCATTGATTACTAACAGAACTCAATCGTCCCGTTCTGCCTCGGGGCTTACTTTCGAGTCCCACATAGCTAGCAGAAAAGGCAGATGAACTATGCCAGCAAAGACAAAGGAAACCGGAACGGAATAGTCTGGATCTTTAGTCATCATTAGTAAGTCATGCCTAACAAAAAATGATGCAACACCCGATGCCCGAACCCGATCAGAAGTTTAACGTTCTGGCCCCGAGTTGTGCATCACATGTTGTGTATGACAGATTGATGACGGCTAAACGAGCCAGAAATTGACATTCAATCTCTTTTGTCTTTACCGGAAATATTAATTGCCAATGATTTGTGTGGCTATTTATGTTTTATTTATCTTCTTCGACAGGTTGAACTTCAGTTACAGAGTCCATGGGACGGGACTTCCTAATTACGATCGCAAACTTTCGTAAAAAATATTTAAACCAATATAAGTGACTTTTAGGTGCGCACAGTGTTGCAGGTGGATGAGGATTATGCGGATAGGGGTGAGCAAAGACTACAGAACAGCACACCGTGTCGTACGGAAAGTAGCTTAGGAGTGGAAAACAAAAGAAATGCACAACGCTGACACAGCTTATTCTAATCTGCATATGGTAGGGCACGGGACTAGATATTCCACCGTATTACAGGTGGTCATATGGTAAATTCTAAGGAAGTAAAGTTTACAGGTAAGGTCCATTCGAGGTAAGGGTGAGGATAAGGCTAAGAATGGGGAGTATGTACCAGAAAAGAATTTAAAGCGAGGCTACCTGTCGTAGGGCCGTAACCTGTTGAAATTGTTCACAAGCCCTGTTTTTTACGTATTCTCATAATTATTTCTGCAGGTGACCACGTAGAAATAAAATGAATTTTTAGTGAGTAAAACGTTGTGTAGATTCCGCTCTTAATTGTGCGCATGCCTTAAATTCACGCAAGAAACTTTAGTTTACAATTTCGGTACTCCTAACACAGCGCAAAATTACCCATGGTGAACTATTTGGTTAACGCAATAATGAATCAATCGGGATTTTGTAAATATAATGACTATGTTCACCATGTTCTTCAATAGGCTGGAAGCAAACGCGGTGAGTTGCGCAGCATCTACCGCTCTATCTCTTTCCCCAGCCAGCCGTGCCCCATGCCAAAAAAGAGACAGAAAGACTGGAGTCGGGATCAGGCGCAGGTCCACGGCATGACAAAATCCGCATCTAGGTGTACCAAAACGCTTCTTGCTCCGCACCAAACAGTTGACCAGGATTATAACGCAACAGCTAGAAGATCGACGAAGTGCACCTATCTCAGCTCATATGACGTGGCCGTTCATGCCATCATATCCAATCATACACCACCTGGTCACTGCCCACACTTGTGTTAGTATTGTGCACACCAGAAATAGGAAATAGACAACGGATTGCATAAGAACTTTAAAGGCAGGGCATGCGCTCCACTAAACCCCAGTATAGCCTACATTTAACTAGGATTCGCCTATAGCATGCTGGGTGCGGTAAGGTCTTAGATATAGCTGAGGAGCCATAGAGACAGAGAGAGATGAATGCGCTCTATTTTGAAGTATCTTTCACAATTCTCAGCAACAAATGGCTCCATTCACTAAGGGAATAGGATAAGTTAACATATTATGCAAGAATCAAAAAGTCAAAAATGGACATATAGTGGGGAACACAGTTCCAATCTTAGCTTCTGTATTTCAGTCTCTTCACACCTAAGGTAGCGTGCTAGAAATGGCAAAACAGAGCGCTGATATGCCGATGTAAGGAAAGCTATATGAAGAAAGCCTCGGTGCATCAGATGGGAGGACTTCATGGCAATCAGCTCAGAGAGGAGGGAATGGGTAACATCATAAAGAATTCGCCCAGCAAATTGCTTGACTGTGGTGATGCGCCGTTTTGTTATAAAACAGTATAAGAAACACCGGTAGCAGAGAGGAGCATTCGGAGGATACCTTTTAAATCAACAAATCCCTTGTAAGCAAAGCTGGAAAAATCACGGGAGAAAAATAAAGGATGAGGAGAAGAACACATGCCTCTATAAATCGCCAGATAAGGGCTTGAGGTGTGTGATTGGAAAGTAAACGACGAATATTATATAGAGTTTATGCATTTTAGTAAAAAGAGTATCAATATGTAGGGAGAATGAAAGATGGGATGTCAGAGTAACGCCAAGGCAACCGAAAGAGGCGACAAACACATTAAACACATTTCGCATGGTTGATTTGAAGACCATTTTCGGACGACCATGCAGAGAAATGGTCCAGGCCGTCCTTCAAGGACTGGAGATGTGTATGATTTTTAAGAGGATGGCCAACAACCATATCGTCAACATATTGTATATACAGACAGTCGCTTGGTCATCTCAAATTGTCAGTATGGAGGGAGAAAAGTTGAGGGGATAGGATGGTACCTTGAAGAACACCGCAGTTGTTTGAAGGGACAGTATATTTCCGCTTGCCGTATTGTACGAATTGAGTTTTGAAAGTAAAATAGTCTTGGAGCCAAGAGACAACCCAGTCGAAAGAGCCACACGCGGATGTTTTGTTAAGGAGGAGATGGCGCGGGATGGTGTTGAAGGCAGAGGAGTAGTCAGCCCTCTATCTAAATCGCTTAGAGCCGAATGTACCATAAGGACAACGGTGTCTAGCGTATTACGCCTAACCTTATATGCAATTGTAATGGGTGGGAGAAATTGGAGGAAAATGATTTAATTATATCTAGGGCGACTCGCTCAGCAAGCCTCAGTAAAGCGGAAGGGCAGGCAATTGGACGAAAAGACTCTGGATTGAAATTGGCGGACCTTTTAGGGGTAAAAGAGATTCTTACTGAACGCAAAACATCAGGAACCTTTGACTCTATGAAGGACATGTTAATAAGGTGTGTCAGGATACGGGCAATCTGAGAGCAACGATATTTAAGAATAAATGGTGAAACATCATCCGGCCCAGCAGCAGTTGAACCACGGACCTTTTTCAGGTGTTTCTCCACTGTTGCCACTGACACAGGAGAAAAAACGCTTGGTAGAAACGAAAGTTTGTTTGAGGGAGGAATGGAATCAGTAGAAGTATGGATAAAATGTTCATTTAAAGAGTTTAAATCAGCATCGACATGTGCCAGTTTACTACATTGGCCAGTGACACGCTTAAGATTCCTGCAGAGTTCAGCAGAGGAAAGTGGAAAAGAAGGTGTGGACGGACAGGCAAAATGCTGACTAACAAAGAAATCATTTAGGTTAGAAATCTCACTTTTTAATAAGACGCTAAGGCTCTTTAGAATGTCGCAAAGGCCTAGCTTGTAGAAAAGTTCTTTTCTAAATCTGAAAAATTTTAGATATGGAGAAAGAATTCTGTCAGGTCTGACCATAGCGATATCAAGAGGACAAAAAATATTGAAAATGTCTTTTAAAAGATGTTGTAAGTTAGATGGAGCACGACTCGACATTGGATTGACTGAGGAAGGTGGGAATGGTGTACGATATACAAGTCTGGAGAAGTCTGGGACGTGTGGCAAAACTTAATTTTCCTTTCGGGTTTGATTAGCATTGCACACGTTGAAATAGAATGCATTTTTAAAAGGCCTAATAGTACAAAATGATCGGACAATGGAGCTCTGTTCTTAAGAAGGAAAAGTTTGGGTTGGTTGGTCAAAACGTGATCGAGAGGGGTATCAGTGCGATTATTGAAGGAAACAAGGTCAGCAAAGCCTACTAGCGTAAACGAACGTAGATTCACACGATTAAACGACTAAAGAGTCGCGAACTAGTCCTGGAATTGAGAGCACGGTGCATCAACGGAGAACAGAACCTGATAATCTGCAATGATCAGACAGTAAAATGACTCTCTGCCCCACTGTGGATCGAACAGGTTCGTATGACCGCCCAGTTACTCCAGTAGACCGGGTCGGGGCCAAAAACGGATCTCGCCTGAACTCAAAGCTGACATTCATGTACACTAACGCACAAAACCTCCTTACAAAAATGGATGAACTGAGAATCCATATTTGTGACCTGCTCCCAGACGTTATCTCAATAACAGGAACCTGGTTGTCAGAACAGGTTGGTGACATGGAGCTTGCATTTCTTGGATTCCAACTTTTTCGTATCGACAGAGAAAATCAAAGGGGTGGAGGCATAGCAGCATTCGTAAAGGGAAAAAGCACCTGTCAGGAAACGTTGCCAATTCTCTGAGACAAACTGAAACAACGATCACGAAGATTTATGGACTGCCTAAAGAACGCAAAACTTAAGTTTCACTGTGACCGAGATAATCATTAATCTATGCGCCCATCTGCAAAATTTATAAGTGGTTGTTTCACTCAACCGTGTTTTTAAAGAAACTAACCGGAAATAAGGGTTTCCTTCGATGTCGTTTCCCTCTTCACGTCCACACCGTTAGACTTAGTAAAACAATACACAGAAGAACACCTGTTGTCCTACGATACGGATGTTCCAGCAGCTGCCGTACTCATTTACCTATGTTCAGAAACTAACTTTCCATTTGACGAAGAATGCTAAAAGCAACTGAAAGGAACTCAAATGAGGTCACCCATCTCTGGCTTTCTCGCCGAAATCACAATGCAGAAACTTGACGTTACGGCTCTTCCAGTAGGTAATCCTAAGTTATGGCTGCGTTATGTAGACTACACATTTCTTGTCGTTAAAAAGGACCGACTGGAAACGCTCTATAGTACTATTTACACCATTTACGGGCCAATGGCTCAATAGTAGAGTGTTTAACTCAATGACCAAAGGTCGTGGGTTCGGATCACGGGTGATCCACACCTGGGATTGGACATAACTGGTAGATTAGGACTACTAAGTCATAAATGGTTATCCCGGTCTCCCTTGTCTTTGTTGGTTCCACCTTAACATCATGTACCTCAAGTTGCTATGTGAAAACCTGCGAGGACTCTAATGTGAACTCCGGGGTACAACGGAACATACATGTTCCTTAGCCAGATGGGTAAACATATCATTATCATAATTCATATTCCCGATCACAAACCATCAAAACAATGGGCCCGTTCCTCAATGGTATTGTTACACGCAATGACCAAATGATGCGGGTTCGAAGCTCGGGTGATCCACACCGGGGATCGGGTATGTGCTGCAGTGTGTTTTGATGCGCAGCACAGAGGCCGAGGCGCTATAAGAGTGGAAGTCCCTGTGGCAACATATCCTCTCCAACGTCTTCTCACATAGCTTCATGAACAAATGCTTATACGAAAAGCATGCGAAGCCAGATAGCGGGCATCTTCCGTGCTCTGCTCTGCTCTACGCGCGAGACATAGCCGAGGCCATTGAACGTCTGAGCTCATTAAACATGTTCCTGGTCAACACAGTTTGCAGTGTCGTCGGGCCGTCAACAAGTGAGACCTAGACATCTCTCTCGCATGGATTTCGTTCGTTCTGTAAACGTTAGCTTTCAGAGGCGCCAACAGGTTCCGGAACGATGTTGTGCCCTGCTATCACCATCCTTGCGCTCCTTCAACAGTTTTAATTTTCCAGAGGCTTTTATTGTTCGGGGAGAGCATTGGCACCACTGCACATGCTAGTAGAATGGATTCAAAGCCGGCTATGAGTTTTTGAGTCTTGGCACGTATATTATCAGTTCTTACTTTGCTGATAGGAGCCAACAGGCAAGTTCAGAAGACGAAGAGCTGATCAATGGAACACCGTGTCACAAGTATTTTCCCTTCTTCATTTTTTTCATTTTCTTGTTATTATTATTATTCTCATCTTACTGTCGCGGAAATAAAGGCTTTTTGCGCAGGTGTGCACTTCTATATTCAAAAAAACCAGAACATTGTTTTGACACGCGCAGTTACCATTATGATGACATTTGCATATATGACTAAACGCAGGCTCTGGACTCCCGCAGCTAAACAGCGGACAGTTCACCAGAAGTAGCCTTCTTCTAAAGTCCCCCCCCTCTCTCAGTACTCTGCGTCAGCTTCACTTCACACAATACTAAATTAAAATGCAACGGTCTGTAACTTTTGCATTATAATAACGATAAGGGAGACATCAAAATATAAATTTCAGATAAATGCAATAAAGAAGATATAAACGTTCATTGTGACAAAGGAGGCAGCGTGATCAAAATGAGCGTGCAGCAGCACTCTACATGAAAGTCGGGCTTTTCACCGATATCACGATTTTCCCAAATTGAATCTAGTAAGTTCACACTGGAAGTCAATGCAATCATATGTCAATATATATCCCACATTTTTCTATGTATACCGACAAATGTGCACGAATGGTAGAGAAAATGCGATTCCCAGATGGTAAGTCAGAAAAAAAGGAGTGTTCGCCGGGAGAGGTTGTCTGACGTTTTGGGTAGTTTTTTTCTTGTCTCCCCATCTTCAGAGACTGGAGAGTCATGCTCGCACCTCCCATTATATGCCATTGTTCGGATTGCTCCTGGCCTGTCAACACTGGCTGTGTGCTGTGTCCCCCTCGTGTCGCTGGTGTCGTCATCCCCACCAGACGGAAAAATGGTGACGTCAGTCTATCGAAAACCGACTTACACGGCGAAAATACTGAGTCCGAACAGGAACCACCTGCTGCAGCACAAAAGAAGTTATATACGCACGCTATACCGACGGGTTGAAGCTCACTGCGGCATGCCAAATCCTAAACGGCACGAGATGAAGCTTCTCAGGGCAATACTCTCAGCCAGCGACCATCCACGAATGTTCCTTGAACAGAATCGACTGCTACCGAGAACGCCGAACGAAGAGAGCTGACAGCTAAAGTCATTGTGTAGCATTCCGTATATGAACGGGATCTTCCAAACCATAGCTAGATTCCTGGCGCCTCTCACAATAGGATTTACCCACAGGCCTACCTCAACAATCCGCCAGTACGTGATGAGGCCAAAAGACCCCATTCCTAATCAGAAGAAGTCAGCCGTCGTCTACTGACTTCATTGCAGCTTCGGGATATGCAGCTTTGTTGGAAAAACCGGGTGGCAGCTACAAACCCGAATTCACGTGTATCAGTTGGCCGTTCGAAGTGTTGACCCAACATCCGAGGAGGCAACCCATACTGCGCAGACAGGGCACGTCTTTAACTTTGATACCGCTGAAATTGTGGGCGGAGGGTACGATCAAACCTCAAGGCAGATAAAGAAAGCCTGGATATCTACCAACTGCTCAGTCAACCGCTACCCTATTCGCACACTGAAATTTAAAGGTTAAATAACATTTTTTGAAAGTATTACATACGTAAATTTTGTTTGTTCTAGCGGTTATTTAAAATATCATAGCAGACATGAGCGTAAAAGCCCGTCATATATATATATATATAACGTCAATTTTCCGAAAACAAAATTTTCTCTGTTCACCGTTAAAAATTTTGCATTCTAATAGAGTAAGTAGCCGAGAGAGCAATCTTAAAGACGAGTAGCCTTTTGTTGTATATCACGAGATATCTGATATCATATGTTAAATTTAAAATAGTTAAAGGATACATACAAAGATTTAAAGCATGTTAAATATTTTCATATGAGAGGAATGTTATAACGAAAAGAAGGACTCAAATTAACTAATGCTTAAGTCTCCAATTAAATGACACCCCTGACCAAGGCATTGAATACATGACTTGGTTGATTCCGTCACAGGGTTCTGTCATTTCACAAATGTGAAACATGCGCTTTCATAAATGCGTACAGTTGGTTATCATAAAAGCACGGAAAATAACAGCAAGTATTCGAAAGAATGTCTGCTACTATATTGCCAGGTAGTGCCTATACACATTTGTCGTACAAGAGACATCACGGCAATTGGTTTGCACACGAAACATCCTCTACGTCCTGGCATAGACTAAACCCAACTGGCTAGAATCTAACGGAGTTCAAAAACATTTACTTAATGCATAATGATATGCACCTGCAGGTGACCGCTCGTTGCGATCCATTATAAAAATGACTTCACCATTGACGAGAGAATGCTCAGGCATTGCTGAAATTCGCCATCAGCAAAATCGCAATATCCCTATTTCACGAGTTACGAGGATGTCAAGCCAGCGCACGCCCCAATGGAGAGTTAATCTTACACGTAGCAGTTAACATCCCGTATACGTGCATTTTTCTGACTGAAACCAGCTTAAGAAAAGTGTAAGCTCAGATACCAAAGTTAAGGATCGTTGAGGAATTTCCCTCAGACGATATTCGACAATAAGTGGGCATCTTTAATTCAACGCCAAGTTTGTTTAAAGCCCTTAATTGTGAAACTTCGGAAAAGTAATTAAAGAGGGACCAATCTCCCCTGAACAGATGGCTGTTTATGCACAAACTACACGCTAATAAACATGTAGCTTATTAAAGGGTATACAAGGAATCAGACGCAGGATTTTTACTAGCCTACGAAAATGGCTCAGACCACAATTACCGCATGGGATTTTAAAATGGAGAATATCCACATCACATAATAGAAAATTCTGGGATAAATCGAAGAGGTAAAAGCCAGTTAACCACCAAATAATTTTCAGCAATCAGCGCAATCACGGAAAACATCGGACTCCACGAACCGATTAGTACACGAAAATTAATCGATGCTACTTTGCAACATATCGTTTGAAATAATAATATTGAGCTT
The DNA here is from genome assembly GCA_017591395.1 of Schistocephalus solidus. Taxonomy (NCBI): domain Eukaryota; kingdom Metazoa; phylum Platyhelminthes; class Cestoda; order Diphyllobothriidea; family Diphyllobothriidae; genus Schistocephalus; species Schistocephalus solidus. The sequence continues at coordinate 53,347 of WEDG01001640.1, forward strand.
ATGCGTGAATGTCCCACTGGAAGGTACAGACAATCGGGAAATCAAAAAAACCTGAGGAATGGCCTAGCTCGAGATGCAGTTACTTAATTGCTGAACGCCCTCGAGGCTGCCGGCTGCATAAGTGTCAGAAAGAATTTGTCCTCCAATTGCTTAACTTCATTCAATAGGAATTATGTTGCAGCAAATCCTTAACATAAGCAAAACACCAGCAAAATATTGAATTCACTGGCAGTATAGACATATAAGCATCGATTGCATGATAAATAACAGTAGAATGAGTGAAAGGTGAGCTCGCCTATGTTTTTAAGTTGGGTGAGAATTATTGTTCCTCTTTGGAAGTTTTTGCATTTGGAAGTCACATGCTCATGCATCCCACATTGACAAAAGTATTTTAAAGGTACAGAACTGCCCTCACAGGCAGTCGCATAGCAACTTGGAGAATATGATGATAATGTCGCTCAATGATAAAGTGTTATAATTAATGACCGAAGGTCGTGGGTTCGAATTTTGGGTGATCCAAACCCGGGATTGGGTATGACCGGCTGATGACGACTAATAAGCCAGAAACGACCATTTTGCTGTCCCTTGTCTTTGTCGGTTGCAGCTTGTCATAATATTCTCCGTTGCTATGGCACTGCCTGCAAGGGCACAACGGAACATACCTGTTCCTTAGCCAGATCGGAGAACACCTCACTATACATATAAAAATTGGAAGATGGGCATCCCATGAAGTATAATTCGAAGTAAAGAAGCTCTTTGGGAAACAATTAGTAACTTTATTCGTCTGTTAGTGAACAAAAACAGTTATAATTTAAAACGTGCCGGATAATTGATGTTGCTGAATCAATCTTGCCAATAGCTGTCCTTGTGGCTGGACATTTCATTCGGATTGCATGCCGCCTTTTTCCACTTTTCCTTGAGATTGTTGTAAACGGCATCCCATTCAATGTGCCGATTAATGCACGAGTCATCAGAATGAATGGCCTCTAAGAATTCCCGGCCACTCTTTGATAGACAGAAGACGACAATGCAAGTTTTGTCTCATGCAACTTATTACCTAGTTTCTATTGTATGCATGGCAACTTGAGACAGAAGGTCTCGTCTCTTTACAGCTAACTGATGTTCGTGTAGGCGTGTACAGACCAATTTTCCTGTTTGGCCACAAAACACCACATTTTAAACTGTTACACGGGATTTCGTAAACGACTACTTTTTTTATCTAAATAGCCAAACGTATCCTTAGGGTTTACAAGCTGGTTTGGAAGTGTAGTTGTTGCTTTGTGCGCCACGTAAATTTGGTGCTTCCGCAGGTGTCTTTCAACGAGTTCGGACACGTTCTTAATGTATGGAAGTGTTCGCCAGTTTTTTAATTTGGGCGCTTGATCGGAAAAATCTAGTTCCTTATCCTTTTTTTAAATTGCTAATGTCTGAACAATGCAGTGGATAAAATAATGGTGTCTTTCGCTGTTGTTTCACTCTTCACATCCATACCATTACATCTGGCAAGGCAATACACAGAAGAATTACTCCATGCATATGACATGGATGTTCCTACATCTGCATTGCTTGAACTCTTGGAAGTATGCCTAGAAAGGAATTTTCATTCTCATAAGAGTTCTATTAATATAAATTACTGGTGATGTCTGACGTTGAGTCTTTTCGTATATAAAATCATATATATATGACATAGGTATATATGCTTATGTACGCTATGCTATTTTTAAAAAAACCGTAGAACAAACAAACATTCTGCATGTTATAGTTTCATTAAAATTTGATTTTCAACCTTTTTATTTCAGTCGACGTATGGAATATTTTATATGCACAGCCTTCATGATGAACAGAAAAAAAATAAGTTGCTGCACAAAGATTGAGTTTAGATCACACTCCCAGTCTCATCTCTAAACGGCATTGCCATGGAAAGTGTAAAAGAATTTGCATCTACCAAATGGAGACCCATATAAATGGCCTAATCCCTTTCAGTTGGTCATTTGCTGATCCTGGAAAATGAATCAAGATACTGAAGTTAGCTGCAGGGTATTAGGTTTTATTATGTTACATGTGCATAATGCACTTTTGTAATAACATGTGATTTTGCTTCTGACTGATGAGACGTTTGCCACATGTCTACTGCAAAGTATGACAAAATATTTGGAGGAACTATTTTCGATCTCGTAGTAAAACTGTATATTACTAGCAGGTTTGGGCGTAGATGTAAGCCAACAAAATAATCCTTTGATGGAAAAAGTAAAATTGTTAATTGTTTGCATGTTATCCGGAGTCAGATGCGGAGCTTTTGGACAATCCTTTCAAATTAAACACAAAATATCCTTTTCTCTATAAATAGAAGCCTTTCGAAATAAATATGTTGCTCTCTCTGCTACTTAATCTATTAGAATGCAAAATTTGTTAACGGTGAACAGAGAAAATTTTGTTTTCGGAAAATTTACGTTAAATAAAGTTCAGCTCACGTTAATTTGGATGAAACAACCATCTATTCAGTTCATCACTAATACATTTTGGAATACCTACACCGATAACAGTTCCAGAAAAAAAACGGAGATCAGGAAGGAATTGCACGAAATTTTGAACTGTAGAAATTATGCTGTCAGATAGCAAACATCTGTTCTCATTGTTTTCCGAAAAAAAGATTCTTTGGTGCAGCGAATTCATTGTTTTCTTGTTGGACTACAACCTTCAAAGATCAGGTATAGTCAGAAAATTGGTCTTGGTGATATGAAATGCGACGACAATACTCTTACGCTAGCACTGAGCAAGGAAATGGTCTGGTGAAATTTTATATTAAATATGGTAAGGTGTTTGAAATGAACCACTTACGGTTTATTTTCTGAGGCTAGTGCATCGTTAATTCCGTAAAACCAGTTATGCTTTGCGGATGTGTCTTGTTAGCAGAATGCGTGTACCTCAAATTTTATTTTGCTCTATAAAGGCCACTCTGTTGCATTCGTTTTTCATATTCAGTTGTTGCAAAATACAACTGGCCAAAATTCAGCTATTTTATGTAAATATTTAAATAAACTTGATATCAATTGTGAAAATTACACTAAGTTAAAAATATGCCTTTTATTGTGTGTATTCGATGTTAAAAAGAACGCGTTGCGTTCCTGAAACGGGTCATCTGCAGAAAGAGGCTGTTGACGTACGCTCAAATGCGTAGGACTGTTTAACAGAATTTTCTTGCTGAATAGTAGGAAATTGTCTTCAAGCCTGACCTGAGTGAACATATTTGCTTGAAGTTTCAGTCCTCTTCTTCGACAACCGATGTAGCACCCAGCTCTACCGTATTGTAAAATATCACCAACCAACGAAACGAGTATTTCAGAATATTATTTTAGATATTTTAATGTTCAGTAAAAGTTAGGACAAATGCGTCCATTAAGAAAGCAGAGTTCTATCAACGTTTTTCACTGTGGAATCCAGCAATGACTCTGGATAGAGTAAACTGCAAATATTGATTTGTTATCACCCTATCATTTGACTGGTTTCATTGCATATAAGCAATGTTCTACCGTAAATTAAGCACAGATTAGTATTTTCTTCCGAGTCAAAATGCTAGATGTTTAATGGTATTTTGTGGTTGATGTCTAAACTCTACTGTCCTTGATACCTACCGTGTACAATGGGTGATGGCACGAACTAGGTTCTTATCCACGTCCATAGTAAAGCATACATTATACATAATCACACCTTCCTTTTCATGAATATTTAAGCTTTCAGTGCATATATTAATTCCGTTTACGCTTCTTGAAAATCGTTACTATTCAGGTTTGCTTAATGTCATAAAACGTTTCCTTGATCTTTTAGAACGAATTACCTATTTCATCAAAACCTTTGCAAGTATTCTGTCCTACTTTTTTAATACGGGACAGAAATCCTTGATATTCACCTTTGTTTGTACAAAACCACTACTTTCAAATTATCACCGAAGCAGCCAAAATTCTCTAATGGCATAATTCCCAGGTATCAGGTTGAGCTGAAGAACATTCATGCGAAAAAAGGAGTCGTCTGACCGCAAGGAAACTAAACACAACTTCAAATAATTTACAGCCCTCCACATTGCACGTCCTTTACGTTCCGTTAGAGAAGTAAACACTTTGTGGTGGTAGCGCTGTTGTGGGAGAAAATGTGCCAAATGATATTGTAACACGGATGGCGGGAAGGCACATGTACGTACTCCTTTCTTCGCCAGATTTCAAGTGCGCTCGTCATAACTTCTGGATTAATGGCGATTGTACTTTTTGATACATTTCCACATGGTCAGTGAAATGATTTTTTTTCTATTCATTCATATGATTTTGGGGAATACAGACAAGTTTATGCACTTCCAATAAAGAACATCAAGGCAGATATATAGTTTCAGCTTGAGTTCTGAGCAGTTATCATGATGCAACTGTACAAGCAAACAAGAGTACAGTGGCACACGGTGTTTGAACAATGCAAATACCATCGCGACCTCTTATAAGTGGCGCGTTTCGACACAGTTGGTTCATTTAGTTGACCACAGTTAGCATCTAAATCTTTACATCATTGTTCAAGTTCTCAGCCGCTTTGTTTAAAGATGGCTATGGCCACCAAAACGATCCAATGTATAGCTCACAATCGGCAGAATAATTTAATATTTCTAAGATATTCTTAGATACATCGCCGTGAATTAACGTGCTGCGAAAATTTCTAGCACAATGGACTTGTGGAAGACAAAAATACGCCGCAGCCCAATGGCCTGCTGATCAATATACTAGGCGCGAAGCCATGCGCAATACCTGGCCGTGTTGGCACTTGTTGGCACTTGTTCTATTGATTTTTTGCTCTCTCTCTAAGTCTAAAATAAGGTTTCATTTGAAAATAAAATATCAGTTTTTAATAAAATGACCATATATCAGCGTTACAAAGTCGAACTCCATTCACTTTTGTTTTTGGCATCGCATCCTAATTTTGCGTGTTTTTGCAACCTGCAGGTGGGGCTTTATACGAGCCTCAGAGGAGGGTATCCATATTGCGGTGGAACGCTTATTGCCCTTGAATGGATCCTTACCGCGGCTCATTGGGTTGAAATGGCCATGAACTGTATTCTTGCACACGCTAGTGTACCACTCACCTACAAAGGCCTTACAAATGCCACGCTGTTTGCTCAAATTGGCGACCAGGATTTAAAACAGAGAAATATCTGAAATGGATCGTATTGTCCAGAACATAATATTGCATCCGAATTACAACTTGCGGTCGGGCAGCAGTAAACACGATACTGCCCCCCTGCACTTAAGAAAACACGTCGTGGCTGGTAATTTCAATTGTTTTGTCCATTATGAATCTTATTCACCGTAAACACAAGAAAAATCTACAGAGCATACCAAGATTTATACAGGTTGCATTCCTCTGACACGCAAAGTAAGTCACTGTTTTGAGTCGACTTATTTTAATACTGCTTTTGGATTTTCTACAGTCCTAACTGGACGGCGGTTGATTGACGATCATTATCTTCCACGCCGCAGCTGAAACCGTCCTAGATAACCAGGTCTTGGTTTCACCGTGGAGTTGTACATTTTGGCTTGATTTGCACCGGGAAGCAATGTGTTTATACTCAAATAACCTTAACCAGATAAAGATGTCGATCGGGTTCAAAAATGTGTTCACTTCACAATTATTTTCTTGTAAAAGCTAGTCGGGAGGTTTGGATACACTTGGAATATTCCACCCAGTACGCTAGGATCTGTTGATTCTTGAACAACAAAGATTGCTGTAGATTGTCTCAGTTCTGTTTAATTTTTTTTTAATTGGGTGTTTGGTCCGTGTGGTGGTCTGTAAGAAGTTCTTCGGGGTGTAGGGGTACTAGTTAGGGGTAGCACCACACAGCTTGCATTTGGTCGCTCCATTTGTCTCGTACAGGTGTTGAATGCTCCTGTGGCCCCTCTAACTGGTACCCAACTCTCACCTGTGGCTACTCGAAGTTGGGTTCTTCCCAGCGGCCACACCCCGGGCAACCGTCACGACCGGCGGGCTAAACCAGGTGAGGGTCTCCGGTGTTGTATGTGCCTCCACACCCAGTATGTCTGACTCCCGAACTTCCCACCTCCCCCCTCTCAAAAAGTCCTACGGTGGGGACGACAGCAACCCCGTAGGCGGCCCAGACTAACTCGGGTCGTTCTCCCACTGAAACAAATCCGTGACCCATAGTGGAGTTCGGCAGCCGTCTGGGATGTCCAAGCAGCCCTATTTAGGGATAGCACTGCTTACCTCCTCGCGGAGGAAGGGGCTAGAAAATGTGCCCTAAACAAATGCTGGGTCTCACGTCTTCTGCAGCCGGCCACGGCTCGCAGATCGCAAACTACGCGGTCGTAAAACTCAAACAAACAAAAAGACCCCCCGTCCCCATCCCCCTCGCCATACTCTCCAGGCTGCTCGGGTGAGTCCACTCACACTAGAGTATACCAGAGAAACCATAGCTGGGAAGTCTGCCAATCTGACGCTTCCACCAGACCACGCCGTCGGCTCAGTGTATGTGCTGTGTGTGTCGAGTGACTGACTAGTGGACTGGGAGTCATACGGCGATGGCTGCTCCATATCCCCTGAGTTTGTGAATCCTGGTGTGTTCGTTATGGGGGCCAGGTCGTGCTGTGGCGCGCGAAGACGGGTACGCCGATCCGTCAGCCAATGCGCCCACTCCCACATCAGGCAACTGACCGGCTCGGACAGTGTCTGATTGTGGGGGTTGGGGAGAGAATAAGGTCGACAGCTCAGCGCATGTTCCTCACTATAAACAATCTGAAAGCGCTTGAAACTATCACGGTACGCTAAAGAGCCATGGCTTGGAAGGTTGCCAACTGACGGGATAACTCGGACCGCGTGGTCGGCCCAATGCGTGCGTTCGTGTGCCATGGCTGACTGGCGGACTGAGAGTCAGGCTGCAATGGCTCCTTCTTAATGTGGTCTTTATGGCACTCCCACTCCAGTCGGGATCCGAGCCAGGTGTGGTGTGTACGTCTAGTGGTCGTGCTCTGGTCTTTGGACCACAATGCTCAGCCTGCGCCCTCTCCCATCTCCGGTCTTCTTGACTCTGTCTTGACACCGGGCTCAGGTGTGGGAGGAGGAGAGAGTGCGGTTGCTGCAGCGCAAGGCTACTATCACTTAAAACTAATTCACGCGCAAGTCACCGTCCCTGCACCACCTGGTGTGGAGCATACGGTGGACCTCGTCGAAATCGACGGTCGAACTGCCGAAGAAGTTCTTCAGCTGAAGGCAAATAACAAATCCTTGAAAAATATTGTGTTTTTCGGAAGGCCATTTTTAGTTCCTGTTGCAGCAGCCTACGTCATTGAAGGTTTGCATTTTACCTGACAATCGTCTTTCGCATAAGTTGTAGTAAAATTCTTTTCTTCATCAGCGGACGTCCATGTTCTTCGTCGAAGTTATCAAACCATTGCTGGTGTCGTTGATTTGCTTTAACAGGGACTTTAATTACCAGGGTCCAAATAACTTTCAACGGTTCCTTTAAGTTGGGTCCGTTGGCAACATCTTCTCGCAGTTACTCTAGTTTGAAATGCGTGCGATTGTGGTGCTTAAATGACGTTGTTGTTGATTTCTTTTGAATGGCTGCGTTTTGCGTTCGTCAATGAAAGGTGGCAGTTATTCTAGCAGTCTTCAAGACCACCGCCCTGGTCACGCCTCCAGACATAGTGCAGCATTGTCTGTGAGTGCGTTAGGGTGAATGCATGACTACCTTTCCCTAAAAAGAATGCGAAAGAATTAAATGCCTTTTATGGAAGCCAGAGGATGAGAAGGACTCTTAGAATGGAGGTGTGAGCGAGTACACAATCCTGCTTCTTCTGATTTGCAACCTCAAATGTTCAACGAAATGACCTGCTGTTCACAGCTTGCGCCCTCATCCTGTACTAATAGCTTCTTTGCATTTTTGAACGGGTATTTGGGGACACCCTCGAATTGCTGAGCCCAGTGCTCCATGGTCTGACATTGTTTCGACCGTAGGCTTTAACTGCCTTTTCAGAATTATGAAATAATCCCGTTACGTTAAAAACGTGAATGCATTAAGTTGTTGTTCTCTGTTAGTAAGAACTTCATTCTGCATCTACCTCACACTCTGTGACACTGGGTTTTGGCATCTAGCATATGTTAAGATGCTGCCCTTAGTTCTATCGATGACAAAGGTCATGGTAGGTCGTTTTTCTTATAAAAGGAGGCACCGTTGTTAATATATTGTTGTGCAGCTGATATGCACTACCGATAACGTCCTGTGTAGCAAATTGAGGCAATTGCAGCGTTATCTTGTACTATGCCTGAATCGTAGCATTTTTCGAAGATGTGCATTTTTTCAGCCTGAAATGCGTGGGATGGTGACATTTAAATTACCTAGTGTTCGTTTTCTTTGCGGAACTCTGAAATTTGCAGTTGCAGCCTACCCTTATAGATGACAAGACGATGGTCCGTCCAACAGACTACGCAAACCTGGAACTTTATTCACCACCAGACGTATGTCAGAGGTTGTTCGCAACGCGACTGCGGATGCATCCAAATTGATGTCTACAATCTCAGAAGGTGGAATATGCTGTTTTTCAAGGAGAACTTTCTTCTACAACAGCCTAGAGAATGAGAAAATGGTGGCTGTGATGGCAGCCGATTCTGTGGGCATCAAGTGCATCCTCTCAAGTTGCGTGGTTTCTACTGTCGCTGGCCACTGCATTCACAAAAGACCATCCCTTTTGCCAATGACTGCACAGAAACTGGGAATGCGTGCAGATCTTCAAGGAACTTGTTTATTTTGTCATCGGAGTTGATCATAGGCGGCGCAGTCTGCACATTCCGATGACGAAAATGAAATCATTTCCGTGAAATCTTGAACTTACTGTCGAAAAACATTATGAATTTCCTACGGGAGTTAGAAGTATCGTCATCTTACTTCGTTCATAATAATGAAGTCGAACTCGGGGGTCGCTTTACTCTGCCTTTGGTCATCAAGTTCAGAAGAAGGTGTATCCGGCCCTCAATTCGTTTAGGTCTTCCTGTTTTGACAAACGATTATTAAGGTTAGCCCCTTTCCTAATGATAGGAGCTGTCTTCCATTCGGTTAAGTAAGCGATTGGATTGTCAACTGGGAAGCGAAAAATCCGTTCTGCCGGAGGGAGCAACGTCAATTTAGCAGATATTCAGTCGACTGGCCAACATCTTTTTATACCTTTCCACACTGAGGCAAGTTCTCCATCCTGGGGGCCACTAGCTGATATGCAGTAGTTGTCCAAGTGGCCAACAACTTCCAATTTGATTCGTGACACTTCAAAAGACGGTTTTGCAAATATATTTCCTTTTAATATATCATCCTTGGGATTGGGAGTATATATTGCTATCAAAAAAATTAAAAGATTAGGGCAAGTAGAAATTTCTGGTGTCGTTAGGGTTTTGGTAGAGGGGACACATACTATTCCAGGCAATTTCATCTGATAAGAGTTTTAAAATATAAAATCATAAAGGAAGTTATATTTGGGCGGCTGGCTTGGTGTTTTTGGTCAATGGCAACTGCGGAACTTCTGATCAGTTTCGTATGTGCGCACGGGACCGGCTTGTGCAAACTGATTGCAATCGCCTCTTCTGTGGTCAAGAGATGCCATCGATGTTCTATTGTATAGGTTAAAGAAACCTTTTAAAACATTCTGAAGACTTATTAAAGTTACGACTAGCGTTTATGCGAGGAAACAGTAAGTAATGTCCTTAAGTTGTCCCATTTCGTAAATACGCCTGGAAATGTCTTCATCGTCAAATTAAAAATTTTATTTCAACCAGCCAAATATAGTTTGCCCTTTAATAGCAAGTGCAGAAGTAAATAGCTTACAATGGGGTCTTGAATGGCAGTTTGTTCTTGCACTTTCCATATACGGTGAGAATCAGCGTGAAAAATGATCGTGCGTTAGCGACTGGAAAGCTGCTGCAATTTAAAACACGTTTTTTTCTTCCTTAACACAAGTACCCGATGGAGGCTTTGTTGACAGAAGTCGGAGTCGGTTACCAGTGCATGCGCAAGGCCGACAAGATACACAATTCGGCTGGTCTCGAATTTTGGCGAGCTTTTCGGAAGCCCTCATCTGAATTCTCATACAACTGCAATTTGGAGTTTCACACAGGCTAAAGGCAACTATCAGACGTCAGGTTTTGAGGGCCAAAGATTCGCTGTCAGGTCACCAAGCTTCCGAAATCCTTTGCTGGACCTGGTGAACTCATGGAAATACTAAACACATGGGAAAAGCTGAGAAACATCTCTGGACTCTAATGGTGGAAATGCAGGAGCAAAGTTGAGGAAACAAGCTGACTCCGAGATCCCCTTCAGTTGACTGGACCAGCCACACTTTCGAATTTTTCTAGGCCATATCACTCGTTATACCGTCTAAAACGCAAGTTGCTCCGACCACAAATATCCGACCCAAATTCCATTTCGGTCCCGCTAAAGCAATTAGCCACGCGTGAGAATGTAAGGCAACCAACAGCTCCAGTGCTTCTTAGCCAAATTGCAAGTGATCCACAACGGTCGTGAAATTTCGACAGTTTCTGTCTCGGACACGGGCTAACAGGCAGGCGTCGTATCATTTACGAAGACCAGTGGTAAATGTGGCTTGTGCTATTTACGTAGACATATGGTGTCATGGCAACTGCGTCCTATAAATACCACGTTCCTTGTATCACAGTTCCCTTATTTGCGCAGGTATCTTATGGTGGCTTAGAGTTACAAACGTTAGGCCAATAGAATCCTTATAAAAGCGATCTTATCTTCTGTTTCTTGGCAGCCACGTATTCGCTTATAAAGGCAGTGTCTTTCAATGTTATAGGCTGGGCAGATGTTTTTCGGCCTTTGTGTCAACCATTGGAAAAACTTACGCATCGGGCTTAGTCTTACGAAACTGCCAGTATGAGTTTACTGCCAGTACGACGTCGCCGTACGGTAGATGCTACGTTGAATGCTAGCATCAGGTCTTCCCCTCAAAAACACGTTTACGAGGGGTGGGGCGCTTCAGACTGTTCTTCTTCAAGTGTAAATTCGATGGACGGTTGTGTCTGTTTTACAGCCTTTGGTAGGGGAGGGAATGAGGTCGACGGCGCAGTGCATTTTCCTCACTATGAAAAAGCTAAAGTGCTTGAAATTATTACGGTACGCTAAGAGCCATGGCTTGGAAGGTTGCCAACTGACGGGATAACTCGGACCGCGTGGTCGGCCCACTGCGTGCGTTCGTGTGCCATGGATGACTGGCGGATTGAGAGTCAGGCTGCAATGGCTCCTCTTTAATGTGGCTTTTATGACACTCCCATCCAGTCGGGATCCTAGCCGCCCTCTCTTGTGTCGTTGTGTTCGTGTTTGGTTTTGGACCACAATGTGTGGGTCTGCGCCCTCTCCCATCTCCGGTCTTCTTGACTCTGTCTTGACGCCGGGTCCAGGTGGAGGAGAGGAACAGAGAGTGAGGTAGATGCAGTGCAAGTATACTCTCACTAAAATACGGCTTGAGTCACCGTCCCTGCAAAGCATACTGCAGACATCGTCGAACTCGACGGTCAAACTAGTAGAAGCGAATCAAGGGATCATTCCGGTGTTATCAAGAACATATCATATACTTGGAACTGAAAAAGTTTCAAGCGGTTTACCTATTGCCGAAACTGGAAAAGCTTTCCTGTTGCCAATCTAAATGTTCGACATAAGTGGACCGAGAGTCGATCCAGTACCTACCTTTTTTCTATCTGCATTAACATGTTATTTTGAAATTAATCTGCGTGTTCGCGGTACACATATTTATATCAATTCCTTCAGCTCCTTAACGGACAGGCTTATAGCGAGCTTTTTGTAGGCAGTGAAATCACCAATGTAGTTAAATGTTTCAAGTGTCTATGGATATGCAAAACGTGATAAGACATCTGGTGAAATTTAATATTTCCAGTATGGTATAATTATTATACGCCTTCAACGTATGTATTAAATTCCAGTAACTGTGCACTAGCCTGTTTAACGTTAGTCAACTTTTCTCCGTTTTTCAGTTTTCTATCGCATGGTACGGGGAGTTCCCCATATTAGGGATTTTAAGAATAACTGTGGCATTTTTATCCGAACAGACAGGTCTGAGACGGTCCAGGTCGTATTCTTACATGGATACGTCCCTATAAATTCAATCATTTGTGTTTAAATGTCATACCACGTGAACAGCCATATGTTGCAGCCTATGATAGACATAGACCACCATGACCTTCCGACTGATTTTCAATAGTTCGCTTACGTATACAAAAGCTCTCGGACAGCGCTACTTGGCTACAGACGAGGCAAAATTAGCCACAGGTAGAAAGTTACGTTTTTGGATGTCCACAGTCTCAATTTGAGCTGCTCAGCCAAAACTAGTTGCAATATTTTTTTTTTGCCCACATTTTAGCCACAACCTGAGTTTTTACTATCCGCATCTTTTAATGTTTACGATAACAATATAGATAAAAAGCCAACAGAGTACATATCGAAGGGAGGTACGTGTTCGCCAAAGTTTCTTTTGAATGATTCTTTGCAGGTTTTTTCAAATCTCGAACAGCCTGGGTGGACTAAAGGTTTGTCTGTCGCCTTCTCGGTAGGCGACTTTGAATGATATACCCTGTCTTTATATTTTCTGGCCTGGTACAGCCACATTTCTGAACATTTTCATTAATAAACGACATCATTGACTGGTTATTCAACGGACCTCAAAATAGCATGATTAACAATGGGTGGCTGCGCAGCTGCAAAATAGATTCCTACATACAACACAACTTTTATTGGCATTGCACTAAATGAGTACTATCATCTGGGTCGCGGGAGCGGCAGGAGCAGGAAATTATTTCATACTAATGGGGAAAGAGCGGTCAGATCGCAGAAATAAATTTAGGTTTATTTAACTAAGCCATGAGGTCATATTTTGCAATGCTAGGCACAGTGCTTCCTTCCAACGCAAAAAATAGACAGCCTTGACACGTGCTATTTTCTCTCTTGCGGACCAATTTTCTGTACATTATGGAGGAGGAGATCGATTTTGCCTGTCTTCCGAGGCTCGACTCATCGGGTACACTTTCCAAGGAACGCATGCGGATGTGCCAGCGTCTGAAGGACAAGCTTGGCTTGCAACAAACACTGGTGTAAGATGTTATGGTGAAGAGGTACATACAACGCAATTTATACTGCCAAGCTCGCCCAATTCACCAGACACCATGTCATTTGAGCAACCACATTAGCGTCTTTGAAATCTCTTTATGTTAAAAAAAAAAGGAAAGAATGCTCCATATCTTATGAAAAAGCAATTGAAGGAGAATCTTTTTGCTACCATTAAGGAATTGAATCTCGAATCGCGAATGAATGCCTAAAAGCGGCTAGTGTTTGAAATACCGATGCAGTCATGTCAGGTGAATCAGAGACTTTAGTGATCGCTTATGACTTGCATGTACCTGTCAACCAACCGGTTTCTATTAAGGGTTCTATTAGGAGTTGTTATTTGTGACTAGTGGTTTGAAGCTTTGAATTCTCATATTCTGCCGCTTCGAAGTATTAGCGATACATGGTTCAAGGCTTTTAGCTAGTACCTGGGTTGTCAATATGGTGCTTCGTGTTACCTCAATATATACTACTGGTTTTCTGCTGGCAGGTAAATGAATTTTGTGCAATTATCCCGATATGACCCTGAAGGGCATGGATGATGGCTTGTAAATAAAATCATCAACCGTGGAAATATCCTTTGTGAAGTCTAGTATACCACGTGCACAATGGCACTTCCTCATGTTGAGTGGATCAAGAAAACAATGGTGTCCAATCAAATCAACGAAAAATGAATCTGTGCCAAGATGTCAACGTTGGATTATTGATTTTGGATTTTTACTGGCTATGCGCCGGTATTTTGATTTTAGTTAAAACGATTTGGGTGCACACTCGGTTGTGACCACATTTAATTGCGATTGTGTCGTTTACAATTCAAAAAAATGCTAGCTGACATATTTTGGTACGATTTATTATATTTCCATAACTGAGGGCACACCTACCAGCATATGAGTCATTTAAAAGCCTTTATGCTCCCCAAATTGGAAAAATATTTGCAAGGGATGTGACTTGACGTAAGGAAAGAATCAATATATCAGCCAATCCTCCAAAATATGGAAAAGATAATGCGAAACAACAAGAAAACTGAAGTAAAAATGATCATTTGCGTGTGCATCTCAGGTGCCTGGAATATATTTTTGATAAAAAATGTATTGCTTGATAGGAGACATTTAATTTACAGTAAGCTTCGGGAAGACCGTCAGACTGGGTCCGATATTACCAGAAATATTTCTGTCTATTATGCAGTGCATAGAAGGTAGGTAATTTACTCCATAATAATGTGACGGTATAAGCTTAACATAAAGAAAGACATTTTTTGGTAGTGACCTGTGGTACCCCGAAGATAAACTGCAGATCAACCGAACTTGGTTGGATGTATGGTCGAATCATTGGCTTTTGCGGTTCAACGTCGATAAGTGTACAATACTTCGCTTAGGCAACCCATCTGGATCTGCCGAAAGTAGAAGTTACTTTCTCAATGGTGAAGCCTTAAAAGACGTGGAAACCCAAAAGGGCCTTGGTGTGCTGACGAACACCACCTTAAAACCATCGTCTCACTGCTCGAAAGTGGCGAAGAGCGCAATTGCGATATTGCATGCAATCAGACGAGCCTTTTTGGATTTCGATGAAGATCTCTTCGCTAAGACTTTTGGAACATTCATTAGGCCACATTTGGAATATGCTATGCAAGCCTGGAAACCCTGGACAGTTTAAGATCAGAACTGCCTCGAAAGAGTACAGAGGAAAGCCACCAAAATGGTTAGAAGTCAAAGCTTCTTGCCATATCCAACCAGCCTAATGAATCTTTATCTGTTCCCTTTGGGATATAGGCAAATGCGTGGTGATCTCCTGCAGACATTTCGCATTGTGAACGGATTGGATTGTTGCCTGGAATTTTCGGACTTCTTTAAATTTGCCGCCACGACCCATCTCCGAGGTCACCCATTGAAACTGCGTGTCCAGCAGGCGAGACTGGATGTGCGCAAGTTTTCCTTCTCTGCCAGAGTGGTTAAACCATGGAATGCCCTCCATGAAGACGTTGTGATGTCACCATCGATGGAAAGCTTTAAAAGGAACCTTGACAGTTTTATGTTCCAAAACGAGCCTGAGCGATGAGGAATTTATCTTTACCCTCGAGAGTCACGCACCACTTGTCATATTTTATGACCGCCTTTTTTACCTTTGCAACTCACATGGTTTCTCTGTATACCGCACTTAGTTTTACGCTATAACTAGGGTACTCAAAGGCCCATGCCTATTTTCCTCAATAAATTGAATTGAATTGAATTGAATACTACCTTAACACTACATTCCGCTTCTTACTATGGTTTTAAATAAAAAGAGGAAATTGGCATAATTTTTTTTATTTCCGTTAGTGTCGGGCACTTTGTAGGGCACTGTCGTATGAATCGCAAATGAATTAGCACTCTGACCTAAAAACGACTTCCAAAATACTACAGCCTTCAATGCACATGCAACGAAAGTCAAGCAGATTTGCTCGAGACTTTGGGCAGATAGCTGGCCATTTCATGAAGCATAAAATGAATCTACTGTTATCTCTACTAACTAGGATATTTCTGAAAAAAGCGTGCAATCGTCTCATGAAGTGATTCGAATGAGAATCCGTAACGTCGAGCTAAGAAGTGCTTTTTCCAGCCATCGCGTAATATTCTTTGGAACTCAGATAATGTTGGCAGATTCAAATTAACGTGATTTCGTTATCATTGCAAACTAGCTTTTAAGTGTAACGAAATTTTTCTAAAGTAAGAAAAACACATTTGACTAGACATCTCAGTAGTTTAAACTAACGATCACACTGGGATTGAATTCACTGAGATAATGTTGCCTTCGGGGTATAAATAATAGAGCACGTTAACATTGTGCTTCGGGTCAACAAATTGTAATCGTCATCATTTCCTGTAAAGAAAAAACAGAGGAATCAGTTAGCAGTGAAGGGTTAAGTGGAGCGTTTCACCTATTTTGGAAATTGTTTATGGTAATTGTAAAGCATTACATACCGATAAGGGATAGTCGCAGTCAGTGGGACAAAAACTTTATTCGTCTGATATTTCGTTTTCCAGTCCATATTCAAGTAAAAATTGCAACGACTATTTCCCTCCATATTCTGTAGGGCGATTTTGCCTGGGCCTAATTACTAGACATGCCGGGACCACCAGTCCGGGTGCTAGCTAGGAATCGTCACACCAAGAGTCAACACACAAAGAACGGGCTTTTGAAATTCAGCCGCCACTTTATTCTTCTGTCTATTCGCATGCAAACTTTCTTATATGTTAATCAGATGACCTATTTCGACCCCATGTGTACCGATTATTAACCCTCTTTGTTTATTCTAACTACAATAATAGTCATCAGCGCAGGACGCTGGCACCGTTTTGAAGGAAGTCCAGTTTGATCTAAATTTTGCGATTCATTCAAGGAAGATTCCTTATGACGCCAATAGTTGCAGTATTTGACCATTTCTTTGCGATCTTTCTGTGTTATGTGTTTATGTGCACAATCCTATTAAGGTGAATGGAACATTTTTTGCTGAAAATTTTGGAATTGCACTTTCGCAATAAGGCGAATCGGATCCGAAAATTCGTATCTCGTTTTTCAACCGCACAGCGGAACCCCTTAATCCTTTGGTTGACGCCCATACTAGCTAAACGGTTAAAAAACGATCCCCATTACAATATAATCGAATAGTTATTAATGATAAGGTGACTCTCGGAAGACAGAGTGAGCAATTAAAATATATTTTGTTTAAAAATATGCAAAGCGTAAGTGTACAAAAAAAAAATCTTTAAATTTCTCCTAATCAGTAGTCCTGTATTGATGGACCCGGCAATTCCTCAGCTGTTTCATGAGGTATTCACCCTGTAATGAAAAGAAAATAAAATTAGTGATGGTGAGTAAACAATGCGCATGTTTTTATGTAGTAAATGTTTGTATACAACGTTGATAATTAAAATCTACTTATCGACAGCACAGTGCCTCAGGGCTGCCTTTTCTGCAGTCGGTCATATGCCTTTTTAAAGGCATTTTTGAAAGCTCGTTCTAGCTGCAGTTTGTCCGCCTTTTACGGAATATTCCAAAGATTGAACACGTCTGCGGTGCACATGAATAAGTTAATAATGAGAAATTTCTTACCCAAAAGAATTCCGTATAAAGGGGTGAGGAAAAAAAACCTTTTTGTCCTAGTGGCGACCGTAGAAAGTTATCCGGTAGGTCACCTCATCGGCGAAGAATGATGTGAAAACGCGATCAGCAAAATTGCTGACGCTATCGCCGCCAAGGGAGGCCAAATAGGTTACCTAGTTAGACGGTAAGTTATGTTTAGACTACCTACCAATTACTGTCTATATGCCCTCTCTGCGACGGCTTTGGTCAGGGCATCTACTTCGTCAACGGTCGACATTTGTTGTACAATCGGACCCCTTGCAGTAGGCTGGGGCGCGTGTGTGTCACAGCTACCAATGTGCTCATCCAGACGATGCCGTGTGGCCGCCACGTCCACTGTCTAAGCCAGCAAAAGCCTTATTTCTTGCATTTGGCTTTGCATTATCTATCGAAGACTTGCTTTGATGGCTGACCGGCTGGGTCTTCTTGTTTAATTACCACGTCGCCTCTTTTGTTGGCGCCGAATCCCGTCTAGCAAGATATTCTATGGAAGGGTATGGCTTACCCGCATGTGAAGGAGACTGGAAAATAGGCATAGTTATGCTAAAATGGCCGCTACCAGATGAAAAGTCCTAAAAAATGGTAACGGTGGTTATTGTTTTGCGTACCAATGACGACGAGAGGAACGGGAGGTTCGAAACGAAAACGTTGGAATCCATAGGGCCCAGTATGAAATCCATCTTCAGACATAATGAGCTACAAGCCAATAGGAAAAAAGGGATGAGGAATGCAAACATATCTAATCATTCACTGCCTACCTTCAATTTCCACGAATAAATAGCTGCGGGACTGTTGGGTTGTAGGATTGGTGGACAGCGACCGTTAAACGGTGAGATTTACAGTGAGGAAAAAAAGGCTAGTACGAGAAGATGAGGAAAAGTTACCGTCCGACGCAGTCTTCAACATATAAATTATGTCTGCGGCATGCTTGTCTGATTCCATGATGTCCGTCCTCCGAGTCACATCGTCCAGTGATTTCGATTAAAGGCTTTCTTTAGCCACAGTGAATTCCCACAACGAATAGTTCACAAACAAAGGGCTCCATAATTCTACCTAGGATAGGCCAAAACCCGCGCTTAGTTTTCTTATGTATAGAGTGCCCATCAATAGTTAACAAGTTACAACAATATTGCCTATTAGACGCCTGGTAGGGTCTCAAAACTGCTCAGTTAACTGTTTCACAAGTAATAAATGATCGTACTCACCACTGCCCATTGCCGTCACCGTTGAAACATCACTTTCCCCAGCCAGCAGTGTTCGTGCGTCAGCAGGAAGGTCAGAAGTCAGCCATCTTATAATCTTCAGGAGACTGCTCTGCTTAATCAATGGCATACGCGAGCGTATTGCCCAAGAACTCATAGCCTCTCGAAACGTAGGTTCCTCTTCAATTGTAGGTGTGCTTGAAGAGTTGTTTGGTGCCACGTCAGATACATCTGACATCCAACTTGCATCCTCATCAGCAGAGGAAATCTCTAAGTCGTTATATGACGAACTAGAGGAAGAGGTCAGATGCCACGACGATTAAGATGAGTCGGACAGATACATTTCCCTCATAGTCTCAGCGTTTATCATCCAGAAAACCTCTCTGGGCACGTCTCCTAAGTTTTTTCATAGATACTGTTCTAAACATTCTGCAAAAAAAGCAAACAAACGGTCAGTATAGACAGAACAGAGGGGCAGGCAGTTAATCGACCGCGTCGCAGCACGACAGCGCAGGAAATGGCATGGCACGGCGCGCGCGGGATTGACAGCTCAGTGCCCGATCGATTTGCCAATAACACTGCGCGCATTCTCTTGCGCCCTTAGCGACGCGTCATCGAGGTTCACAAGCAACCAATCAAATTCCAGATGCGATTGACGTACGACCGTTCGAGCCTCGAATCATATTTCATTGCTATTAGGGGTGTCTCTCTCTTTCTCAAGAAGAGTAATAAAATCATGGCGACTCGGGTGCAGACCCAAAAGCAAGTATCGCATCAACAGCGATCTTTCCTCATCAATGAACGCAAGGACTGTAAAAAATAAAGTAGACTGGTAATCGTCTGGCTACCGCACCCTATACCTAATGTGAACATTTTGCTCCAAATTACTCTTTTCTACAACTGTGTCTGATAAGTGGGGTTCGAGAGTAACAACGGAACGTCAAGCTAACGAAGTTCTTCTTCCAGTGATCGTTTTACCTTCTTTGGGATTACTTCCTGGATTTCACTTCTTGGCTTCCATCAGCATGTTGTTTAACTCTCATCTGATAGTCATGACTCCGTCTTTCTTCTCATATTGTCTTTGGTTCAGGCACACGTTCTATCACTGAATGAATGCGCCACGGGTAACAGTGAAACATTTAAGTTCGAACGTCCTTATTTAAAGGGATCTTTGAAACATTGGCGTGGTATCCATAGGCCTCTATAACTGGCACATCTGACAGGAGCAGGTTTCTTACTCTTACCTTGAAATACTTGTGATTCAGCAATTCATTTTTTGATAGCTGAAACAATATATTAAGCTGATTTTTCTAAGCGTGCCTGCAAACATCCAAAAGCAAAGCCAGTGGAAATGTTACATCGTTCTGAATGCAAACCTGGGAATCGCGCTCAATATGCTGACCGAGAAGACTCGCCAAACTGTTAATGTTTGCTTCGCAAATATGTCCAAGCAATTTCCTTACACTCCTTGCCCACCTATTAGTGAATTTAATATACCACATCTGTGAGGAATTGATAATTTGCGCAGATCATAACCACTATTTTATATCAATGCAATCCTTTCTCTCAGATGAATACATTTCACGTACGTGCTATTGCAGGCAATAGATTCCAGCAAACTACAATTTTCCGGCTGTCCAGTTGAAAGATTATCTCACTCGAAGTGTTCATTAAAAGCCGACACATTAAACAAGCGGCTCAAATTATTGCGCATTGTGGACTTCAGAAATCAGTACAAAGAGCAGAAATAAAAACACTAACTGATATCGCAATACTGAAGCTTAATGTTTACTTCATTACTGTGCCTTTGTTTAACCACCTTTAATTAATTTAATTCAAATAATTAAATAAGCCAAGGTCCTTCTCTTGAACCCCTCATCACACGAAAAATTAGGTTTTTTGGTTGTTTATGATCCCGAAAATAAAGTGTTTCTTGGCTGCTTATTCAATTTACGACATTAACTGCATTGCTGAAATAAGTTCACACCATGGCGCTGGATTCAGTTTTAAACAGCTTTGACTTATTACTTAAAGATTGCGGAAATTCCCAAATTTACGGATCTCAATTAAACCGGCCGACTGAAGAATTATGTTCAACCATGATGAGTACAGCAATGTATCCCCTGTACTTGTCAGTTAGATATCAAATCACAGTATGTTGTTCGCCATGTGAACTGTTGTTGCTGATTGTAACAACAGCACTCCAGGAAAAAGTTAATGACTCATAGTTTGATATATTTTATGACATTACCTAAAAATCCGTAGTGACTGGACATAAGGAAATACCTACTATGGATGATGCAAAAAAATATGTTGTTGTTGCTCATTGGCAGGTTAGCATATCACCTAGCGAAAACTCTTAATTTGATGTTTCGTGATGAGTCAGTTATAAAAATAAAGGAAACTGATGGAAAAAACCTGCCAGCTTCGTTTGTGTGAGCAATATGGGACGATTTTTTTCATGAAATTTATTTTTTGATAGCTGTCCTTTTGAATCGCATTTGACTTTGAGAACACCACACTGACAGGATCCCATATTAACCGAAGGATTCCTTCCTACTATACAGTACGTAGATGTGATGTTTAACTAAATGTCTGCAAAAGAGTCTGAAAATTTAAATTTAATGCAATATTGCTGCACCTAAGGAACACGCAATCACAATACTGGATACGCCCAGCTCCCAACCAGACACATCCTGTGAGACATGTGTGGGGCAGATTTACCAAATATTTCGTTAGCATTTGTAGAGTGCGCAATAGGCTGCTTCTTGCAGGCATTACTTACAACCTACTGAAATGGGCTAAGTAGTATCTATTATTGTACAGCATTCGCCTAAAAGCCAACTAAAAATGGATTGCATTGAAAAGCGCAAAATTCAACAACACAGTTCACAAAAACGACCTACCAAGCACATTCGATTAAGAACTCCACTGTAAAGGTCTTGCACTATGTGATTGCCTCTGGTTTCTACGTCCCGCCAGTGCTTAGGCTGTTAAGGTTTGAGTTTTTAGCGTTGCCTGCTCTCTATGCGATCACCCTATCTGAGTGTTTCAAGGACTGTCTGGTCTGCCAGCTTTGTGAAAAAGGCATCATCTTGTACACTTTGCCGCATTTTACGATATTCTTACGACTTCCATGTATTCCCAGGCCTATATTTTAACTGCAATGTCTGGCCAATATCATAGATATGTTTAGTTTTAGCAATCATTAACTGTTCTTTCAACCAATTTCTTGAACTATCTAATTAAAATGAACCAGAGTACGTCGTTTCCGTGCAATTTTTGGAAAAAACTTGTGGCCAAAATTGCCTGAGTATGCGTACATTTGGTGCAGCTATGGTATCATCCTAGGGTTGCCACGAGACCAGTCCGTCACTAAAGAATTGGATGAAAATCAGAATTAACCTCTAAAACCACCCTGTCTGGCAAACAATATGACGCACGTTGGTAAATAACAACGCATTTTTTTGTTTCGTATCCGTGGTCAAGTTTCTTTTGAAGTTTTCCGAAAAATGTAGCATTATGTGGGCTCTAAAGGTTAGCATCATTGGATGGTAGTCACCAGGCAAATGTCTGCGTGGACTCCACGCCTTAGAAAACTCTTAACAAAAAATGAAGACATCTTGCTGCATTTTACTCATATGCTGAAATTAATTTGGGCCTAATTAGCAGTCACCGGCAATAGCATTCAGCCGCCAACTACATGTCCAGTATTCCTTCCGTCTTCTTGCCATTTCTAAAGAGTCGGAACTGGGTGAAGATTAAGGTTGGTGAAAGGCATGGGCTCAAAGTTCATAAGAACTCGTGCCAGATTAGAAAATTGGGCGTAAAAACATCTTTTCTTAAATTTCGGATAAACTACAGGGGTTTTAGTAGTAACCACACATTAAATGGATGTTAGCGCCTAAGACTAAAAGTTTCCACGCTTTTAACAATGACTATTGTTCATCTTTTATATAGAACAGCCTCTTTTTACTTAGTGCTGAAAACCGTTTTACATATCCTGAGGATATCATGTAGTCTAGTTGCTTGTCAACTGCAAGGTGTAAATGTTTCCCTGTTGGCGGAGACGGCAAAAATATATAATGGAGAGAGTAAGAAAAAGACTTTTCAGGTACGAAAACAACTAATTTTCGAATTGTTTGTGGATTCACACCATGCTGATGTTTCTCACTGTTGGCATTTCGGTATGAGAAGAAGCGTTCAGCGTTTAATAATCACCAGTTTTAACAAAATTGGAAATGAGGAGAGTTAGAAATGGCGAATCCAAAGAAATAACTAAAACTAAGCTTGGTTAAAATTAAGTGCACGATGACATGGCTCTCGCAGTTTCCGCGCTCTGAGTAAGTGTCAATGTTTAACCCACGTCGCACGATAACTATCCATTCACAATTCTCAGTAGCAAATTAAATGTAAATTTTCACCCGGGTAATGTCTAGCAATAAGCGAAAATCCCATCAGCACTAGAAGATTTGCTTTTGAGCGATCCTACGGCAGACGTATGGGACAAGAGCAATAGTGATGGGGAGGAGGTCAGCAGACAATTTGTCCTTAGAGCGGATCCAGAAGTTTTAACGGAGTAGCTGTCTCCACGTTGTCATATTTGACGGCGTTCAGCTAAAACATTTGCCGGCAGGTTAAGTTATTTAAGCAAATCACCAGGAGATCTATTTCACACGATTATACCGGTGGGTTAAGCACGTGGTTGCAGAACAACTGCTGTCATCCAAACATATTTCAACCAAAAACTGGAGTGTCTGGGCTTACGGTTCAATCGTTGGCAGTCTGCGCATAATGGTGGTGAAGGAAGTTGTGATGGGCATACATAGTAACGTATGCGTTTGCTATAGCAATTAACGCTGAAACGTTGAAGTTAGTTTTGAAATTAAACAAGTATGAACGTCTACCAAGTATAACTAATTAAGATACATGAGCTCTTATTTTGAAATAACTTTTTCTCCGTTATTTTTATGTTCAATGCAATACAGTTGTTTCCCTATCTCATAAAACTTCAACTGAAATTATGTAATGTGTTTTCGATTCAAGCAAATCACTTAAGTAGAGTTCTCGTGTTAAACTAGCATCCTTGTGTAGCCTGGAAAAAATAACTCTGGAAAAATGGCTGCTTTATTAGTATGCAATTTTCTCATTGATTTTCGATTCTCTTTTTAATTCAAATATGTTATATTAGAAGCACGCACACAAATATTATTTCGTGTACTAGTATGATAGCAAATTACGTTTCTTCAAATTTAATATTTTAAGAATGGGTATCTTTCGGTTTTCAGAAACTTTTCTAATTTTGAGATTTTTAACGACCTTAAATTGTTAATCCATAGTAAATTGTATCCATCAATTTATAAATGTTTTCTGCAAGGTATACATAATAATCCAAATCTATTTAAACATTTTATAAGAGTTATGTAAACTCTTATTCAAACAGTATACAAATTTGCAATTTTTCCTTACGCAGAATGTTTATAGCATGTATTTCAGAAACTGTGCATTTAAGTGTGACGGTCGTTAGGGTTCAAAATTATTCAGCAATTCAGAAACTTTTTCAAAATCACACTATACCCGTTCTTCAAATATAAAACTTGAAAATGACGTTATTTTTTATCATAGGAGTACAAGAAATAGTATTTTTATGCGTGTTTACCGTAAATATATTTTTAATAAATAAGATCATCGACAACCAATGAGAAAAATTGCATACTACTAATAGCCATTATTTACAGAGAACATTTCGGCAGGCAATCACTAACGATGCTCGTTCAAAAAGCCAGCATCCTTTTGTGACTAATATATTTTTGGCTACACGATTCTTACTATGACAACCCTACTTAAGTGATTGGCTTGAACCGAAAACACATTTCAGAATTTCGGTTCACATTTAATGAGAAATGGAATTTACTGTACTGTAGTAGCAGTGTTTTTAATTTTTCTGTTTACTGTCAGAACATTCAGAAACATTGCGGTTTTTATCACCTGCCAAGACAGGTTAGGGCACTTGTTGAATTAAATCGAAATGCAAAATAAAGTTAACTTAACTAATCACTTTAATTTAAATAGCTCTTATTAATATGCTGGCAATCTATGTGAACAGTGAATAGATTATCAGAAGGTCTCGTCTATATAAAAACCATTAAGAATAATGTTTGCTCCTAATCTTGTTAATCTGGTTTATCTTGAAATTTACACAAAACGTTATAAATTCCGATGCTTTGATTCCGTTCCTAATAGCAAGCTGCTACCGACTAATATTCTGCGACCTGCACCGTGACCAAAATTATAAGATTTTCCGCCAGAGGCGTCCTATTGATAATAATAGAAATGCTTTTTCCGGCTTACAATAAAAAGATTTAAAACATTTATGATGTTAAATTGATAATTTGACTTCATTTTGACTGCCGGCTTTTATCAGAGACTAAAGGCTTCTGAGGTCGCTGTGGATGACAATCAAAGACTGTCAATCTGCGTGTGTTAGACATGAATTGATCCGCGCTTAACGTGATAGGCCTGCCTTTGAACCACACAGCGATTAAAAAAATCCGAAAAATACAATATTTAAAAAAAATATTCATCGAGTTTGCATGCCAGATTTGTATTTTTGTCTTTTGAATTGTCATTTTACTATACTTACCATTGGGTCTTCATTTGCTTTGATTGTGCAATATGCGTGACGTGCAAAATTTGAAAAACATCCTCACAACACGTAGAAATTAACCTTATAGACATAAGATTCAGCGGTCCTTAAATATTACTTGAAGTATATAACTAACGGTGTATAGTGATTTTATTTATAGGGGACGTGTACTCCTTAAAACATTCAGGTATGTATTTAATAAAAATTTCGCGAAAATCATTTGCATCCGGAAGATTTTTTCTGAGGTAGTTCCAATGTAAGGTCGTGTTTATAAGTTAATGTAGCAAAAAGAACTATGATTGACCTCGAATGAACGCCTGTTAGCAACGTACTCGATAGCTCAATGTTTTTATGCAAATACTCTGGAAATTAATTCGCAAAGTTGGAGTTCTTATGGGCAGGTTACTTTAAGCTAAAAATCGTTTAAATAATAGTTTTGCAAATATATGGCAGCCCTAATTTTTTTTCAAAACTACGGATATCTTCTAAGTAACATAAAGCAATATCAAATTCTTACACAAGAGATCAATTAAAATTCGAGGGGTTGAGATTGCTCCCCTGGGTGACATGGCTTCGAAGTAAGGCACCGTGGCAGGAAAAATATGTACACATTATTGAGAAAGACATGATCATTGCAGACTGTAATAGTTTATGCAAATTTTATAAACGTTAATCGAAATAAATTAGGGGAAAATACCGGTGGAAGCACAATAAGCGCGTCCCAGAAAAAATGAATAAACCAGAGAGCGTGTCTGACGGGAATTGTGGTAATAGGGGTTTTATGGGTGGGGCAGAATAACAACGAAAACAACAGTCAAAACGTTGAAGGTAATCTGAAAGTGAAAATTTATAAATAAACATTAAGTTCAAATAAGGTGAAAATAACCCGCCCAACATGCAAATAAAAAGTCGCATCCAATGAAAACCCGTGTATAATTAACGGTCCCCATTGGTTGAAAATGAAAGCAAACTGATAAGATGAAATCGGAGCCAATAAGAAGAAGGCAGCAAATGCGCGCTTTTATTGAAGGCATTTAAATTGAAGCTGATTAATGAGATCGCTAATTAAAACAGCCAGAAGCAAGGCAAATGCACAAAAGGGAAGCGGAACAAGGGTAAGATTAGTAAAATGAATGAAATCACGTATGTTACATGTGCTGTAATAAGTATAGTAAGTAGAACTTTTTGGCTAGGTAATCGACGGCAGTTTAAGTGTTAGTGGAATAAGGAAAACGAAAAATGAATTATAATTAAAAGAATGCGAAGTATTAATCGACGGAAAGATTCACGGATTTGAATATGCAATTTTTATTGCTAAAAAAGGGGAAGTATAGTAAAGGAAAAAGTTTACGTAATTTAAGGGTATAGATATTTGAAAGCGAAACAAAAGTAGTAGTAGATTAGCCACAAAGGTGGAAAAGTAGGAGAGTAATAGAACAAAATAAAAAAAGAACAAAGAAAATGTGGCACCGAAAATATAGAATAATTAGTTTGAAGGCAAGGTGAATGTAAATTGTTTGTCCCCATTGTAGGATGTCAGCGCAAGGAAAAAACAGAAGGATAGGACCTCAGATGAATAAGGCAACGGAAGAGAAAATTATAATGAAATACGAGACTCCAGTCGAATTGTCGACTACCTACAGGAAAGTGAGACTGCTACCTTTGCATATGTTGTGCGCATGCGGAAACAATATAACCCAGCAGGCCTCTGCAGAGCAGACAAACGGCTTCTTATTTAAATGTTCCCGCTGCAGACGAAAGAAGTGCCTAAGAAAAGGTACTATTTTCAAAGGTAGTAGGTTAACCCTGAGGAATATAACGAAAATTGTCGGCGGGTACGTAGAAGGCGTGCGAGTCAAGCGCTGTGCTGCACTGGTAGGGGTGCATCGCAATACTGCAATGCAGTGGTAGGCAATTTGTCGCAATGTGTCAACCAGTGCACTCATGAGTGCCGTAGGCCAGGTAGGCGGCAAGAGTATAGAAGTGCAGGTTGACGAGACAATTACAACTACTGCTAATGCGTCCACGACTACTACTACTACTCCTACTTCAACTAGAATTACTACTACGACTACTATTACTAATACTACTACTACTACTACTACTACAGCCACTCTTACTTCTACTACTACAATTACTACTACTTCCACTTTAAATACTATTAGAACTGCGTCATCTACTACTACTATTACAACAACAACTTCTATTACTACTACCACTACTACTACTACAAATACTACACCTACTAATACTAATATAACCATTACTACTACTACCACTACAACTAATATTACTACAACTACTACTGCGTCTACTACTACTACGACTACTACAACTGCGTCTACTACTACTAATACTACTACTACTACTACAACTGCGTCTACTACTACTACTACTGCGTTTACTGCAACTACTATTACTATTACCACTTGTACTACTACTGCGTCTACTACTACTACTACAACTATTACTAATTCTTCTTATACTACAACTACTACATTTACTCCTACTACTGTGTCTACAACTACTTCTACTTCCACTATTACTACTTCTCCTATTACTACCACCACTGCTGCGTCTACTACTACTACTACTACTTCTACTACTACTATAACTATTAATACTCCTACTACTGCGACTACTACTATAATGACCTCTACTACTTCGACTACTAATAGTTTTCCTACTTCTTCTATTACTTCTACTACTTCTACTACTACCACTACTACAACTACTAATACTACCATTACTACTACTACTACTACTGATACAACTACTAATACTATTACTACTACTGCGTCTACTACTACAACTAATACTACTACATTTGCGTCTACTTATACTACTGCTACTACTACTATTACCACAACTACAACACCATCTACTGCTACTACTACTACTACTTCTACAAATACTACTAATACTGCGTCTACTATTACTACTAATACTACAACTACTACTTATTATGTTACCATTACTAAAGGAAAGGAGACTGCTACCTATGCATATGTTGTGTGCATGCGGAAACAATATGACCCAGCAGGCCTCAACAGAGCAGACAAACGGCTTCTTATTTAAATGTTCCCGCTGCAGACGAAAGAAGAGCCTTAGAAAAGGTACTATTTCGAAGGTAGTAGGTTACCCTGGGGAATATAACGAAAATTGTCTACCGGTACGTAGAAGGCGTAAGAGCCAAGCGCTGGCCGCACTGATAGGGGTGCATCGCAATACTGCAATGCAGTTGTACGCAATTTATCGCAATGTGTCAACCAGTGAAATCATGAGCGCCGTAGGCCAGGTAGGCGCCAAGGTTTTAGAAATGCAGGTGGACGAGACAATTACTACTACTACTAATGCGTCTACGACTACTACTACTACTACTACTACTACTTCAACTAGTATAACTACTACGACGACAACTACTACTAATATTACTACTACGACTACCACTATTAAAACTACCACACCTGCGTCTAATTCTACTGCTACTACTACTACTACTTCTACTACAACTCAAAGTACTACTAATACTACTATTACTGCGTCCACTACTAATAATACTACAAGTAATACTACTAGAACAACCATTAGTACTACTACTACTACAACTTCTATAACTACAACTATTACTGCGTCTACTACGACTACCGCTATTACTACTACAACTACTACAACTGCGTCTACTACTACTTCTTCTATTACTTCTTCTACTACTGGTACTGCTGCAACTACTACTTCTACTAATACAAATATTTATACTACTACAACTACTGCATCTACTTCTACTACTACTATAACTACTACTACTACTACTATTACTACTACAATAACAACTATTACTTTTATTAATACTAATACTACAACTACTACTACTGCGTCTACTAATACTTCTAATATTATACTACTACTGTTACTTCTGCGTCTTCTACCACTACTACTACAAATATTAATATTTCTACTATTACTACCAGTTATAGTGCGTCTAATACTTCTACTATTTATACTCCTACTACTGTTTCAACTACTATTACGACTACTACTAACTCTACCAATAAAAGTATAACGACTTTTTTTACTACTACTACTACTGATACAACTACTTGTACTTCTACTACTACTACTGTTTCTACTACTACAACTTATACTACTACTGCTGTGTCTACTACTACTACTCTACTACTACTTCTACTATATCCACAACTACTACTCCCTCTACTGCTACTTCTACCATTGCTACTACTACTAATACTTCTGCGTCTTTTGCTACTACTAATTCTACAACTACTAC
Organism: Schistocephalus solidus; assembly: GCA_017591395.1. NCBI lineage: Eukaryota > Metazoa > Platyhelminthes > Cestoda > Diphyllobothriidea > Diphyllobothriidae > Schistocephalus > Schistocephalus solidus. The sequence continues at coordinate 82,767 of WEDG01001640.1, forward strand.
TACTAATGCTTCCATTACTACCACTACTACTGCATCTACCACTACTAAAACTACCACTGCTACAACTATTACAACTGCTTCTACTACTTCTACTCTATAGCTAATAAAACTGCGTCTACTGCAACTACTACTACTACAACCACGACTACTATTACTACTAATTCTACTAATACATCCATTACTACTACTTCTACAACTGCTACTCCGTCTCCTACTACAACTACTACTACAACTACTACAACTTCTACTATTACTACAACTGCGTCTGCTGCAAATACTTTTACTTATACTACTACTACAACTATTAATACTACGACAACTACTGCGCCTACTACTACTACTACTACTACTACTACTACTACTTCTACAACTATTACTACTACCACTACTACAACTACTTATAAAAATACATTTACTACTACTACTATATTACTACTACGACTATTATACTACTACTACTATACCTACTGCGTCTACTACCACTACTACTACGAATAAACTATAACGACTACTTATCTTATTACTACCACTACTAGTGCGTCTACTGCTACTTATAATAATAATAATAATAATTAGACTCTTGCTACTGCGTCTACTACTATTACGACATCTATCACCTCTACTTCTAATAGTAATAATACTACTACTATTACTACTAATACAACAACTACTACTACTAAAACTACCATTACTATTACTACTACTACTGAGACTACTACTACCATACTACCACGTCTACTCCTTCAACTGATACCTCTACTAATGTGTCTACTACTACTAATATAACTATTACCACAACTACTACTCTTTCGACTGCTACTAATACTATTACTACTTCTACTACTACTACTACTTCTTCGTCTACTACTAAAACTAATTCTGCCAATACTACTAATAATGCTACCATTACTTCCACTATTTCTGCAAATACTCCTACGTCTACCAATACTTCTACTACCACTGCTACAACTTCTACAACTGCATCTACTACTACTACTTCTACTATTATTGCGTCTACTGCAACTTCTAATACTTCTACTACTACTAATACTACTTCAACTACAACTACTCCTACTTCTACTTCCACTATTAATACTACTACAACTGCGTCTACTTCTACTACTTATACTACTACTACAACCATTACTACTACTACAACTATAACTTCAACTACTACTGCGTCTACTAGTACTACGACTATTGCTACTTCTACTGCAACAACCATAACTGCGTCTAATACTGCTACTTATACCACTTCTTCTTCTACTACTACTACTATTACTACTACTACTACAGCGTCGCTGCAACTACTACGACTACAACTGCTAATAATACTACAACTACTACTATTACTATTTCTACTACTACTGCGTATACTATTACTACTATTATACTACTACTCCTATAACTACTGCGTCTACTACCACTACTACAACTACTACTAAACTATTACTGCTAATTGTGCTATAATATACGAATACTAGTGCATCTACTAATACTACTACTACTACTATTTATACTCCTACTACTGCGTCAACTACTATGACGACTATTACTTCTTCTAGTAGTGATAGTATAACTACTACAACTACTATTACTACTACTAAAACTACTACTTATACTACTAAAATTACCATTACTATTACTACTGCTACTACTACTATTACTATTACTACTACTGCGTCTACTACTACTAATTCTACAACTACTACTTCTAATGCTACCATTACTACTACTACTGCAACAACTTCTGAGTCTGCCCCTACTAGTACTACTTCCACTGCTACAACTACTACAACTGCGTTTACTACTACTAGTACTACTACTACTACTACTATTACTACTTCTTTTACTGCGTCTACTGCAACTGCTGTTACTAATACTAATACTATTTCTACTACTACTACTACTATTACCAAAAATACTACTGCGTCTACTACTACTACCACTACTACTGCGTCTATCACTACTGCGTCTACTACTTATACTGCAAATACTACTACTAATACTGCAAATACTACTACTAATACTACTACTATTACTACTACTACTGCGTCAACCACTACAACTTTCACTTCTCCTACTGCATCTGGCAGTTCGACCGTCGATTTCGACGAGGTTCACCGTATGCTCCACACCAGGTGGTGCAGGGACGGTGACTTGCGCGTGAATTAGTTTTAAGTGATAGTAGCCTTGCGCTGCAGCTACCGCACGTTCTCCTCCTCCCCCACCTGAGCCCGGTCTCACGGAAGAGTCAAGAAGACCGGAGATGGGAGAGGGCGCAGGTGGCTGGCGCGGCCGGAGCCACCCCTGGGCATGCCACCACACTTGGCTCGGATCCCACGGAGTTGGAGTGCCATAAAGGCCACATTAAGAAGGAGCCATTGCAACCTGACTCTCAGTCCGCCAGTCAGCCACTCCACACAAAACACACATTGGGCTGACCACGCGGTCCGAGTTATCCCGTCAGTTGGCAACCTTCCAAGGCACGGCTTTTAGCGCACCGTGATAGTTTAAAGCGCGTCAGATTGTTTATAGTGAGGAACATGCGCTGAGCTGTTGACCTCACTCTCTCCCCAACCCCCACCATCAGACACTGTCGAGCAGGTCAGTTGCCTGATGTGGGAATGGGCACATTGGCTGATGGATCGGCGTGCCCGTCTTCGCGCGCCACAGCACGACCTGGCCCCCATAACGCACACACCAAGATTCACAAACTCAGGGGATATGGGGCAGCCATCGCCGTCTGACTCCCAGTCCACTGGTCAGCCACTCGACACACGCAGCACATACACTGAGCCGACGGTGTGGTCTGGTGGAAGCGTCAGATTGGCAGACTTCCCAGCCACGGTTTCTAGGAAACCGTTATATACTCTGGTAAATGGTGATTGTGAGGGTGTTGTCGATGTATTGGTGTAAGTAGTGTGCGCTGATGTAGCTTAGCCTCCGGTGGTTTACCGGAGGTTGTCGTGGAGGCGCATGTGTCCTAATAGGCCCATGCGGCGTGTAAATGTGCGGGAGTAGTGAGGGCAGTGAAGGTGGGCGCGTCGACTGTATGTCAGAGCCCCAGGCACTGGTTCACCAGGCTCCGTGCGATAGATTCGCAGGTGACCGACCAGACCGATGCGTGAGTTGAAGTTGCGGGCGCAGTGCGGGCAGGGGAAGTCGGTAGAGGCTGGGGGGATGTCATTCATGGTGATGGGGGTGTCAGGGGCGCTAAGAATGGCAGGAGCGGAGGGTGTGCATGGTGTATCGGTGTTGTCGGCATTGTGGTGAATTCCGCTGTCATGGATGCGCATGTGACTGAATAGGCCCATGCGATGAGTGAATGCTCGAGGACAGGGAAAACAGTGGAGTCGACGATCTCTGCTGTGTGTTGGTGCTCCAGGCACTGATTTGCAGTTAGTTCAGGGATTTCTTTAAAGTGTCCTTGTAGAGTCGTTTTTGACCTCCCTGCCGGCGAGAACCCGTACCGACATCTCCGTAGAAAAGTCGTTTGGGTAGTCGCTCGTCGTCTATTCTTACCAGGTGGCCGCTCCATCGCAGTTGCACTTGCCTCAGCATGGCATGGATGCTGAGGATTCTGGTCCGCTCCAGGACTTCCGTGTTTGGGATCCTGTCTTGCCATCTCAGCTTCAGTATTCTGCGGAGGCAGCTGAGATGAAAGTGATTCAGCTTCCTGGCTTGGTTCGAGTAGACGGTCCAGGTTTCCGCTCCGTAAAGAAGTGTCGAAAAGACGACGGCCCTGTACATCTTCAGTTTGGTGTTCAGGTGAATTCCGTGGCGATTCCACACGGAGGCCTGCAGCCGGCCGAAGACCTGACTTGCTTTGGAGATCCGTTGGGCAACCTCGTCATCGATTCTCGTGTTTTGCGACATCGTGCTTCCTAAATAAGCGAAGGTATCCACGTTTTTGAGTTGAGCACCCTTTACATTGATTCGAAGAGCATTGTATTCCGCGCTGGGCGGCGGCTGGTGCATGACAACCGTTTTGGCTGTACTAATTGTTAATCCAAAATCGGCGCAGCCTTCGGCGAAGAGGTCCATGCTCCTTTCCATGTCCTCCTCCGTCACGGTGTTAAGGGCGCAGTCGTCCGCGAAGAGCAAGTCATGGACTGTAGTCGTAGACACGCGCGTTGGAGCCTGCATACGCCGACTGTTGAGAAGGTGCCCGTCTGTTCTGTAGGCAATGCGGATACCAGGCTGCTCATCACGGTATTCGTCCATCAGCATAGCCGAGAACATGAGACTAAAGAGGGTTGGGGGCCAGTACGCAGCCCTGCTTCTCTCCGTTGGTCACTGCGAATGCTTCGGATACCGTCCCGTTGTCAGTGACACGCGCCGTCATCCCGTCATGAAGCTGACTCACCATGTGCGTGAACAACTCAGGACAACCAAATTTCTGCATGACTTTCCACAGTCCGTCACGATTTACCGTGTCAAAGGCTTTCGTTAGATCCACGAAGGTAGTGTATAGGTGAGTTCACATCTCCTGACACTTCTCTTGTAGCTGGCGGGCAGCAAAGATCATATCGGTTGTTCCGCGGTTTCGGCAGAAGCCACATTGGCTTTCCGGGAGCAGGCCCTGCTCTAGGTGACCGTTAAGACGATTGAGAAGGTTACGGGCGAAGATATTCTCGGCGATGTTGAGCAACGAGATGCCTCTGTGATTATCACAGAGTTGCCGGTTCCCCTTCCGTTTGTAGAGATGGACGATGGTCGCGTCTTTGAAATCCTGAGGAACTTGTCCTTGGTGCCACATCTCCTGGAAGAGTGTTGTGAGTTCTGCCATCAGCCGGGGCCCACCGTGCTTGTAGACTTCCGGTGGGATTGCGTCGGATCCCGGTGCTTTACCGCTGGAAATCTGCTGCACGGCCCGGATGGTTTCTGGTAGGGAAGGCGGCAGATCCAGGTCATTGTTCGTGTCCATTTGAGGGAGCCGGTCAATGGCAGCATCGGAGATGGCCGATGAGCAATTAAGGACATTTCTGAAGTGCTCGGCCCAGCGCTTCAGAATTTGCGATTTCTCTGTCAGCAGTGTTGTGCCGTCAGAGCTGAGCAGCGGTGCGTACCCCTTGATACATGGGCCGTAGATTGCCTTGATGGCTTTGAAAAAGTTTTTCATTTCATTGCGGTCCGCATACCCCTGGATTTCCTCAGCCTTTCGGATCATCCAGGCATCCTGCATCTTCCGCAGCCGTTGTTGTACAAGGCGCCGGCATCTGAAAAAGGCTGCTTTGATGGCGTCAGTCCGAAGTTCCATGTAGGCTTTGTGTAGTTCATTCTTCTCCACGAGGAATTTTCTGATGTAGGCGTCATTGTCGTCAAACCAGTCCTGGTGTCGACAGCGTGCGCGTCCGAGGACATCGAGGGCGGTGGACTGGATGACATTTCGCAGTTGACACCATCGTGTCTCCACGGTAGCGTTATTATCTGGAGCATGCAGGTCCTCCAGTTTCTCGGTTATTTGGTTGCTGAACTCAAAACAGTGAGCAGGCAAATTTAATAAAAGAGTATTTAACTTACATGGCGGCCTCTTACCTTGGGGTCTTCGTCGGCGTTGCAGTCGGAGCCTCATCTTGGAGATGACGAGGCGGTGATCTGTTCAACCATCGGCATCGCGGATCGCCTTGGCTACCAGCACGTCCTGTCGATCTCGCCTCCGGACGAGAACATAGTCCAGCAGATGCCAGCACCGCGACCGAGGGCTCATCCACGTGGCCTTCTGCCGCGTCGGAAGGCGGAAGAAGGTGTTGGTCGGCAGGAGATGGTGTTCCGCGCACGTGCGCAGAAGAAGGAGGCCGTTATCGTTACAGCTACCGGAGACCATGGGGACCCAGCACTCCCTGCCAGGCAGCGTGGTCCGTCCCGACGCGGGCATTGAAGTCACCAAGGACAATTAACTTGTCCTCTTTCGGCACAGTCGCCAGCAAGGCGTGCATGTCCTCGTAGAATTTGTCTTTCGTCGCATCAGAGCTCGTCATTGGGGAGTGTAGGCGTTGATGATGGTGGCGAACTGGTCTCCCAAAAGAGGCAGGCGGAGGCTCATCATGCGATCATTGATACCCTTCGGCAGACAGGGCAGACGTCCAACAATGTCGCTCTGGATGGCAAAGGCAACACCAGCGTCGCGTCGCTTTGCCTTTGGCCGGCCGCTCCAGAAGAAGGTGTAGCTGGCACCTACCTCCTCCAGCTGACCCCGCTCAGAGAATCGGGTCTCGCTGAGAGCAGCAATGTCCACCTTGTAGCGCGCCAGTTCCCGAGCGACTAGCGCCGTCCTCCGTTCCGGCCGATTGCTCCTAGGATTGTCTAAAAGGGAACGAACATTCCAGGCTGCTAGTGTAAGTGAACTCACCCGAGCAGCCTGGAGGGTATGGCGAGGGGGATGGGGACGGGGGGTATTGTTGTTTGTTTGAGTTTTACGACCGCGTATTTTGCGATCTGCGAGCCGCGGCCGGCTGCAGAAGACGTGATACCCAGCATTTGTTTAGGGCACATTTTCTAGCCCCTTCCTCCGCGAGGAGGCAAGCAGTGCTGTCCCTAAATAGGGCTGCTCGAACATCCCAGACGGCTGCCGAACTCCACTATGGGTTACGGTTTTGTTTTAGTGGGAGAATGACCCGAGTTAGCCTGGGCCGCCTACGGGGTTGCTGTCGCCCCCACCGTAGGACTTTTTGAGAGGGGGGAGTTGGAGAGTTCGGGAGTCAGACATACCGGGTGTGGAGGCACACACAACACCGGAGACCCTAACCTGGTTTAGCCCGCCGGTCGTGACGGTTGCCCGGGGTTTTGCAGCTGGGAAGAACCCAACTTCGAGGAGCCACAGGTGAGAGTTGGGTACCAGTTAGAGGGGCCACAGGTGCATTCACCAGCTGTACGAGACAAATGGAGTGATCAAATGCTATCTGTGTGGTGCTACCCCTGACTAGTACCTCTAAACCCCTACTGCATCTACTACTACTACAACTAATACAACTACTACTATTACCACAACTACTACTGCGTCTAATACTACTATTTTTTATTAAACTACTACTTCTACTGCTATTACTATTACTGCTACTACTGCGTCTACTACTACTACTACCCGTACAACTACTACTACTACTACTATTACTACTGCGTCTACTACTTCTACTACGTCTTTTACTATGGAAAAGGGAACCTTCTTTCCAACCAACCGTTTACTAGCAGAATAAAGGGCACCGAATGCCAAAGCGTATAACTAGACAGAACATTTGACATTAGTTCCATGATAATTTTGGTGATCTTCATCTGTACAAGACACCCTACTGTAGGCTGTTAAGTAGCAAAACAATAGCATTTTTTATGGGACCCACTTAATGTGCTTCCACCAAAATACCACTAAAATACATCAACTCCTAAGATCGAACCTGTAACTCTACGGGATTTACTGTTAAGCACAATATGGCAATCCTCAGCGTTCTATCAGAAAATCATAACTAAAGTTTTTTCTGACTTCTTCACTATAAGCCCACGAATAAATACGCAATAAAAATGTGTAACTGAGAAATGATATAAAATAGCGAGGCACCTAGGAATGCGACAGTCGATTGTCAATCATGTGAGAAAGGTATTTTACATGTAGTAGACATAAGTGCATCGAGCGGATTCCAATCAATTTTAACTGTTGTCGGAATTTACCTTCCTCACGTCGTTTTCTGATATTGACCCGAATGCAGCTGGGAACAGTTGTCCATCGACCAGCTTATTGCTTTAATTTGCATCGGCATTCTACAGAAAAAGTTAGCTATGACTTTCTTATTGATTGACGTAACTCCAGCCGTGTTAGCAAGTGTAAACTGTGCAATTAAAGCTTTAGCGTTGCACTGCGGAATAGGAGGAAATAAACCAGGTTAACTGTGTAAACTCAAATTTTATATTTCCGGTGTCTACCATTTTGTTTGATAATTACTTTTTCCTATGTCACAAGTCCCACACGAATAAGTGAGAAGATAAAAAATCAATAATGATGCCTAAGTGAATATATTTTTTAAAAAAACCTTATTCCTGTAGGTTTCGGTAAACAAACTCATTAACTTTGGTATTCAATGACTGAACAAATTTCCTATAAAGAAAGGTGTGCTGACCCGTGTTAAGAGAATAACCAAATTCTGAATAAAGAAACCAGTTGGCAATCCCTAACTTATCACACTTTTGTCCGTTTTAAAAAGATACTTAAAGTGCTTTTATTGCAATAATCAAATAAACTTATGCAGTTGACAATATCGTTATTGCGAATATTCACATTTAAACTGTTACATTTTATAAATCGACATTTTGGTAAATAATGCTTACGTATGGAAATGTAGTAGTTAGGTCAAAAATGTTTCTGTAGATACGCTGGATATAGTACTGCAGAATACATGTTAATGACGGATTATTTTTTACTAATCGGGATGGTAAATGCGTCCTTTACCGCTTCTTTCATACACGTTCAAAAAATATAAAAAGGACTTCTCATATAGGTGGCTTCGTTTTCTGTCTGGTATTACCTAATTTCATTTCGTTTACTTCTTACTGTCTTACGTATTGGCGTGCACAATCGCAGGTGTCGCTACTTGGAGAAAATATTTTGCATAGGTCATTCATTTGGGCCTAGAAGTCTTTTTTCTGTGAGTAGTAAGTTTATCTTCGATTATATAGCGTTAAAAGCACCAGATGTTGCATATACGAAAGAACATTTCTTTATAAAACTATCAAAATTTTCATCCAATCGGTGCCAAAAAATATTTTGTTTTAGGGATTTAACAGACACTCTTTAAAAACGTAACACAATCCTTGTAGGATTTTAAAAATAAGTTCCATTTTATTAACTAGTTTTTTCACTTTTACTGCCGTATATAACGCTGGGATGTTTACAGCACTACCCTTCGGATTCCCGGGGATTTTTTCAAGCAGAAGGAAAGTTTGGCCGACGTGGATCTTGCTGATTATGTCCAAAGATTGCGCCAAGCAATGGCTAATCTCCAAGCCATATCTCCACACGATCTGGCAAGCAAGCCATAGATTAACTCTCACTTGTTAACGTATTCTTTTGTATTTTTCTGCGTAGACGGAGATTAAATGCCACTTTACCTTTCCGCGTTCTATCACGCACGTACGAGCATTTCAAAATTTCCCGTAGTGATCAAACCAAGGTTGTATCAGTCTACAGCTGGAAGGTGGCTTATACCGATCCTGTTTCAACCGTCTCTACAGAAAAGTGTTGTCTTCCCACTTGTGATTCCCTAGCCTTGGCTCACACCTGATAACATTGTGCCAACACCTACCCCACCAAATGCACTCCTTGCACGCAATGTTCCTCGCGTCTATTTCTCTGATCGTTACAAAATTAAACAAAATGCATGAAACTTCTATGTTTTCCTCAAATTCGCATTTTGCATTCCGTTCTACTTGGAAGGGGAGAATTGTTGTGAAGGGAATGCACTAAGGACGCGAGCCATCCCATTCTTTTTGTGTGAAAACTGGCCATCGTGTGCTGAAGAGGCGTGTTTGAGTGGCACGCATAGACCGGCTCTTTAGGTTTGGTAACCGGTCTTCTTGACTCTGTCTTGAAATAAGGCTTAGCTGGGCTTCATTTGACTGCTCTTCAATCATTATTTTTGCGTTATGCGTCTCCTTTTAGTCGATAAATGTTCAGTCGCCTGTATTATGGTGGAACTGAAGACACGGAAACCGCTGTTTTGCGGCCTTAATCAAAATGATCAGGTGAAACAGATAATGACCGTCGTGGGTAAACCTGACAAGGAACTGATGCAGAAAATGAACAGCAGCAGTGGAAGTCAGTGTACCCTTATCCCTACCCGTTCAGAATTCGGAAAAAAGTTCAGTTTTAATGACTCGATATTTTCTTCTCAGTTTACTACCGTATAGATGCTTCGGATGTCTACAAATTACTTACAAGGGTAGACAGATTAGAACTCCACATTCATTTTAAAAACGGGATAAGTTTTGAACTGCACGCCGGTTACCCGTCACCCTGGTCCCCTTACGCATATTTCAGAACACAGTCTTTAGATCTACTGAAATTGGCACTGTCATTTAATACACCTTTATTTCATTTGTCAAATAGATATAGGTCTCGCTACGCCATAGTCGCCTCGTACTTGCCCAACACTGCAGGTTGATGGAGCACTAACAACGTCCCATTATCTTGCATATTTTAACTTCCTTTCTTATTTATCGACCAGTGCGAAGTATACGAATAATTTTATTATTGCAAACATAACTTCTGCATATTATCTTTCATCCTAGTCCCTACCGTCCATGTTTTTCTTCCTCGCAGATTATGACTAAAAATAAAAAGAGACTATTGCACAAATTTTGCTGAGGTGAATAAAAACACGAGTAGCAATGAAGAGAAAAAATAGTGAACACATGGAAAAGTTCTTGAATTGCAATAACAGATACTCTCAAGAGAAGTAATCAAACCATAATTAAAACCTAAACAAAGATTTACTGCTTTAGTTATTTCAGTGCAGTTATTTTTGTATAATCATCTTTAAATTAATAAAACCTTAACTTATAAGTTCTGCCTCTAAGGGAATTCTTGAATTTTTTCTGAGTTATTCCGACTTGTTTCTGCGTGTTTTATTGTAAACGGTGGTTATATAGGTAGCAAATACTACCCAACCACCTTGAGAAGTATATCGTACCTTGGAATGTAGATAGATGAAATATATACAACTTTAACTGTGGGTTATGCAATCACACTCTCGTAAGCTCCCAGATCGGTTATATTTTTTGTCTGGGGAACATAGTTAATAGCACTTTATACAACACCCCTCAAAACACATTGAGAATATTATTTCCTTAATAGGGGTGTCAATGCCTGCTATTTCCATGCGCTTAAACAACAGTGAGTTTACACCCGACAGAATATATTCTACTAGTGTATGCTGCCGATTACGAAATAATTGGCCTGGTTTGGAAATGCTTAGTTGTCTACATCATATGCCGAGTTATATGGCATCAAATTACCCTAAAGATAGATTGACAACACTATAGATTTTGGCATAGTCGCTATATGCCATCCGGATGTTTTCTAATTTGTTTTATTTTTCATGAATAAATTGTTTTCTGATGATATTTTGCACTGATATTTCTTCAACATTATGCTTAATACTTAGGACATCTCATCTCCCATTTGTACTTCGCATACTATATTCTTTATTTTCAGCTCGAAGTAATACATGCGGCGTAAAAAATGTTAATTACTGATTATAATAGAGGCTCTTCAAGGATAGATCTTGCTTTGTCTCACTGCAGTGTTAGGATATGCTCATTCATGTCCAACTGAAGCAGCTGTCTGTCAAGCAGCATGGGTTTACCAGGCAGTCTGGAAAATTTCTTAGGGTAATGTTTGCATTCCTTCGCTCAGGCCATAGGTGTTATTGTAGCTGCAGTTGCAAGAGATACATAAAGAGGTTATGTCATTGAAAAAGCTTTCCGTTGACTTATTTGTTATAGGTTGTCTGGTCCCATAATCGTCTTTCATATAGCGCGAGTCGACGGCCATTTCATGTTTCTTTTTTCTCACTATTGATCAACGTTTCTCCTTGTTGTACGCATTTGCTTACTTACAACAATTTCTTAAGCAAAAGAACAAAGGCAGCATCGTTAGGCATAAATAACTAAATCGATTTATTGTATTAGGTGCCTATAAAAATATGTTTTTGAATCATTTGTATAAGGAGTGAGCACACTTCTTTACAGTGTTCAGTTTGTGTTTATATAATAGGCAATTTGATACGAGTGTCGGTTGGTGAACAGCAAAATAAACTCCTCCAAGTTTGGTTGAAAAAGACAACATGAATTCGATTTGATTAATATGCATGTAGAAAGAAACTTTTGCTCATGGGATGATAAGTATGAGTTTTTGGACAGGACCACCATGCAGGTGAGAGCATAATAGGGCGTACGACCTTTTCCTCGTCAAGATATAAATTCCTAAGCTTGAAGCAACAGAAGCAACCGTCAAGGTGTCGAAATAGGAGGAACCAGCAGGGATTGATTGCAGTCCGTTTAGAGTTCAAGCGAGGAGGGGACATTAAAAGTGTTTTGACAGCGAGGGACAATACCGAAGTTGAACTCAAATATTCAAGCGTAAATCCATAAACTTGACTTCTTATATTGATCTGGCGTTACGACATGTAACCAGTTGCTTAATCGCTAAGTCTGCACGTCCTATTGCCTAGAGAATTTCGATTGATTTCGTTAATAAAGTCTTTACAGGAAAAACAGTTTCCAAAGTGAGCACACTGAGAGGCAGGGACTAATAAATTGGAATAGAATTAGCCGAAACGATCGTAAGCACGCCTTAATGGGTGCATTTTTAGCGCTTCCTAGCTTCCTTACAGTTCATTTTCTTCACGTCAGTTCGCAATAATTTTTCAACGGTCACGTGTCCTCACTTATTATTCTCAAGGTCTATTGGTTGATTGTTTCTTTGGTTTCTGACCTCATGCACATTCACCAGTGCCATTTTATTAAAAAAGGTAGTATTTATTGGCGGTTGCTTTTGATTTTTTTCATTTATGCACTCAAGTCCGTTATCACATAGAAGCGTATGGAAAGATTGTTAACGGGTCTTATAATTTTCTATGATTAACGCACACATTTTGCTATTTTCGTAAGCATACCATATTCTGCGTTTCTTCAGGAAAATGACTGTGTATTTTGGAAACGGTGGAATCCGATGTATTACTGGGCGTCTTTGAAATGTCAGTGAGTAATTGACCGTTTTATTTTTCTTCATAGACTGCCCACAAACATAGGTTCTGTTCGTTATGTCCACAAAATCCTGCAAATTTAGACAGTTCTTGAAAACGTATGCCAAAGTAGTCATTTCTTTGGCGTTCCTTATAACATAGACGGCCACTGAGGTCGTACTTGTAGACTCGCCAAATTTGAAACCTCATCGAAGACATAAATTAAAAGTCCACAACGAAGATCGTACATGCACGTGCTTTTGATGAATTGAAAAGCCTCCAATAATTTGTGTATTTAAAAAGTACTTCAATAAGGCATTTTGCTGACGAGTGTCTACCGGCCACCCGACGCGACTGTCAACACGTCAGCTCTTTCTAGACGTGCCACCGAAAAATGCACCACGACTCGCCAATTTTTCATTGTTTATGTCCCTCTTCAGTACCCGATCTCTCATGAAATAAAATCATGGATGAAAATTGATGACAAGAGATAGTCTTTTAGTAATCCATAAATTATAGAAAGTTGGCGAAATATATGTATTGTCGGTAAACAATGTTCATCATCATAGTTTTCAATGTTTTCATCCAGAGTTGGTTCTTACAATATAAGTAAAATGTTCGTTGATGAGGTACACCGATGTCATATTAGTTGGAATAAATAATAAATAATAAGCGTAGCTGGTTCATCCTTAAAATGTTACCTGAAATTCAAAATTCCTAACGTATCGAGAAACTAAAGAAAATGATACGAACTCGTTTTTGTTGAATTCAAATGCTGCAGGAGATAGAATTGACATAGAATAGACATAAATGTGTAGAAGTTTGAATTTGTGAATGACCCTATCAGATGAATGCTAGTTCCTTCATGTTGGGGTGTTGCAGGTCTGTAATGCATGGTCAGTCTTAAGTAACGCTTCTACAAAACTTGCTGTTATGGTGTCACTGGTTGCGGTTAAAGCTGGCTACTCCAAGTGAAGGAGGAAGTGGGATGGGTTTTGTTGATCTTGACTTACACATCATATGAGATAATGGTACTTGCCGCAGTATCGTTGATAACATCGGGCAATCAGCCAACCGAACCCCCGGCTACCTTTCGTCATATTTAGAAAGAAAGCTAGGGGCGTGTCTAATTGCGTTTTGGTTCGCTTATAAAATAAAATATATTTTATAGAAAAAAGGCACAAAAATATTCGTTTTTGTATTCCTTTTGTAGCAATTTACGGCTCTGGGAAATTTTTCACTTGAAACATGAAAATTGGATTGTAAGACATTTCTAATTTTTTTAAGACTTTCTCATGCTCATACTGCCTTGTATCCGTCAATTTATTTAATGTTGCCAATAAGCTATACAATATGATCCAAAACCATCACACATTTTTAATGAGAACTATGTGACCTTTTTCTCATATCGAAAATAAATGGGGGATTTTGTCTTGAAAGAATGCATACAGCATATAGTTTGAAAACCCTAGGTGTTTGTGTAACGACAGATCAGGGTCAAAATTATTCGACAATAAGACATAATACGCTACTTAATGAGTACTAAAAAGAATATTTTTTACGTTTTCTCTAAAATATATTTTAATTCAAGATGGCATTGAAAATCAATTAGAAAACGTATAATACTTAATTAGTCATTTTCTCCTAGTTTATTGTGTGCAGGCCGCCGAGGGGAAGCTAGTATAAAAGCCAGCATTCTGCCGTAGCTGAAATATTTTTATATTAGGCCCTACCTGAGTGATTTGTTCGAGTGGAAAACATATTTGCGAATTTCGGTTGACATTTCATGAGATAGGAAATCTACTGTACCTGGACATCATGCCTCCACCTAACCTGGCTAGCCCACGTGACAGGAGGTTGTCTTATTCCGCCTGTAGCTCGTACACCTGTGAAATCCACAAAAATTGCGCCTCGCATTGGCTTCTAGTAGACAACAAAGACCGATATACAGTAGGTGACCTAACTCATGCAATGCGTAAATAAACTTTGAGTGATTAATTTAGCGTACATTTGGTCTTGGTGTTTTTATTTGCTGAATGGATTTGAGGCTCTGAAAACCTTTTACTAAAGAACATTGCATGTTCAATCTTATACATTGAAGGTAACAGGTTTGGTTTCGGTGAAATCGGAGGTTGCCGAACACCCAAGGAATTTCCCTGTCTTACTTGTATTTGCAGTATTATAAGAGGTCTTTAAATATAAATGTGTTAGAAAAGCTCCAATATAAAGCGAAAAATGTCTTCTCTCATTTTCAGTAGAAAATTTGTCACGGAAGTCACAACTGTGAGAAACCTTCCACATATTCACCTTGATTTAACTTTGAAAAGGGGTAAAGTCCGCATATATTTGTCAGTTAAATGTCTAACTAATGCACCTTTTAAAGTGGTAACTTGTTATAAAAAGTTTTAAGTTGATCTTGGGCATATTAATTATCGGCTTTTGTTGTGGACGTTCATTTTTCTCGGCAATGAGTTTGGGCTAGTCTACAAATAAGATGCAAATGACCATTTCCATTAGAAGGAATATCGAAGAAGCTTACTACTTTCATACATGTTTTAAAGAACTGTCTTATTTTTAGGTTTTTATAAACAGATAGAACAGGATCCAAATTTATTTCTAATCGATTGAAAACATGAAAATTAAGAAATATTCACCGGTCTTTCAAGTACGATCTGAAACTACCTGTACTCCATACAAGAAATTTGACGGAAGGATAGTCCTCTCGACATACACAAAATAATATGCTTACGCTATCAACTGACATTTCTATTTAAATTTATTCGTCGCATTTACAGTGACTTTTCACGTTTACAGAATTTGCTTCCTTTTTCGAAAAGTTACTATTTCTCAACAAAATATTATTAATTCTAACCGTTTCTTTAAGTTTTCAATTCGCTTAAGATTGTTCATTAATATTTCAGAGCTTTGATGCATGCTTTGATGCCGGTTTGCGAGTAATTATCAACCGTCATAACTTTCGGCATTTTGTACGAGTGGGATCACACACTGTACACATGTTATGCCTGTATATGCAATGCCCAGTCCGCCAGCTGATGAACCATCCAGCAAATAAACCCAATTACATCTATGTTAAATTAAAATTATTCACTTATGATACAAATTTGGGCGTACTGCCAGAAAAGACATTAAAAGGGCATTAGATTACGTACCACAGTATCACAGCGACTATTACTAACAAACCGTAGCAACACTGGTAACCTGGCGTGCAATGCTTTCAGCAGAACAATGCCATCCAAATGACTCACTTAAACAAGCAAAATTAATCGTTCTGTCCAAGGATGAAATCAGGGACCATTTAGACAATCATAAAGGGTACTTTCTATAGGAAATAGAGCATATTTTGCTGTAACTAACTAAATTGAGTGATAAAATACACGAGTAAAATATACCACTTAATGTAGCTTCAAAACATAGGGGGCCAGGTATTGTCAGGGCACTACTTCATCTTTTTCTAACGCAAGGTCAGGGAATAAATGGGCATATTTTGTCTGCTTTTCCACTTCCCCAAATATACTGATAATTATTTTGTCAGAGACGAAGAACTCACGTTTTTCTTAAAAGATGAACCCTTTTATTTATCCCTGTTTACTTTTGGACTTAATTCTACGACATTAAATGCACCGGTGAGTGGCCATATAAGTGCTAAAATATGATTCTAACTGTTAGCGCTTCGCCGGTTCCGTTTTAAAATTACGCATTAGCGAAAACTGGTGAGCTCAAACAGTCCTTACCATAGACTAAAGCGTTGAATTGGCTTCTTGGCAATGTGCCATTTTACGGTTCCGTGTGGAATATTCGCAAATGACAGAAAAATATAGGTACAGTATAACAAAGGATACCCTCAAGACGTTATTACGGCTTGTTAAAGCAGTAAATCGCACAGATGTGTATATGTGCATTACTAAAATTGAAGGAGGTCCTGTTCTTAAAGTGACGTGCCTGTTCACAACCGGCTTCGTTTGACTTGTGCGTAAAAAGATCCAATTTCAAGTGGGTGGCGATTCGTTTGATAACATTTTCCAGTTTGGATTACTGCCCTACTACGCAAATAAATGCGCGCAGGAGTAAAAACGTGCTCAAGGACAGTTATTGGCGTAGAAAATTGAGAGAAAATATGCGGTAACGTTGGCTAGAGCTCCAAGTCGCAACTATCGCTGCCTAACATTTAGTTTGGAACATATCCTATATGAAACAAAAAGGATAACAGTTTCCAGAACAAGTTTTGCGAATAATTAAAATACGCAGCGATTTAGTTGTCCCAGAATTATCTTCTCACATTGCATAAATCAAGTCATACATGTAATATTTCGCGCTAAAAGGCGTTGGTCCTGCGATTTACTGTTGAGGACCTTGTCGGTTGACGGAGTAGGAGTCACGTTTACCAAGCTTAACTGCTTCTCAGACGGCATTTATGCATTCCTTTTTGGATGCTACTGCAGCAGGATTTCTAGCATCAGTGTTTTACTACAAGGTGGTTCCTGTCTTAATAAGTACTGGTCAAAAATAAGAATCAGGTTCGAAATTTATCGTCTTTATGGCGAAAATTAAACCCAAAATGAGAAGCAAGTAAGCAGCAAATACGTCTTAACTATCGCGTAGGATTTCTACAAAGTTTTCTTCGTCTCCTTTAAAAACACAGACCAGCAGTATTCATCCAAGTGCCCCTGAAGTAAATTCTCTGGAACTCTGCAATCCGTCTTCAAAATCGCAACCTTGCTGTCTAACCACGTCCTCTCGATTTGCCGGGTGTGCGCACCTATATTTGGATCAACGTACTTTTCCTGATGGTTGACGGGTTGTGATCTTTCCCAGTTTGATTTAGCCGCCCGTCAGTTGACCACTCGTCAGAATTTATTAATGAACCTCTTTCTTCTTTGCTGCTGCTTCGTCGGTGCACCTCGCTTGTGCATGTAGAAGTACCTCATATCGGTACCCTGAACAATTCAATGATGCCTGGACCATCAAGGCATGCGCCGTAGTTCCGATAAGTCTCTACTTGATAGGCATTCTTTTTCCTCGGCAGATGCTTTTTTTAACCTAAAGAATGGCCACGATTGTATTTACGGTGCCCTGTAAATCTGGCCTCATCGATTTGTATTGGGTTATTCGGTGTTCCATCCAGATTCCCTTTCTTTTCGGGATTTAAGAGCAGTAAGCTTCGATGCTTCATCCAGTGGCATTCTCTTGCATCAAATTATTGTGAAGTCGTCTGTTTTAATCACAATCATCGTAGAATTAGTTCCCCGTTCTTACTGATCTAACGGACTGGCAACTCTTGTTTCTCTATCTCCCTACCGGAAAGTTGGATCCACGAAGGTTCTTGTTCGTTAACACTACCGGCCCATCGCACTTGCAGGAAATTTATTTTTGCTAAAACACCATCGCGTGGAGGAGATGTTGTGATGTCGCTTCTTCAATGTTTAATCTTTCACTATAAAACTTTCGTAACAATAATTTGAAGAGTATGCTGAAGCAGGAACAAAAAAGGATGGTGGGAATAACACTACAATCGCATCCTTTTTGTCCCGGCGATCCGGTTTAGAGGCCTTGGATGTGATCGCATGACAGTGCCATCGAAAAGGTCAGGGTCCAGCTTTTCCTTTGCGCCACGAGCTCTTGCTCTGTTTTGTTGGTCCTGAGACTACTCCACGTAACACGTTTATCGAGCTGACCTGATTACAAGATGTAATAAAGACATTCGGTTTTATTTTACTGCTATGGCCTAGAGACCCGGGCTGAGGTTGAGATGTTGTCAACCGAAGGTCATTATAAGGGGCGCGGTGGTTATTTTAACCTTCTTCCTTCGACTATTAATCGCCTGCAAGCCAACATTTGTAAATTTCACCATTTACTTTTTATACGACACTTTTTTGCTTTACTTGTGCTGCTTACTTCTGCTTTCCAGCCAAACGAAGGACTCATACGTGCCATTGCGATGACTTCTAGGGGACAGTTGGCGCCCCTCTTTGTTCAATACTCGGTGGCATCGCAGCCCAGGAATCTCTCAAGGCTGTCACACGCAAGTTTACACATCTAAAGCAATGGGTTTGTCACTTTCTTCTCTGACCACCGACTTACCTAAGATGTTGCCTCTTTTTAACCCAAGCAATATTAATAATCATGGGCTAAATCGTTCTATGCATCCTTCAGGAGTTGTGCAAATAAACCGCTGGCTAAAAGTGCCTACCCCTACCACGAAAAATATGTGAATTTTCAATCAGATATGAAAGCGTAACGGTACTTCCTATCGCAATCTTCGACGATTTTATGAATCAGAAAAAACATACCTACATCTCTAATTGCCCGATATTTCGCGGTTGTCCTGGGATCGATCGTTTTTAAGCACGGACAGATTGCACTTTTAGGTAGCTTAATAATTGCACGTGCAGAACATGGATCCGGCTCTGCTGTTTTGCTAATTATCTTACTTAGCTTATTCACGTTGCAGGTCTCGATATAATTCCATAGTGATTTCGTTGGAGAGGAGGCTACTCAGAATATTTTGAATGCAAGTGTCTTTATGGTTAGCTACGGAGTGAATTTCATTTTTAAAACTTTATTAGTTACAGGTGTTTAGCCTTAAGTTCAACAAGTTTTTTTCCTAAAGAAGACTGTCTATCTGATTGCTGTTCCACTTACGGCCAATCGCTTTGCCTGAAGATCCTGTGCAGAGGTTACCCGAGACGAGGAATAGGTTATCCCTCTATGCGCCTAGTCCCAGGTATGAGCTTATACCCTGACAGGCGTGGCGAACTCCCCCCTCCCCGCGTTGCTCAAGTGTCGCTGCCATTTGATATTGGCTGCCTCAGTGACGAAAGGAACATTACTTATTGAAGAGGTCATTTAATAATGGTGAGAGCACTCAGTGTGTCTTTCTATGTCGAATCTGCCACTCCACAAGAAATTTTAGCCTGATCCTACCTCCGCGCCTGTCATTGTTCTGATAGTGGGGTTCCATTGATGGCGGAAGTGTCCGCCGATATCAAGCCTGTTCTCTGTCCGATAGAGAACAGGACTGTCCATTGTGGTCGATGGGTACTCAACTAATTAAACATGAACAACATTCCGCAGCATTAGAGGTGGCGAAAGCACTGGCAAGAGGGTGATAAGAAGGGGGAGTTAGTTGTTATCTCGTAGGATACGTCAACTGTGTGTTTGGCGTTCACGAACTGCTGTTCACTTGCAGATAACCTTGAAAACAGTATCTGAAGCCCACTATCATAGGCCTTTCCTACTAAGGAATTTCCAGCACCTCCCTGAATAGGGCTACCTAGAAATACCAGGCGACTGCTTAGAACTCCTCTTTGACTGAAAACATTTCGTGGCAGAACAGCCCGACTTACCTTAAATGGCCTATCCCATGAAAAATGTCAACCAAACTTGTGAAATGTGTTTTCGATTCGATAAAGCTTACCGAAGTATAGGTAGAATATTAATCGTTGTGCAGCCTTATCCGAAGATATTTCATCAAAGTCAGGCTGCCGGCTATAGAACAAGCCTCCTTTCAAACGCCTGCACTGGCAACCCTGTAAAAAAATGCCTACTTAAGTAGCATGCATTTTCCCAAGTATTTTCGAAGCTGTTATAAATGAAAGTATAATTTATAGGAAACATGCATATGCAAATTCTTTCCTGTACTCACGTGTAAGCAACTGACGTCTTCTACCAGTTTTTTTGCTTGAACAAAGTGTATCTTTTGGTTTAAAAACCTTTTGATTTTGAGATTTTTTTAAGACTGTGAAATGTCCATTCGTAAATGGTCGTACCTGTCCATTTATCAATGCTGCCTACGAAGTTTACAAAATGGTTCACATCCAATCTAAACTTTGAAAAGCGTTATGTGTCTTCTTCTTAGCAGCATAGAGAAAAATGAGAAATGTTTTCGTAGACAGAATGCATGCAGAATGTACTTTTGAAACTCTAAAGGCATGTGCAAGGACAGGTTGGGATCAAAATTATTCGGGAATGGGGAAGGTTTCCTAAACCCTAAAGATACACCTTCTTAACTTATACAATTTTAAACGCCATTAGGTACCAAATGAGTACAAGAAAAGTTATTTTCATGTGTTTTCTATTTGAATCTACAAGCGTTTTGAAATTCAACGTTAAATTTCATGCTGCTTAAGTAGTCGTTTTTAGAGTGTCCTTTTATGCCTGTTGCCGGCCTCCTGACGTTAAAATAGCTTCTAATTAGACTGTAAAATAATGTGTACAGCTATACTTTAGTATTTTTTTTCGAATTGGAAACACATTTCAGAATTTCGGTTGGCATGTCATGGACTGCCTACGGATTTGCATGTCGTCCGTTTCATAGCTCTTGGTTACTACAACTACGAACTTGGGCTGACGCGTCATGTCGGCACGCACCGCTAGCCGCTGGATTTTTCACCCAGCGAAATGAACCACACGCGTAAATAAAGGACAAACTGTCTGCCCTCACGTACTACTGGCTTATGGCCGCCGTGCTGGGTGCTGGATAGGGACATTGCGAATTGCCAGCAGCAGGACATTCACTACGTAATTCTCGCCAACAAGGTTTAATCTTCTCTTCCTGGACACCCCGTTTACAAAGATCGATGCTTTGACTGTTGCTGCAGTGGCCAGGTATACTACGGTCCGGGGGGAGGAAATGCATTGGCAACTGGCGCAAATTATTTTGCACGGAGGACGACTTCCGCAACATGTGTTTACTTCTCTATCCACATCCGCCGTGCTCCACAAACAAGGCAAAGTCAAGACAACCAGAAATCGGCATGGACAGCACAGTAGCTGGTGGAAAACCTAAGTGCATCAGGTTGTTTGTTTTTTAATGAGGAAGATATAAGCTGAAATGTCATATGGAGGTATACCCCAGAATTTCGCTTTCTGAATGTTTACCTTTTCAAGCATCACCTGCTTAACCGAACCTTTTGACTGACTGACTGACGGACTGACTGGTGCTGGTCTTCGATCAATGCTTACTATACGAGCCCATATGCGCGCGATAGTTTTCTTGCTGCTACCAACACTGGCGGACTACGCTGCAGCAGCAACGATATTTGATTGGTGGGTGATGCTTTAGTTCCTGCGCATGTTGACGGCCCGGGGCCATGCAAGTACTTCGTCAATGCGGGACAGTGTGATCATGAACTATGGAGGATATGGTAATTGCTGTTGTTTTGCTGCATGTGCAAATGACCAAATAGACCTATGCGGTTGGTGAATTCACTGCGTAGTGTGGACAGCGAACGGGGACGTGTTGGCCTGCGATTGACTCGCAGATCTGTCTGCCAGGAATAATGCTTGAATGTAATATGCGGTCACATTTGGGGCAAGTTAGCACTGTTTCGGTATTGTAAGTGGTCATGGTTTTTGTCTTACAACCACCACCGCCACTTTACTTTTAAGTACCTTCAGAGACAAGATACATGGTGGTAGTTTAGCTTAGTCGTCTGGCTTTGGTAAATTGTCCATTTCTCTGCACCTGAGACAATTTCTGTCCTAACTGTCTCCTGGTTTTCATGTTGAGAATGATTTCAATGTGGTTTCAAGCTAACTGCTCTAAGCTTCCGAAGGCCTGGTCGTCCTTGGAGATCAGAGTTTAAATTTTGTCATCGTACTTGTAGGTTTGTAAGATGGCCTCGCTAATACCTGCAAGACGACTACCACTGCCAATTGTTCTGGGTTCTGTGTGTTCAACACTTTTTGCATAACAACCCTTGCCTCCTACGCGGGTCACATGCGCTGGATAAAGAGGGCTGGGTCAGGGCATGACAGGTGTTATGACGGTTACGCTCCCATAAAAATGCTGCACATGGAGGAAGGGGGTTGGCACGCGTAGGTACAAGCTCAATCCGTGCCAGACACCTGCGCCCAGTCCTGCCTATGGTCTCGCTGAACCTTTCAAGACACCTGGCACAGGCGGGTGAGGGAAGGGAGAGTGCAGTAGCCGCAGTTCAAGTCTACTATCACTTAAAAATCCTTCCTGCGCAAGTCACGTCCCTGCACCACCATGATTTGGATCACACGGTGGACCTCGTAGGATAAGGTGGTTGAACTGTCACATAACAACCATTGCCTGTGTTTTATTTGTTGCTCCGAAGTTGGGCTATTATGGGTTGAAAAGGGCCAGACTTCTCGATGTCTGCATTTTCCTTGTGGTTTCCAGTGAGAAGTCAACATGTTGGAGCTCATTTATCCCACTAGACGACTTGATATCGTTTGCAGAGCATTTCTTCTGTTAAGCTAGAGATCAGGGTTGATCGAGCGTCTTGTCTGCTTCGATTTGTTTGTCTACGTTAACAACTCGCCAGTTAACCGAGGAGATGAGCGCCGCAGGTAACTTCTGCGGAGCATGTTACCTTAACTCTGGGAGTGGCCACCTTTGCCCCATTGGGTTAAGCAGAGAGCAAAAACTCAAGCCGATCAGCCTATGGTCAAAGCTGCTATTCGCTAAGATTACGAAATTTTCCTCTTACGTGCTGCTGACCAGGGAACATAGTGAATTATTCAAAAGGTGGAGTCTCCAACTGTTGCTGTGACTACTACTCACATGCCATATTTCGAGCTTAATATATCACAGCGGATCGAGGGCATTTCCTTGATAATGCTGTAAATAAACCACTGTATATGATGGTTCAGTCACACACTCCACTGGTCAGATGGAGAACTCATCTGCCAAATTCCTCCCCAAATCGGTGTCCGTGTTGGCCTCGGCCGCACAGCGTGGTTCCAAGACGTTTTTCATTTATATCTGATAAAACAATACAAAGCCAAATGACATTACATGTCTATTGACAGCAATATATGCCAATTAAAACTTCGCATCCCTTTGTATTGTTACGTACTCGAAAGCATGCGGTTAGATGAACGCAGTCTACCCTGTTTTCCATGCAAGCCTTAAGTGAGGAACACTGTCTTGGTGCGCTTTAAGTTGGGCAATTGGTTGTGCTCCCCTAGCTAACTTCCCTACAGGTGCGCTGGATCGTAACTGATCCAAACTGACTCATGGCACGTGTTCTATCGTTCTGTGTTAACTGCTGTTGTGCATCGTGTTACACACCTTAACCGGAGGTTTTTATTCCTCCTCAGCGACTGGTTAACGGGATTGGGATGTTGACTGGGGCTGTGATATGGGAAGTGAGAGTGAAACCGACACGGGGGATCCATCTCCACGGCAGTTCGAACCCATGCTTCATTATTATAAAGCTGGCGTGCTTGAATCTACCATGGCGCACCGAAAGCCGTGGGTTTGAAGACTGTCGACTAAATTTTTACCTCGGTCCTTCTCAGTCTTGGAGTTCAGACTGTATTGACTCCTTAATGTGATATTTGCGGCATTCCGCGAAATTGAGGTCCGATACCCCCGAGCGTAGTCTGGCATGTTAATGAGGACCGTGTCACGTAGGGCCCGCCTAAACAGGTGTTGTGAGGAGAAAAGGGAGATGGAATCGCTGGAATAAGAACTGTATTTCTCTGGCGTTTCGGATTAATGCCCAAACCCATTATGAGAGACAGCATCAGATAGGCGTAATTTATAAAGAAGACAATGCAGTATTTAAAGGATGCAATCGCTAGCCTGACACATACCTACGACAATTACAGGTTCGCCCTTCAACGAAGATGGTTACCCTTTGCTACGACAATTGGTTGGTTGCCAGCATTCGAGTCAGTAATCGATGAAATTTCATCACCCGTTTTGGCTGTTGCCGTGATGATGGATCAGCTATTTGTCCCGCCCACAGTGGTGTTGCAAACAGCGTTCGTCTCCACGATGCCCCTAGTTGCTTATTATTTTAACTAAACTAAGTCTTAGTACCGAATATCGGGTGGGGGCGTTAATTCCACTTGTTGGTAGACTCGGTTCCAGAAACAATGACTGAAACAGCTCGCAACTCGCGCGATTTTGATCTCTGGTGTGAACTCCAGCCTACTTGACCTTTAATATATGTCCATGTCTCATTGAAGGAGTCACAAATTGAGACTTTACGTCATTTATTCGCACTATTGTCGTGTATTCGGAATTTTTATCCGGAGTAGTCTTTCCAATTTCTCCGACGTAGTTGATTTGCCAGCGACTACACCAGATCACATAAACAACTCCAGGCACTTCTCGCCATGTCAGTGGTTCTTTTTGTATCCTTAAATAGCGCCTAATGGTTGCCTCCGGTCTGTGTGTTACTATGACTCCAAGGGATGCAATCGGTTTTGAGATCCTGAAATTGCTCGCACTTTTGGATTTCGGAACTGGTCCCCTGACCTCCGCTGAAATTAGTAATGCGACTTTCTGCCCCACAAAGCTAGTCAGCAACTCAAGTCGCTGCGGGTCGACCAGTGACTGGTTCTTTGATGGGGTCTCTTTTACCTCCCGAGCTGAAAACCGCGCTTTTTGAAGCCTTCAGTCTGCGCATCCCAGGACAGACTGAAACGCCAGATACTGGAGCCTGCGGCTGCCACCCAGCCCAGTTCAGTGACAGCAATCCACGGGTTAGTGCTGGTATGCTCCACCTCACCGCTGACAGTGACTTTGGCAGAACTGGGTCCTCCAGCCCGGATGGTCTATCACCCCTGTCGCTCCCCGCGGATGTTCATGCATTCGGTGAGTGTGTGGCATCGGCCAGCGATAGTGAAGTCCTCACGATTTCCAGCTTTCTGCACGGCTTCAGAGATGTGTAAGTCAGTGAGATGACTTTTTTTGAGACGTGATAGTCGGTGAGATATTTTAAAGTCTGAAAAAGACGCTCTTGCAAAAACACAAAACGGTCATTGGCACCCGCTTCACTGTTAGTTATTATTAACATTTACTGGTGAAAACTTGTTACAATAACCCCCCTCCTCCCCCACTTTGTGCTCAATTCCAGGAATTATAAATATTCTTGCGTCTGAAAGCTACACTTAACCCTTAACCAACAGTAACCTTAACTCTTAGTCTAATTTTCCTGGAATGTAGCGTCAAGCCCTGTCTTGTCGAGATAGGTAGTGCATATAAGCTATGCCTGTAATTAAATGCACACTTTCTGGTGTGAGGGTTGCATCTTCCGCCCTTTCGTGCTTATCATTCTAGTCTGCTATGGTGTCCACTGGACTGGCTGTTTATGGACTGAAGTACACTGCCTTTTCCGATGACCTTTAAGGTGTTTACACCATCTGTTAAGCTATGCGTCACAGTGCACGACACAAATCGACCTTCGACTGACTTAATGGTGTGTGGTGATGCTACTCTCGAACCCTTGTTCAGACACGTAAAATCCTAATAACGGGCTTATACTTAAGGATCAGATATAACCAGTACTAGCCGTCCGAGTAAAAGTAAGTTGTCTGTTTAACTTATGTGAATATCCTTTTATCTAACTGTTCTCATAGTTCTAAACACAAACTTCGCAAAGCCCCATAATCCAACGGGATCATTAAAAAAAAATCTACTGCTCAGATGCACTCGGATAATTCGAATCTGGCGTGATATTCTTTTGACCCGTTGCCGAGTTTTTGAATTTGATTCTCCTGACACATGGAATTTGAACAGATAGGTCGATATGAAAATCATGGATCTCGCAGAATGTTGGTCGAACAGAGTTAAATACCACTGGATTAGATTGTGCCGACTCACTTCTTTCCGAAAAACACGAAAACCTGCTCAGCTTCTTACAGCCCTCAGACAACGAAATCGCCTAAAACTCACGTTTAACGAAAGGCAAATCATGTAGGCTTTCTATAAACAACAAGATGTCCACATAAAAGGAAGACGGTAGAATGGTAATGAAGGACAAAGGTAAGCATTCGAGTATTAACAGAACGACAGATGCACGTCTTGCAGGGGAATGGAAAAAAGAACCTACATCTCAAGTTTAATAGGAATTTCAATTTGAAGGAAGCTGCCAAGAGAAAACTACAGTGCGCACTACCAAAGTATCGCAACGAGGAAACTTCACGCGGTCATATCCTAAAGGGGTGGATATCACTGGCTTAAAATTTGAAAGCATAATTTTTTCCCTCTTTGTTAGTGGATATTTTTTCAGTATCCATGCTGCATGAGAATTTTGATGTCACAATCATCCTTGGTGGGTAAAATTCAATCTGCGTTGTTGCATGGTTCCCGAAACATCCGATCCGCTCAATTATTTGCGAAAGCTGACGGCCTCAAGTTTCGCGGTTACTGTTCTGGACAATTGCGCAATGCGATCATGCCATTCCGGTCTCCCTTGTCTTTGTCGGTTCCACATTATCAACATATGCTACACGTCGCTATGCGACTGCCTGTGAGTACTCTAGTCTGAGTTCCAGGGCACAACGGAACATAAATGTTCCTTTAGCAGATCGGTGAGCCACACACTATCATATATATATATATATATATATATATATATATATATATATATATATATATATATATATATATATATATATATATAGAAGTAATGGAGTCCTTAGGGAAATAAGAAACTTTATGAGGTAAATTTTTGACGCTGGTGCCCCAGGTCGTCGTCAGACGTGAAGTAAGTGTGTGAAACAGTTCAAAATTTAAAGTGTTAAAAAACGATATTGCTTAGTTGTTCCTGCCAATGGCTGTCATTGTGGCGTAACTCTGCCATGTGGATTGGTTGTCGCCTTTTTCTATCTTTCTTTTAGGTTGCCGTACACAAGGTCTAATTTGACGTGTCGGTAAATGCATGAGTTATCTGTGTAAATGAACTCCAAAATTTTCGGCCTTTCTTAGATGGACAGGAGTCAGCAATGCGGGTTTTGTCCCATGCTAATCTGTGCCCAGTTTCCAGTGTATGCATGGCAAATTGAAACAGGTGGTCTCGCCTCCCTTATACCAATTGATTTTCATATATGCGTGTGGAGCCTGACTTTCCTGTCTGACCACAATACACGGCATTGCAGCTGTTACATGGAATCTTTTTTACTTATTCATTTTATCGAAATAGCCAACCCTATCCTTAGGGTTTCCTAGCTTATTTCGTAGTGTAGTCCTTGGTTTATGCGCGACTTGGATTTGCCCCTTCCTCAGGTGTTATTCAACGAGTTCAGACACGTTCTTAATGTACGGAAGTGTTCGCCTGTTCTTTTGTTAAGGCGCTTGACCGGAACAAGCTAGTTCCTTGTCCTTAACTTTTAACTCCTGTCGACTCTTATATTGACATACAATATTTCTTGAATAACCATTTCTGGAAAATAGGTTCAATAAATATTTAAGTTCGCTCTGGTAGAGCTATTTATCAGAACTGTGCCTTTTAGCTCGAGTGAGAAGGGTGTTAACAGTACTCCGCTTGTTGCCATGCATACGCTGGAAACTGGGCACAGATTTGCCTGGGACAAAACCCGCATTGCTGCCTCCTGTCCATCTAAGAAAGACCGGTAATTTTTGGAGGCCATTCGCTCAGATAACTCATGCATTTACAAACACGTCGAATTAGACCCTGTGTACGGCAACCTGAACGAAAGATGGAAAAGGCGACAGCCAATCCACATGGCAAGTTACGCCACAATGACAGCCATTGGCAGGAACGAGTAAGCAATATCGATTTTTAGCACGTTTTAAATTTTGAACATTTTCACACACTTACTTCACGTCTGACGACGACCTGGGGTACCAGCGTCGAAAATTTGCCTAATAAAAGTTCTTATTATTTCCCAAAGGATTTATTTACTTCGAAATATATACATATATTGAAATACAGGCATCCGAAGATATTAAATAAGAAAAGATGAAATTCTTTAGGAAAATAGAATCTTTAATGCGTAAATTTTTCGAGGCTGGTCCCCAGCTTGTCGTAAGACTACGAGTTGTGTACAGGAACAATTAATTAATTAACCATGTTTAACAAAGTATTCTTTGGTTGGGCGAAATCCGAGCCAAAACGCGTTAAGTGTATTTCGTCATCCTGTCATGATTGGTTCTGCGCGTTTGAATTTGTCCTTAAAGATTTTGTATGTGGCATCCCAATCGATATGTCCGTTTATGCATGCCTCATCTGAGTGCATTTCTTCCGGGAATTCACGGCCTTTTCTGTTTGGGCAGGTGCCAACAATCTGTGTTTTCTCCCATACAAATTTATGGTCTGTTTCCAGTATATGCATAGCCACTTGGGATAAATGGTCTCGTCTTCTAACCGCTAACTTAAGTTCGTGCAGGCGGGTTCTGTTTACAGTCTCCTAAATCGAGCCAAAACACACTTTCCGATTAAGAAAGTTATCGAGCAGAAGTGAAATACCTCTTTAACTTGTTCTCTAAAAATGGATACCCACGTGACTTCGTGCATCGAAGTCTGAAGCGGCAAGAATCCAAATAGAAAAATAATTTCAAACGACACGGCCACCCAGGCACCCAAACAATAACCTGGCGAACTCTCTCATACATTAAAAATGTATCAGAGCTTGTCCAAAGACAGTTTAGAAAACACCAGATACAAGTAGCACACCACCCTACATCTACTTTACGCTCACAGCTTGTACACCCCAAAGACAGGGTTAGCTACCTTGATAAAAAATAGTGTTGTCTACAAAATCCCATGTTCCAAAAGTAATGCCGTTTATTGTGGGCAAACAGGGAAATCTGTCTCAACCCTCCTACACGAACATCAGTTAGTGGTTAGAAGATGAGACCATTTATTCCAAGTGGCTATGCATACATTGGAAACAGGGCATACATTTGTATGGGAGAAAACACATATTGTTGGAACCTGCCCAACCAGAAAAGGCTGTGAATTCCCGGAAGCAATGCAGTCAGATGAGGCATGCATAAACCGACATATTGATTTGGATGCAACATACAAAATCTTTAAGGACAAATTCAAACGCGCAGAACCAATCACGACAGGATGACAAAATACACTTAACGCGTATTGGTTTGGATTTCGCCCAACCGTAGAATCCTTTGTTAAACACGGTTACTTAATTAATTAGTTGTTCCTGTACACAATCCGTAGTCATACGACGAGCTGGGGGACGAGCCTCGAAGATGTACGCATTTAAGTTTCTATTTTCCCAACGAGCTCGTGGCGCCGTAGGTCGAGCGTTGGACTTCTGCCCAGCAGGTTGCGAGGTCGAGCCTTGGAGGCCGCAGCGCCTGGGGTTGTGTATGGCTGACTGATGACGGATTATAAGCCAAAAATGACCATTCCAGTTTCCCTTGTCTTTGTCGGTAATATCATTCTGCCTATGATCACATTGCTCTTCTTGTCAAGAACAGTAACCGAGGAAATTGAGGCCACCAGCTCCGCACAAAGAAATGAGCGGATTGGATGTTTCGGAAACAATGCAATATATATATATATATAGAGAGTGGAACCGACAAAGACAAGGGAGACCGGAATGGCCATTTCTGGCTTATTAGCCGTCATCAGCCAGTCATACCCAATCCCAAGTGTGGAACACCTGGGATTCGAACCCGCGACCTTTGGTATTTGAGTCGAATGCTCGACCATTGAGCCACGGGCTCGTTGCTTTGTCGGTTGCGATCGGGAATATGATGAAAGAGTGTGGCTCACCGATCTGCTTAAGGAACATGTATGTTCCGTTGTGCCCTGGAGCTCACGGAGATGACGGCTAATAAGCCAGAAATGGCCATTCCGGTCTCCCTTGTCTTTGTCGGTTCCACTCTATCATATGCTACACGTCGCTATGTGACCGCCTGTGAGGGCTCTAATGTGAGCTCCAGGGCACAACGGAACATACATGTTCCTTAAGCAGATCGGTGAGCCACACTCTTTCTTCATATATATATATATATATATATATATATTAAATAAAGTTGAGTTCTTTGGGAACAAAATAACTTTATTGTGTAAATTTTCGAATCTGGTGCCCCAGTTCGTCGTCAGACAAATGGGAGATGTACAGAAAACAGTTAACCTTAAATAATGCCTAACACAAGATTCTATGGTTGGCTAAAGTTTGAGCCAATAGACGGACTTTGGTAAAATCTTGTTGTATCGGCATTTGTGTAGAAAGGACAACTGCTCTCGCGTTAAACTTTCGCGAATTGCACATTTCTCCCATCGTCGAGCGTATAGCAAAACACTGTGCTCGAAAATTCATACGTATGTACTGGAAATATCGGCATCCCAAGAAATTAAATTAAATAAAGTTGAGTTCTTTTGGGGAACAAAAATAACTTTATTGTGTAAATTTTTCGAATCTGGTGCCCCAGTTCGTCGTCAGACAAATGGGAGATGTACAGAAAACAGTTAACCTTAAATAATGCCTAACACAAGATTCTATGGTTGGCTAAAGTTTGAGCCAATAGACGGACTTTGGTAAAAATCTTGTTGTATCGGCATTTGTGTAGAAAAGGACAACTGCTCTCGCGTTAAACTTTCGCGAATTGCACATTTCTCCCATCGTCGAGCGTATAGCAAAACACTGTGCTCGAAATTCATACGTATGTACTGAAATATCGGCATCCCAAGAAATTAAATTAAATAAAGTTGAGTTCTTTGGGAACAAAAATAACTTTTATTGTGTAAATTTTCGAATCTGGTGCCCCAGTTCGTCGTCAGACAAAATGGGAGATGTACAGAAAACAGTTAACCTTAAATAATGCCTAACACAAGATTCTATGGTTGGCTAAAAGTTTGAGCCAATAGACGGACTTTGGTAAAAATCTTGTTGTATCGGCATTTGTGTAGAAAGGACAACTGCTCTCGCGTTAAACTTTCGCGAATTGCACATTTCTCCCATCGTCGAGCGTATAGCAAAACACTGTGCTCGAAATTCATACGTATGTACTGAAATATCGGCATCCCAAGAAATTAAATTAAATAAAGTTGAGTTCTTTGGAAACAAAATAACTTTATTGTGTAAATTTTCGAATCTGGTGCCCCAGTTCGTCGTCAGACAAATGGGAGATGTACAGAAAACAGTTAACCTTAAATAATGCCTAACACAAGATTCTATGGTTGGTTAAAGTTTGAGCCAATAGACGGACTTTGGTAAAATCTTGTTGTATCGGCATTTGTGTAGAAAAGGACAACTGCTCTCGCGTTAAACTTTTCGCGAATTGCACATTTCTCCCATCGTCGAGCGTATAGCAAAAACACTGTGCTCGAAATTCATACGTATGTACTGAAATATCGGCATCCCAAGAAATTTAATTAAATAAAGTTGAGTTCGTTGGGAACAAAATAACTTTATTGTGTAAATTTTCGAATCTGGTGCCCCAGTTCGTCGTCAGACAAATGGGAGATGTACAGAAAACAGTTAACCTTAAATAATGCCTAACACAAGATTCTATGGTTGGCTAAAGTTTGAGCCAATAGAAGGACTTTGGTAAAATCTTGTTGTATCGGCATTTGTGTAGAAAGGACAACTGCCTCGCGTTAAACTTTCGCGAATTGCACATTTCTCCCATCGTCGAGCGTATAGCAAAAACACTGTGCTCGAAATTCATACGTATGTACTGAAATATCGGCATCTCAAGAAATTAAATTAAATAAAGTTGAGTTCTTTGGGAACAAAATAACTTTATTGTGTAAATTTTCGAATTTGGTGCCCCAGTTCGTCGTCAGCCAAATGGGAGATGCAGTTGTCCTTTCTACACAAATGCCGATACAACAAGATTTTACCAAAGTCCGTCTATTGGCTCAAACTTTAGCCAACCATAGAATCTTGTGTTAGGCATTATTTAAGGTTAACTGTTTTCTGTACATCTCCCATTTGTCTGACGACGAACTGGGGCACCAGATTCGAAAATTTACACAATAAAAGTTATTTTTGTTCCCAAAGAACTCAACTTTATTTAATTAAATTTCTTTGGGATGCCGATATTTTAATATATATATATATATATATATATATATATATATATATATATATATATATATATATAGGCAGAATGACATAACCTCACAAGGCAACAGAGACTGGAAGGATTATTTGTGGCTGATTGGCCATCCTTAGCCAGCCATATCAAACCCTACGTGTTGCCCCATCAAGGGATTGAATTGGCGACTTGTTTATCAGCAGTCCAACATTCTAACCATTGAGCCACGGGTTCGTTTTCTTGCCGGTTTTAATCAGGAATATTAACTACGGTAGCGTATAATGCATCTCTCAACCCTAAATTGGACAGTATTGGAATGGAGAAGGAAATTAAATATATAATAATGGATACCAGCCGACAAAGGTTGGACGAGTTGTGGCGCACAAGGGTTGATCGTGGCAAGCAAACCAATAGCGATATTTTCGCGTACATTGCTGCTTCTGACCTGCATGTCACCCGTAGTCAGGCCTGCCCAGACCCCACACTACCTAAGCCGGCATTTCGGATTGGTATGGTCAACCGTTCCAAGTATGAAGCTTCGGGCTTACACCGCCACCTGCCATCAGGATTATGTGTATCGCAAAACAAGCCAGGTAGGCAATTTATTGCCCTTACAGTGTCTTTGCTGTCGGCGCAAGGCCAATCACGACTGCCTAGGAATAAAAATTTGCTCGCGGTGTAAATTGGTCAGCCAGTCTTAAAAAAGATGCCACACCCTCGGTGATTGTAAACCGGGCCCAGCTTGATAGCAGAAACTTGCATGAATCTTTAACGACTGAAGCACACGGTAAGATTAATGGCTCCAAATCACTTTGTCTCGCCTTCTTATTTGATTCAGCGGTCTTGTTTTTACCTGCTCAAATTGATTGCCCTTAATACTCTATTTTTAATAGCTTTTGCTTTGAGGTAAAGCATACAGCTTTTAAGTGGGCTTATCTGCTTGCCTCTTCAATTGCACCAAAGCGCTGTTTGAAATTTCTCACAGTAACACTTTTCGTGTCTTCTCTTTTTCTAGCAAAGTAACACAAGTGGCTACGATGCCGATGTGGAATCACTAGCCCTTTCCACGACCGCGCCTCAGAAGCCATTACCAATCTCTCCTACGTCCCCGGATTCGTTAAATTCTAACGATTCCCACGCCATGAGACCAGTGGCCCCTGCCCTTGTTACCTCCTGTCATCGGTGTGGTTCATCATCATAGGCATTGCCTCGCCTCACAATCACTGACATGGAAAACATAGTGAATTCGAAGCTAAACCGCAGTTTATTTTCCGCCCGGAGCATGTGGGGCTGTCGAAGAGTACTGTAGCCGCCGAATCAACTCTGAAGATTAATCCACAAGTTCGCATCAAGGCTTTGCAATCCGAATGCAAGTTTTTTATTTCATTCCGCTATAATCACGCTATTAATATGTGGTTACGGTATTAACAGTAGCGTGTTTAATTTTACTGGGTACAGCAATTACTAGGCCTTATGTAGGCGGTCTTGATGATATAGGGAATTATACCTTTCAACCCCAAAATATTTACAGTAGCAGATCTGGGAAGCTCGACCCCCTCTGTCCTCTAGCGGCAAAGACCAAATATTCAGTGGATGGGCCATCTCTTCAATTGTTAACCGAAATTCTTTTGTTTTTTTGTTTAGAACAAACTACTGTACTAGGATTGTAATACTCATTATCAGGTAACCTTATCTCAAGATATTGCAGGTGCGTCAGTTTGCTACATTTTAAACGAGCTTCATTCCATCAGCCTGCACGACATATTCTTCGTAAAAGGATTGCTTAAGTAATAGGCAGTTTCTCATTGATTTTCGGTGCCCTTATAAATTTAATTATAGTTGATAGAAAACATGGAAAAAATTACAAAACTGACCAAGATGAGGGAGACTGGAATAGCCGTTTGTGGCTTGTTAACCGTCATCAGCCAGCCATACCCAACGCCAGGTGTTACGGCACCTGATGCTCAAACTCGCGACCTGTTCGTTAGAGGTCCGATGCTGCGCTGAGAACTCGTTTTCTTGTCGGCTTCGATCGGGAATACTAACACTGGTGGATAACTGCTCACCGATATGTTACGGGACTCCCTCGTTCCGCTGTGCCGCGACGGATGCTTGCGTGATCTACAGTGAGCCCCAAGGTAGCAGAATTAACAGTAAAAGGCTTAGCTTCAGAGATTTCAAGCCAATCAATGACGGTTCTGTGAATATGACTGCGCAGGACCCAGTATGCCGGCGCCAGATCGACACATCGATTGACTGAGTTCTCATCGGATGCTCGGGTTCCAATCAATTCTCGGCTTGCTTTGCCTCTGGCATAAACGATTATCTGGGTGACTGCGATGTTAAACACGTGACCAGTTTCGTAGGTTTTAGTAGCCATTTGTTATAATTTGTCATCCCATCTTACAGCCAGCTCGCGTTCGTGTATGCGCGATCCAAGCATGAGCCCATTGGCGACATATTGAATATCACGATTTGAGACAAATGTTAGCATTCCAGGTAAAACTGTTCGTTCACCGAAATCATGTCTTTATTCACCTGGGCCTTCGCACTCTTACTGGAGTCCAGTGTTAGATATACGGGTCACGAGGTTTAACTTCGCAGCCACGAGGATAATCGCCCACGCCAGAAGCAAGACAAACCCGAGAATTGATTGAAGCCTGGGCCTCCTACGAGAACTTATTCGAACGATTTGTCGAACTAGCGCCACCATACGGAGCCCTGAGCAGTTACCTCCGGACTATCGTTACTGGTGTTCGATTGTCTTTTATTCCCTGTAACTGTTGATTGTTTTATTGCCGCTGTCATCTTCGACGATGGACACCAGTAAGAGTTAGAAAACTCAGATGGATATTGATATGATTCTGGCGAACGAAGAACCTTCTTCATTACTGATGCACACCATTGCGACCATTCACCTCCATTGGTGATATTCAATATGTCCTCATTTCATGATTGTAAAACTGTTGTAAACCGTGGCTGTCTGTATCTTTCTTCTATCCCATGGTTTTCCTTAGCAAGCTTTCTACTGCCCGATATCATTTAATCAACCCATTTTATTTCATTTTACTTCCTTTTCTTCCAGTTTTTCAGTCAATTTACCCTGAAAGCGAGCAATTCGGAACAGCTGTCGAAAGCTTTTGACTCGTCAGTGTTGCGGATAAAAGACGCTGTTCTCACTATCCACTCACTTAAACTCCAGCCCTTTACTTCCGACCAGTATGCGTCCTCACTACCAGCAGCATCCTCTCATTTCGTCTGCAACAGCATCCAGTCGGGTTTTGTCAGGAAGTTGGGCAAACCACTGGCCAAGTTTTTGCTCTCCAGGCCAACATCCTTTACCGAGTGTGTCACTCTTGCCCGCATAAAATTCGACAAGTATTATAACTACAAGGTAAGGCCCGCAACAAAGTGTTTCTTGGTTAAGATTTCAACTCATTTTCATTCAGTACTTGCTGCGTCGTCAAATACTAGAAAAGATTTTCCCCTGTCTTACGCGTGCTCTATCTTTGCGCTTAATTATTCATGTTTTACTACTTAGTAGTCGTAAGTATCTCATAGGTAGACTCAGAAGATGCCTACATGTTGTCAGCTGCATACCTGTCGAGACTTTTTGGTTAGGGCACGGGAATATGACATCACCCGTACTACAGATGGCCTTGTGCTAAATTCCAGGAGGAGCTGGAGATAGTGTTAGGATTATGGGTTTTGAGGTTAGGACTATGAAGGTTAGATATTCCTACCTTGGAATTTAGCAGAAGTTCGCTTGTTCGCGTTTCTGATCATTTTTTGTGTCCGCGACTGAAATGACTTCTTAGGCATTTCAGAAGTTTGCATTTTTTAGGCAGAACTGAAAAATTAAAATGTCATTTTTATCAGGAAAATAACAAAGTAACTGAAAACTGACAGGTTGACAAAACTATGGCTTAGTGACTTAAACTCAACTCGAAAATGTGGGGATTTTTAAACGAGGGATTGCCAGCAGACCTTATTGCTACACTCTAAGGCATTTAAGCCCACAGACTTGCAAACCTGGATGTTTCCAGTTGTCAAACCGTCCAAGTTTCTAAAAATAGCCTGCTTCCTTGCACCTATCTCTATCTGATTTACACGGAGAAAAAAGTAATTTTTAACTGTGGCAAGTTCCGTGTGGTGAAACTCGTGAGGTTAGAATACTCCCTTCACATAGAACAACTCGCTAACTAGTCTTAGGTAGCCATTAGCATAAGAAGCCACCGGAATAATACGTGAGGTAGGTATGTCGCTCAAATCTCTAAAGCCTTTCACCGACGTTATTATTTATAAGCATATTCTGCCTGCAAAAAACATTTTCCAGAATAGTCTATGCTAATTAATAAAATGTGCAGTATTTTATTTGCCAAAAGTTGGTTTTCTCTGAATTGCTTTCATCATGTTTCATAACATAGGTCACATACTGCCTCTGAGTTTGAAAGGCTCAAATATACTTTGCTTACTTGAGAGGCCGTTAACATCGCTTGCCTGCCTTTCTATCCCTGCAATTTCACAACTCTTAGAATTGCGTGGTTTTGGACCTCGTCCGATTTTATGGTTCTGCTTCGCAACTTAGCCAACTTGTCCGTTAGTGCGCTCAATTTCACATTCTGCATCAGCACAACGCTAAGCACTTCCGTCGATAGCGATTACCTTCGGCGATAGTCCAGTTCTGCTTTTTCTTCAGACTCATGCGATTTGTTTACAACATAACTTGTGCTGAAATTATTATGCACGGCAGATCTGTGTGGGGTAGAGAAACAACGTTCGCTTCCGAAGATGTCCGAGCCATCTAGCCTCATTTTCTTCAGCTACGATCTGGGGTCAGAACGGCCAGCCTTAACTGTCGTTGAAAATTTGGACGCTGGCTGCGCGAGTTGGGGGCAACTAAGTTGCAGCATTCCACTTGTCCATAGTTGCCATGATCTGCTCGTTGGCTAGTGATTATGGTATGGTTCCTAAATTTAAACAATATGTCCGTATCTGTCCTTCTTTAACCGATAGGGTATCTCGTACTAACCTAAGTATACTTAAAAGAACCAACATTTAGGGCAACTTAATTTCAAAGGAGGCGAATGTTTGCATTCCAGGTGCATGTGTACGTAAGTAAAGAAGGAAATGGCTGTTCGCTCACCCAAAAGTGCTTTCCTTTCAAGGAAGACTTTTTGTACAGCTATGATGGTATTCCGAGCCATCTAACGTCATTTTCTTCAGCTGTGACCTGTAGTCAGAATAATCAGTTTTATCTGCCGCTCAAGGAAGCCAAGGGAGACTCTAATGGTTATTTCTACCTAATTGGTCGTCATCGGCCAGCCATAACCAACACTAGGTGGGGCACCACCCGAGGCTCGAACCCGTGACCTGCTGATTGAGTGGAGCCCAACCCTGTCCTACGGGCTCCTGGTCTTCCGCTATGCGGCTGCTGATAGGGCTTAAGATACCCATAAAGGATCGGTCATGGCCTATGTATGGATTGTCGCTACGAGGTTTGGGATACCTGCATCGTAGCATTCCACATGTCCTTTGTTGCCGTTATATGCTCTAGTGCTCGTTGGCTAGCGCTTAGGATGGCGTTCCAAAATTTACACAACATCTCCGTCTTTATCTGGCCTCCACCGCTATGGTCATCTCGTATTAACGTACTTAAGAGAACTGACATATGGAGCAACTTACTTTCAACTGAGTCGAACTTTTGCACGCCAGGTGTATATATAAGTAGAGAAGGCGAATGCTGTTCGATCGTCAAAATCATGGTTTTTTTTATTTTAGCTTTCGAAATTCTGTTAGACTCCATCGTCAGCGATAAAAGTGGTAACAAAACATGCAACAGTTGTGGGGGCTAGGAGCCAATCAAACAACAGTAACGTTAGTCCGATGGTGGTTATGCAGGGCTCTGTAGGCCAAAACGAGAATTGGTCCTGAAAGAGTTGGAAAACATTGCCTTCACCCAACATTCACCAATCTTTTGGCCCCGGTACGTGGGCGACACATCTTTTCATCCTCAAAAGGAACATGCTGCAGAATTTCTTTAATCTTCTTAACTCAGTTTTCCGAGATCTAAAATTCACGAGGGAAGAAGAAAGAGATCAGCAGCTGCCTTTCTTTTGTGTGCTCGTCGGACGAAGTTTCAACGGCGAAATGGAAACAACGGTCTCCAGGATGTTGGCGAACACCCCACAACTTCTCAATCTTCGCAGTGACCATCCACTGGCTCTCAGGCGAAGCTGCGCAAGAACACTCTTCAAATGTGTTCCGATTCTTTACAGCAACCTGGAAGAAAAATAACGTAAGGCCCGATATCTCCGCGATTAGATTTTGCGGAACAGCTATCCGAACGCGCTCATAAGCCGAAGTCTACTGGCTCGCTTCCCGGAGGGCCCAACCAGAAACAGCACCTGGTTGATGCACTGCCACGCATCAAGGGCGGGTCGGAGGCGACCGAGCGCATTGCCGCGGACTAGATGTCGGAATTGCTCATCGGCCTTTGGCTACTATGCGCAGCAGGGTCCTGATAATCTAGGACAATTAAATCTAGGCTTGAAGCAGGAATAGGAGGATGCAGAGGCTGACGTTAATTGACTCTTTTTCATGAGCAAGTTGATATAACCACTTACCCACCCATGAACTCCCATCCCTAGCTACCTAATTAAGGTCGAGAGCGCGATTGATAATTCCATGGTGGGTCCACATCTAGTAGCAACGTGCACGTGCCTCCTATCAGTGGTGAAATTCTACTTTGGATGCGCTGTTCGTCTACCGTGGTATTCATCCAATGGATCAGTTATCTAATACCTCGATATTCAGCAGGTCAGCGACACGCAGAGGTCACTTCCTGTAGGATAAGTGGGTTTGTAACTCCAAGCACCTAACTCTTCGTCTTCAATTGAAAGCCGTGGCGGGACTAGTGGCAATTGCAGGTACAACAGTGTATCCTGGTTGCTAGTTGCATATGACATTTTATTTCCTTCTGGCGTTAGGTATGCGGTAGTAAAAAAGAGCACAATGGACTCAGCTTGTTATGTGAAGCCGACTAGCAGAGCCCGAATCGCTGCTTAGAGCTCGTCCGCTTCTTTTCATCCACTCCATGACGTCATCGTTGCTAGACGCTAAAATCTCACCGTTTTACAACTAGTTCATCCAATGTTTTTTAGTCATTTCCAATATGCCCGTTTCCATGCCCCAACTCCTAAACCTCACCCTAATCTCTCTGCAATTTAGCGCAAAGCCTCGTATCTTACGTAGGCGGGTCTTGTTTCCATGTCCCGTTGGGAGTAGGCACATAAGCAACCTCTAGGATTCTAAGGTGGTGGTTACTGGCGATTCGACCTATGCTAGAGGTCTACTGTGTGTGTGCTGGGAGGACACTCACACTGCATCTCTGTCAAACGTCTGTCCAGTCATTGGGTTGCCTTCAGTGCGCTTAGCATTGGAGGCTGCCTGGTAAGGCATCATGTCCAAGAGGTGGGCCAGCAAGCTGAACGGCGTTCTGGCGGGTTGTTTGTTTCTACTGGGAACGAGAACCCGCGAAACGAGAGGGTTAGCTGAAGTGCGGATTCGTTTCTCTCTCTCTCTTCCTAGCCTACGTACTTAAATATTCCACTAATTCCAAAACTCCCGGATAATCTGCTCACGTAATTCCGGGTTTTTTCTGGTTTGCGGTAGGTTTCTGATCTCATGAAGTGTCCATCAAACTTCTTAAATGTGTTTTAACTTCAAAAAAATAACTGAAGCTATTTTTCGTATCGTACAGCCTTATCCTAAAATATTTCATTCACTCTAGGGTGCCGGCTTTTAAAAGAAGTTCTTTCATACCCTCTTTAGAACTAATACTCTGCGTCTTCGTCGAATTGTATACTTTAAGAAATTGCATCCTCCGGTTTTAGAAAAACATTTCCAGTTTCCGAATGATTTTGACGGTGGTCAGTCGTTATACATGCATTCAGTGTTTCCAAATTTCATGCCATCTAGGAAAAATCACCCATTTATAGCCGTTGCAAGGAAGATGTCACATAGTGTTCATCGAATTTTGCATGGTATTCGAAGTATGAGTTGTACTTTCTGAGCAGCATTGATAAATGGACAGATACGATGCCTTATGAATGGGCATTTTACGGTCTTAAAAATTTCCTAATAAAAAGTGTGTATGACCGCAAGATACAATTTTTTAAAATATAGCGTTCAAAAAAGACGCAATTTGTTACCAAATGAATACAATAAAGGAAATTTATCAGCATATTTTTTTATAATCTGTGCAAACGCACCGAAAATCTTTGAGACAAATTGGTACTTTTGAAGTAATATTTTATTACATTTTTGATTTTGCAGGAGGAAAAGTTATATCAAAAAACGGCAGAAATATATTAAGATTCGACTGCACAAATTTCGGTTTGCATTTAATGAGATAGGCAATTTATTTTATGTCTTCGGCAATTAATTTTCGCTGTCCTTATTGAATTGTAACCACGCGCTATCCCAAACACTGGCATGTGTGCTTAAAATTGGTACATCGTAAACGCGTGTTAACTACGCGTACTTTATAAGGTCGGGGTTGTGCGAAGCATCGAGGTTAGGCGAACCACTACGCAAACTTCGAAAAAGGGTAAAGTTGTAAGTTTTAGATGCCCTGTGGTATTTGGAACGCTAATAAAACTCCAGCTCAAGTCCAAAGTCATTCGCTCCATTCCTTGCTGATGGCTTGCTGATGAGTGTACCTGAGCCCGAAATCGCCAGTTTAGTCTGCCTTCCATCAATATCTCAGCTTCTGTTCAGTGAGCTGTACTTGAAAAGTTCTACAAGATCCAACCCGCCCACAATTCACATAGATTAAATTTAGTACTGCGCCCTCCAACTACTTTTCTTACTGCACCGATTTTATAAGGAACCTACTTGGTAAAAAATTCAAAAAATGTAAACTTATCACTCAAAGCCCTCTTTTGATCTGACGAAACTGTTATGGAATCAAAGATCTGGGGTCTAGGGGGGAACGTCTCGAAAGAGATTGTCGTACTTTTGTGCTTTTTGTCCAAGTGACACACCGCACATGTGTCTGAAAGAAAACTTTAAGAGTGATCTGTGACATATTGCAGAGTTGTTGCCATACAAGGGGGTCAGTTAAACACTACTTGGTGAGCATTTTGCCCTCTCCCATCTCCGGTCTTCTTGCTGTCTTGACACCAGATCCAGGTGGGGGAGTGGAAAAAGGGTGAGGTAGGTGCCTCGCAAGTCTATTCTATGCAGCGCAAGTCACCGTCCCTGTGCCACCCTGCTGTGGTGGACATAGTCAAACACGACAGTCGAACTGACATCGTGGACAGTCAGTTTGTCAAAATGATCCCTGTTCGTATTCTTCATGGTCGTTGAACAAACTGACTTTAATTTCCGCTTGTTATTTACTTCGTCCTGTACATGCTTGGGTTTTGTACACCAGATTACCGTCAACCATCCTTTAATAGGCCTAACGGAGTGAGTCGCAGTAATTTGCCGGTTTGCGGTGAATTTCTTGAAACCCTTAAGTGCGCAGGGTAGTATGCCGTTTTTTGTTACCTCTCTGCCACGTCAGTACTGCTTCGAGCCTTGGGTGGGCGACAGCTAGGGTTGCTTATGGCTAACTGATGACGGCTAATAAGCTAGAAACTGCCATTTCATTTTCCCTTTTTCGCAGCCCTATGGCTGCGCGTTGGGCTCGAGATGGAGCCTCAAGGCAGTACTGAACGAATGAGTCCCATAACCGGACGGTGAGTGCCTATCAACCATGTTAATAAATCCCAACCAAAACTGATAAAACGATAAGCTCATGGCTGAACAGTTAGAGTGTTGGACTTCTAACCAACAAGTGCGAGTTCGAGCCTCAGGTAATGCACAGTCTGGGGTTGGGTGCAGCTAGCTGCTGACGGCGTATAAGTCAGAAAGGCCATTCCATTGTCCCTTGGTTATGTTCTTCTACAACATATCCGAAAATGAACAACTCAGACTCTGAGCAAACTAAATCGACCCAACTGACTTTACTAGCCTACTTGAATGATGCTGCTGCTGATCATACAACTGCAAGGCATATTAACAACAGTTTTTTTTAAATTTTCCCTTCAGGCAAACTTATTTGAATTCCTGCCCACTTTGAAAAGGATGACAAGGTGCTGAGGCATGTA
The DNA here is from genome assembly GCA_017591395.1 of Schistocephalus solidus. Taxonomy (NCBI): domain Eukaryota; kingdom Metazoa; phylum Platyhelminthes; class Cestoda; order Diphyllobothriidea; family Diphyllobothriidae; genus Schistocephalus; species Schistocephalus solidus. Next base: position 125,420 of record WEDG01001640.1, read on the forward strand.
GACTTTGAGGATGCTGCTGCTTTAAGCGATTGTTTCCAATCAGCCCTTAGCTTACTTCCTACTTCCTTGCCTTTTGGTTTCGTGTTCAATGCCTTGATTTCTATCCGCCGACTTACACTGTTTTTAATTGTCCTTTTTTAATAACTGCTCTCCTCATACGTATACTATCAGGTTACCTGCAGATTCTAAGCATGGCGTTAGGGGAAGACCGCCTATAAAGATGCTGGTAAGATGATCGTTTGTTGTATAACCTAGGCCAGCCTCAGTATATTACACGAGAAAGGAGTTGCATTGAAGTGTCTACAGTCAACCTTCCCTGTTGAGTCTTTGGTCTTCCTCTAAATATTTAATTGCTTTAGTAGGCACGACATACTTACAAGAATGTTCACAGCTTGCGTTTCTGTTAACAGAAACCGTAATTGACTCTGACTTCCTTCACTCCATGCAATCTAGTTCTCCGTGTAGGCAATACAGGAAAGGTATTGGCTAAATGAGGCTAGTGATAGTCAAAAGACAAGAAGAAATGTTGAATGCCCAACAGGCCTACCCAATCGTCGACATTTTGGTAAAGTGAAGATTTACCCTTTTAACTTCACAGCAACGAACTATTGTGCGACCCAACCAACCCGGCAACGAATGCTAACCCTAACGAATACTCGTTATGGATAGGTTGGCACGTAGGTAGGCGTTTTATACGCTCTAATTCCATGCTCAAAACCAGCTCATTTGATCGATGACAGTGGGTAAATATTTATTTTCATCGCTAACGCGTTACTGTCCTTTAAACTGTGATACCCCCATTGTCACAGTTTTCGTATTACACTCCTACCTATCCATTGAGTTCGGTAGAGGAGTCCTACAATAGTTCTTTTCCTATAGACATCGGATAGACGTCACTTTCCCATGGTCATGAACATCCATCATTTATTCTTAGGTACAAGGTGCTTCCTGACTTGAGCGCATAAAACCTTGGCAATGTTTTACGTTGCGAACGCTGAAGGTTTACTCTGAATGAAGTAAACACAGGTGTCTTTACGTTTCTTCATTTTACAGTCATTTATACGTGAACGTTATAATACACGCTTTCGCAGATTTAAAGCCTACTTGCTTACCGGGTTTACTTATGCACTCCTAATGCGCTTAAGGAAGCCTAAAATATGATATGCGTTGGATAATTTTACTGGTTTCAATGGTGGTGGTCACGCTGTAATCATTTCTCTAATTATTCTTCCCCTAGTACGCTAAGATTACTTTTCTTCACACCGTTTGATAGACGATTATTTTTTTAAGATTATCCTCAGCTTCAATGGTATATTTTATTGCCCATCAAACTTGTTAATCACGCGCGAGTTTCTTGGTGGAAATGATATAAACAGGGGGGAGCATACTGTAAGGATGAATTTGGTACAGAAGAAGTTGAAGAACGAGACAGACAAGTAACAAGCAAAAAACCAGATTCAACCATTTTATGTTGCAGAAGGACACTTTCAAGTACAAGGATCGATTAATTAGGACAGAATTCTGTTGGACAGCAAGGCCAGTCCTTTATGCAATTGAATCAGGTTGCAGGTATTTCACTTCGTCATAAGTAATTGAACCATTAAGTTTCTTGAGCAATAAACTGCGACCCAACGATTCCAGTTGACTAGACGAATTGCCAACTTAAGGTGGAGCTCAAAGATTATGTTCCAATGCATAGGTTTTAAACAAGAAGGTAACTGTAAACTAGTAATACCTCAGTATAACATTGCATGCATCAACGGACCGTCAGACTACTGTCTGAGGATTTTATAGGCAGCGGAAATGTCCAACAGAAAACACACTAGCAAAAAAAGAAACCGTAGTAGGCACAAATGAGAATAAAGACCGATTGCAACTTCAATTTTGACGAATGTTTGACTAAACTGGGTCTCGGAAAACGCCGTTCCTTACCATGCCATGATGAGAGGGCTTAAAAGCTGTCAAAAAGTCGCCTAGTGAAATAAGCAATATTTTTATGCTATTCACGCATATAACGTCATTTTATTTCTAAGTTGGCCAATTTTGTACCCCATGCTAGTTTCGTGGTTAAATTTGCCTGGGATTGATCTCATGCCAACTTTAAATTTGATATTTCCGACACCTGCACAATTCAATCGTTTTTACGCAAATGGACCTGCCTACCGTAATGAAGAGTCATTTAACTGCATTCTTGTAAGCGTAAACGTCATTAGCCGAAATTGTGTGTAATGGAAGTTAGTTAATCAGGCAACATCAGGCATTTTTCCCTGACTAAACAACTCACTCAGCTATTCGAATTATAGAAATGCGTTAAAACGTCTAGACACCTCCCCCATCAAAGTGGTGACACAAGCGTAAGGAAAGTAAGAGAATGTCAGTTTTTTAAGAAGCATAAATCAGTTGTGTTTAACTGGTTAATTACGTAATGATTTCCTTCGAAAACAATATTACTATGGTGTACGGGTGCACAGAAAGGTCACTATGAGGAATATCGTGTGCTAGGGCGTGCCCTTTCCAAGGGTAACGACCTTACAATATCCGTGCATATATTTTGCTTACTTGAAGGACTTTCCTCTTTATATTCTGACGTAAGGACGTTTTAACGCAGAAGGACATTTCCTGGCATCCCTCTAAGTGGTTTGCCTTTTTTCTACGCATCACCCTCACCACATTTGTGACCGGCTGCTCTCTCCGGGAAATTTGCTGCAGTCTGTTCAGTAGTTCTCTCATCGCAAGTGTCTAGTTCATTTTCAGATGAATGGTTAATAAGCATGACCAAAACCATAACCATCACCCGTCTTTGAAGACTGAAGACAGCTATGAGTTGTTGCACCGCCTCTATGAGGATTATAGGAATTGCGTAGTGCGTTGCACAGAAGGCTTTCGGTCTAACTTTGTCTTGTTGCCTCAAAAAAATTAAAAGACAACGGTTCATTTCATCTTCCTGCTTTACGAGCAGTTCATCTTAATGCGTGACCAAAATCATCTCGACGGAACATTGTCAGGAGCACTTATGGGGGGCCAGTAGTATTTTCCTTTGGTTGTGCATTTTAATCTGAGGCCTTTGCTTGCTCGTAGGATTTTAAAAACTCTTAAATGCATTCACTGCTAAGGTTTGCCAGCCAGTCAGTCAGTTTCACTTTCTTTTCTCATCCTTTGCTTATAATCGTTCTCCCTGAACGTATATTTACCTTCCTACTAAGCCTTTTTTCGTTTTTCCCTTGTACTCCTTTTATCCTTTGTTGAACTCTCACCTTATCTCTGTCCTCTTCTCTCGTCTCCTGTTTAAATTGGATTGCTGCTTCTGCCTCCGACTCGTCCTGCCTTTGTAGAAGACGAAGAAGATGAAGCAGTCGCAATCACTGTAACATGGTGTTTATTGGCCTGAAGTTTCGGAGTCTGGTTCAAACCCATCATCATAGGCAGTAGCAGAAAGGGTGGTAGATACACAAGGTGAGCAGTATTTACAGTACGTCTTGGTCACGTGATTACATGTGTACTACAATTAGCAGCTATTGCGATCACCTCTAGGGGTCATAATTGATGCGAAGATTCGGCTCACAGTCATTGGACGGGTTGGTCACCCAGGTCCTCCTAACATTACCCATTTTCCTGCTCAGCCGATGCCTCAACACGGAATATGGGAACTGGAGCTCATTGCGCTTGTTGATAGAATGTAAGCCTGAGAATCATTACGCAAGCAGCTCGCGGCTCACGTGGTTATCAACTCTTCCGGGGATTTTTGCCTCATCAAACTTGAAAATATGGCCGGATCCCTTCAAGTGAGCTGCGACTCGAGAGCCACAGCACAGCCGCTTGCTCGGCCATTCGTGTCCGAAATAATCTCCCGGTTTCTCCAACATAACTGCTTTGTCTACAACTGCAACAGATCCGGTAAATGACACCAGACGTTTCCTGTCGTGGCAGCGGGTTTTTTGGCCTCATGACTTGGCCCCTGATGGTTGCCTCTGGTCTGTGTACCACCCCAAATCCAAGTGGAGTGAGATGACAAATGTCGGCTTCCGAAACGTTCCTTACATATGGAAGAGCTCGCCATAATTTAGAGCCAGTGAGGTTCAGTCTCTCTTGTTGTTTGCGTATGCACTGGTTGACCACGTTGCGTGGGTAGCCATTCGCTCTCAGTACCCGTGGAAGATATTGCACCTCAGCAACCTTGTCTTCCATTTCACTACGATGTGTCTCGACGCGTCGATATAGCGCCCTTACGCAACTGCGTTTGTGACTTATTGGGTGGTTGCGAGGGAAAATAAGCTTGACGAGTCGGAGGCAGAAGCAGCAATCGAATTTTAACAGGAGACGAGAGGGGAGGACAAAGATAAGATGAGAGTTCGAAAGAGGATAAAAGGAGTACAATGGAAAAACGAAACAAAGATTTAGTAGACAGGTAAATATACGTTCAGGACAAACCATTATAAGCAAATGATGAGGAAAGAAAGTGAAACTGACTGACTTCCTGGCAAACGTACGCAGTGCATGCAAGTAAGTATTTTTTAAGAGCTAACGAGCAGGAAAAGGACTAAGATTAAAGTGCACAACCAAAGGAAAAGACTACTGGTCCCCATAAGTGCTCCTGACAATGTTCCGTCGAGATGATTTTGGTCACACATTAAGATGAACTGCTCGTAAAGCAGGAAGATGAAATAAACCGTTGTCTTTTAATTTTTTTGAGGCAACAAGACAAAGTTAGACCGAAAGCCGTCTGTGCAACGCACTATGCAATTCCTATAATCCCCATAGAGGCGGTGCAACCACTCTTAGCTGTCTTCAGTCCTCAAAGACGGGTGATGGTTATGGTTTTGGTCATGCTTATTAACCATTCATCTGAAAATGAACTAGACACTTGTGAGGATAAAACTACTGAACAGAATGCAGCAAATTTTCCCGAGAGAGCAGCCGGTCACAAATATGGTGAGGGTGATGCGTAGAAAAAAGGCAAGCCACTTAGAGGGATGCCAGGAAATGTCCTTCTGCGTTAAAACGTCCTTATGTCAGAAGATAAAGAGGAAAGTCCTTCAAGTAAACAAAATATATGCACGGATATTTTAAGATCCTTATCTTTGGAAAGGGCACGCCCTAGCACACGATATTCGTCATATTGACCTTTCTGTGCGCCCGTACATTATAGTAATATGGTTTTCGAAGGAAATCATTGCGTAATTAACCAGTTAAACACAACTGATTTATGCGACTTACAAAACTGGCATTCTCTTACTTTCCTAACGCTTGTGTAACCACTTTGATGGGGACGTGCCTAGACGTTTTAACGCATTTCTATAATTCAAATAACTGAGTGAGTTGTTTAGTCAAGGTAAAATGCCCGAGGTGGCCTGATTAACCGACGTCTATTGCACACAATTTCGGCTAATGACTTTCACGCTTACAAGAATGCACTGAAAGGCAGTTAAATGACTCTTCATTACGGTAGGCAGGTCCGTTTGCGTAAAAACGATTGAATTGTGCAGGTGTCGGAAATATCAAATTTAAAGTTGGCATGAGATGAATCCCAGGCAAATTTAACCACGAAACTAGCATGCGGTTCAAAATTGGCCAACTTAGAGATAAAATGACGTTATATGCGTGAATAGCATAAAAATATTGCTTATTTCACTAGGCGACTTTTTGACAGCTTTTAAGCCCTCTCAAGATGCCTTTAGGCTGTAATGGCATAGTAAGAAACGGCGTTTTCCGAGACCCAGTTTAGTCAAACATTCGTCAAAATTGAAGTTGCAATCGGTCTTTATTCTCATTTGTGCCTACTACGGTTTCTTCTTTGCTAATATGTTTTCTGTTGGACAGTTCCGCTGCCTATAAAATCCTCAGACATTAGTCTGACGGTCCGTTGATGCATGCAATGTTATACTGAGGTATTACTAGTTTACAGTTAACTTCTTGTTTAAAACCTATGCATTGGAACATAATCTTTGAGCTCCGCCTTAAGTTGGAAATTCGTCTAGTCAACTGGAATCGTTGGGTCGCAGTTTATTGCTCAAGAAACTTAATGGTTCAATTACTTATGACGAAGCGAATCAGCTGTGTATGGCGTGCCTCTCTAGGTTATGGCTTGTCCCTCAACTTCTACCTGCCTCCCTTCATTGTTTTAGTTCTTCTCAAAGCGTCTTGTTTTAAGGCATAGTTAAGTATTTTGTTTGCCTTTTCATAGACTGGTTTTTAACTTAATAAAATCTCATTTTTATTCGAGAAAATTCGCTTAGGCCCTTTTTGCCTCCATCTTATGTTTAAATCCATTTAATTAGAAAATGGACCCCATACACGTACTCTCCAGGACTAATTCTTGGTTTTTATTCGCGTTACGTGCATGGCTCAGAACACGGGATTTATGGGAAATTCAAGCGCGTAGATGTATCAACCGCTTCTCTAAGCACGTCTCACGGCAGTCGGTAGTCTCAGCATTTAATCTGGCAATTGCACATGGTGTTTTTTTCGCTTTCCGAGCAATACGGTTTCCTTTTTCAGACTACTTAGTCTTCTGAGGTACGATCCAGTGGATTCATACGTTGACCTGATTATTACTTACCATTCTGGCGGTTTCGACACTGAAGCTCCCAGACTTCGCATTATCCTGCCCAGTCCATCGGTCTCGGGAACGAGTTCTTAGTTTGCAGCACCTCTGCTGTGTATTGCCCAGACCTCTGCCTCCATTTTCGTTTTATACTCAAAGAGACTTGTCTTACCCTCGCCTTTGTGTTGTTCAGAGGTTTTTGAATTTAGCAAATTGTTTTGGACGACCGTGTACTTCTTTTCAGGTTAAGTAGATAATTTATATCAGGAGATATTTATAGTGATCCTTTTTTTAAATATTACCTGAAGTTATTTCATCCTTGACTTGTGGTCTCCGTTAAGACCCCGAACCTCAGCTTTGGATATCCTGATTTTTCGTTAATGAGATACCACTCTTTGGTATTGAGTGTATGATCACAAATTTCGGACGACAGAATCTGTAGTGAAGGTAATATTTTATGACTGAATACTTGGATCGTGGGTTGGAAGTACGCCTTTTTTGCTATTTAGTGCAGTTTTTCCACTAAAGTTAATTACCTTAATAAAGAAGTTGAGCCTCCTACTGGAAAAGTGTTTCCACTCTTTGGACTCCGCCCAACACATATTGCTGCATAATCTTGAGTAAGTACTGTCGTATAGTTTTGAAAATCATTTGCAATCCTCATTAGCGCGGAGCGGACTCCTGTTCACTTATGACGAATTATTTATGTCATTCGTGATGAGTCGATCTAGAAAAGGCGAAGCATTTGCTGGTACCTGTTCTGTTTAAGAATCTTGAAACAGTCATTGGGCGGAGGTGTACATTCCCATTCTCCCAAACTGCCGCCTTGACGATCATTAACACGAAGCAAACAACACGTCCATTTTTGCCTTTGTCTTTCCAAGATTTGGGTTAAGTTCTTCTCACAACTCTGGTCCGCTTCAGCTGTCGGGCAGCACTGAGTCAAATCTTAGTGATTTCAGATGAGGCAAATAAAAGCCAGGAGAGAATTCAAGGTATACTTTCGGAAATTTGAACTTGTATCCCCACCATAGCATGTTTTTAAAGCAACGGTAGGCTTCTGGGTTCCTGGCAGACGTTTCGTTGCAGAAAGCAAACAATGAATTTCTTCCATGCTGCACACAGTGGGAGAAAACATGAACTTTTTGCATTTGCCTGCGGTGGTTAACCGTTTTCTAGGAAGCGGCTGTGTCTCCGTTGTTTAGCAGCCGTTTTTTTACTCGCGAGGAAGAGTAAGTGTGAGTGCTTCCTGTGCATGAGGTGTTCTGGTCTTATGTGCCCTCTGTTGGATGGTTAAAACAGACGGAAGTACGTAAAACGTCGGTTTGAGAGCAAGGTGAGTATCCAAAGGTATTACAGTTTTCATCCTTGCTTGAGGTTGGTCATCAGTTGTGTCTTGCACCAGTCCGATTGGTGAAGCATTCGCTGAGCCCCGGGAAACGGCCGTCATCCTTTTCGAGGGGCATCAGATGGGATACAGTGGTTAAGCAAGGCTGCAAAGCCGATTAGCCATTCTAAGACGAATTGCTGCCTTTGCTCAAGTAGAGAACACGAGAAGCAGGTTATGTCCGGCTGTGGTGCTGGTGGTTGTCCTCGCAGGGGCGAAGATTATGGGGGTGAGGATGACCAGTGCTGTCGAGGTATCAGGAATGGGGCTACTGGTGATATGGCGGTTGGAGTGGGGGTTAGAGAAGCGGTGCAATTGGGGTGCTCCTGTAGGCTGCAGCTGCCATGTTGTTTTGTAATGAGTCCGGGCACGACCGATAAGGCCGCTTCGCTCGCGGAATGTTCGTTAGTGGCGTGGGTACGATGGAATGGTTTAAGTGTTGGTGTAGTGGATCGGAGGCGCCTTTGGCTTACGAGTTGCCCTTTTGGCTGTAGCAGCAGCGGTTTCCCTCTAGAGTCGTTTATGTCCTCCTTGGTGATGGACACCCGTAGCGAAATCTCCTTAGAAGAGTCGTTTGGGTAATCACTCGTATTCCATCCTCGCGGGCTTGCCCCTTCATAGCAGTTATACTTGTCTCGGTTTAACCTGGAGGCTCAGGATTCTGTTACGCCCGAGACCTTCTTCGGCTGGTAGGCTATCTTGATAACTCAAAGTGCGTTTTCTGTGGCGGTGGCTGAGGTGGAAGCGATTGGGTCTCCTGGCTTCAGGGTAGTAGACGGATTAGGTCTAAGCTTCATAAAGAACTGTCATCAAGCCGACGGCCTTGTAGATGTTTAGTTTGTTGTTTAGACCAAGGTCATGTCGATTTCGCAGGGAGGCTTTCAGCTGGCCGAAAGCCTACCTGACTCTGGAACTCCGGTGTGCAACTCTGCCCTCAATTTTTGTGCTACGTGAGCTTGTTGCCAAAAAAGGCCAAAGTGACCAAATTTCTGAGTTGGGAAGCGTTTACTTTGATTTGGACAGATTTTGTTCAGTGTTAAATGACATTTGGTGCATCACCACCGTTTATCACGTGTTGCTTGTCAGTCTGTATTTGGCAGAGCCGGCGTATAAGAGACCCATACTCATTTGCATATCCCTTTCCATCCACGAAGAGCAGCTCTTGGACTGCTGCTGTGGGCGATGCGGATTCCAGGTCGGTCATCACGGTAGGTGTCCACCAGTATGGCAGAGGACATAAGGCTAAAGAGGGTGAGGGCGAGCTCGTAGAATGTGTTCTTTGCCACTTCGAAGCTGACCATTATGAAGGGATAGGAGGGAGAGCGTATGCACCGAGGATGATGGCGAAGGTTGACCCCAGGAGAGGCAGGCGTATGGTCACCCAGTGGCCGTTGATGCCCTGCGACAAGCAGGGCGATCGTTCCAAAATGTTCTTCCGGGTGGTATATGGAACGTCGGCATCGCGCTGCTCTGCGTTTTGGCGGCAAACACATAAGAATAAGTCGCCGGCACCAAAGTTCTCCAACTGACCCTCTTCGGAGACGCTGATCTCACTTGTCTACCGTGAAGTGGCCCAATTCTCGAGCGAATAACGCCATACTTCGTTCCGGCCTGCCAGATTGGCACAGGGGCTGTATTTTGCTTGGTTATTTCGTCCGTGTGTGGTATGTCTGTGATCCCAAAACGGTGTGTTGATGACGTGAATCCGTCAGTTACTTAGGGCGTATATTCTAGGCCCATCCCCTTGAGGAAGTAAGATGTGCCATCCCTCAAGAGGATTGCTTAGGCATCCCATACGGCTACCGAACTCTATAATGTGTCACAAGCTTATATAGTAGATGAGCTACCTCAGTTAGCCTAGGCCACCTACAGAACTGTATGTCGCTATCTTATTGGGACGTTTTGAAATTGGGGAGGGAAGATGGGCAGGGGAGCAGAAATTCCGGATGTGAGGACACACGTAACACCGGATACCTTCATCCAGCCTTGTCCGCCAGTCGAGGCGGTAAAGGGGGCGTGGCCGCCAGGTTGAGCCTAGCTTCGAAGAGCCAAAGATGGGAAGTGATTTTCAAATGGGAAAAAATTGGGCGCAGTCATCACCTATGCGTGGCAAATGATGAGAACCACGGCAACCTTCGCATGTAACTGAACACCCCAACAGCCAACTCTTCCTACCATATGTAACCAAACAAACTGTATTTTTACGGAGGTTTTCACCGTAATTGGTTTCCAAATGAAGCTCACCACGGTTGATAATCGTTTGTGTCTAATCACGTTACTAGGCACGTTGGTTCAATCTTGTGACTGGCCTGCAAGGTGAAGTAGACGAGGAGGCGAGGCCAGCCTTTTTGTGTCTATAATCGAATTAAGGAGCCGCTGCCCAATCTCAGGTCCTTAAACTTAATAGGTGGAATTTTCGCTAACTGACAGGATAGTCTACGTCCACAGACGAAAAATCAGGTCTTGACCATACCTTCCTACTTTGGCTTTGAAAACTAATTTTAACTATGCTAATATAACATATGCAAGGGCTATTTCTCTGCTAAACAGGTGAGTTCCACGATGCAGTTCAGGAGAAGAAGAAAGAAGAAGAAGAAGAAGAAGAAGAAGAAGAAGAAGAAGAAGAAGACGAAGAAGAAGAAGAAGAAGAAGATTTGATCGCTGAAACCTGGCATTTATTGGCCTGACGGTTCGAATGCTCTCTCGAACGCATCATCAGGGACAGTTGTTATATTGTTATATCGAAATAAATGCAATTTAGAATGAAATGTGTAACAATCAATGCTGCTCAGTCCATTTTGGTCATCCTGCTTCGATCCTAGCAATCAAACCTGGAGGCAGTTAAGTTAAGGCAGCTAACTTATCTATTCCTTCCAGGTACGGATAGGTCTTGCCGAGCTTAATGGACACACTTTCGAGTTGGGAAGCCATCTGGCGATTATAACAGTAACCTAGCCTTAAGTGAACCCCTGTACATATATCTGGTAGTAATGCACTAGATTCTTGCAGGTTGTTTTGATCTCAAATCTGTATTTTAAGTCACATTTCAGCTTGTAGATGGCACCCCACCCTCCCTGCAAGGGTTTCGAGTACTGGCAATGCCTACCAGGACTCAAATATAGCCTGAAAATTACTAGAAGGTTTTGCGGTCTGGTACATTCCATCTTATGGTAGTTTTTAATGGCTTTTCCGCGCAAACTGTTTTCTTTTATCAGACTGTAAACTCCATGCTCCTACGATAAACACACGGCGTTTTAGAAAGTGCACGTAAGGTGTGCGTTCGCTCTCCTTCAGAAACATTGTTCTGATACAAGGCCAAACGCCTTGGCTTTCTGAAAAACAATCATATTTCTGGCTTCTGAAGCTGGATGACTGATAGTCTGTCGAAGGCCACTGGCTGCCGGCAAGGAACGCCAAAATGGGTTTAACAGCAATACTCCACTAAAGATAGCACCAAGAGCTGTCATATCGCGGGTTGGGTGTTTGCGACTGTTTACCTTCGCCCTTAACTTGGTAAGCAGTCTTAAGTTTTGCTAAAAACACGATTAAATGTGCTTCGGTACCTAGGAAATGCTCATTAAAAACTTTGAAAACGTAAAAAAAAAGTTAAATTATTTCTAATTTCTGCCAAAATTGGCTTTATGACAAGGCAGAATATATTTTCTTCTACACATAAACTTTTTACGAAGACGTCAAATCTGAAGAAATGGGACGCAGATGCGAATTCCCAAATCGCAAGTCAGGGACAAACTTTTAATGATGCCGAAGAGCATTTAGGAAACCCTGTGAGCAGTTGCCACAAGCTGTCTCTTCAGGCAAGTATGTCGCTGCCTGCCGCAAACATTCTTAGACCCCAGCGCGTGTCCGCCTGCTCCCCGCCCGTGTGCGCCTGCAGCCAATCAGTGAATTAGGCAGCCTGATTGGCTTTGAGCTCTCACAAAGCTCATGTCAAGCCTCACGCATTTCCAGCAGCGAATCGGGTTGGAGCGGGGGCGGACGGGAATGCAACAGGACAAACCGGCGGTGGCAGCAAAATTTCCCAAAACAAAATTTAAGCACTCTGTTTCGGATCTAGTTATGCCGAGGTTGTGCCCGCCAAGGAAATAATTAACAATGACACCGGTCATATATCAGTCAGTATTAGGAAACCTAACCTGATTAAAGTGACAAAGGCTGTCCATCCTGCTGCTCAAAATATTTTAAGATTCAATATGACTGGCCTATGGAGTGCTGTCTGTGCTGAAGAAGATAATTAGCTCGGTTGAAGAAGGGATTAATTCGTCTAACTTTTCAGCTTATTATTCAAAACCATCAGCAGAGACAGTCGCGGGTAAGGGTGCTTGAGTCGCGAGTTGTGCAGTATTTTTAGGATACAATCGTCACTTCACCACATGCCTACTACAATTAACAGTGCACATGTTCAGCCCTGGAGGCTGTACTTGATCTCTCGATGGCTTGTACGTCTGCACCCGATTCATTACTCACCGTGATTTCGTCACTGTTGTCGATTCTTGACGTGATAATCAGTCGGCGATTTAGTTCACTGTCCCTGCAACTATTGGTCGTCCACGTCATCCCTGCGTGGTTAATTGCTCTACTCAGGCAAAGTCTCAAAACAGAATATGGAGGCATTAGGTCATAACCCTATGTACTCGGCTGCGTTTTGAGAAACACGACTCAAGCAGCCTATTGCTGAACCGGTTGTCTCATCTTGCGATGATTTCAGTCTCGTCAAACTTGAACGTTAGGCCGGGTCCCATCGGATGAGGCACGACCGGGAACTAGGGTCCTTCTTCTTCACTAATGCTGATACACATTCAACCATTTGCGTCCATAGTAATCTCCCAGGTTCTCCGACGTAGCTGTTTTTTAAGTTACTACACCAGATCTGGTAAAGAATTTCGCATTGTACGTGGAGTCTTGTGGGCAGCATCTTAAAACAGTAAGAAAATCCTCAAAAACTTTTGACTGAGCTTCCAGCCAGCAGTCATGCTGTATTAAGTTTTTTGGCAGACCGAAGGACTTCGAAACCGGAAAAGCTAACTGACGTCAGCTTAATTGCATGCATATAAAACCAGCCTTTATAGTCTCTCTCATATGTAATATTTTGGGCAGAAGGTAGTAAGTTGACCCAGAGCGAAGGTTTCGAGTTCCGACTCACATTTTAACATCGTCCTCAGTGTTTTCATTGTTGGGCTACCTATAGCTTAAGGGTCAAAAGTTACTTGCGTATGCACGTCCATGGCACCATGACAAATTTTTTAGCGTGGTTCAAGCACGTGGTTTTATCCCAAACGGTCTTGGCTCCTCTTACTGACCACCTTTTCGTCTTTGATCATATTTTGCCTTACTTTACCAGACTGTAGTCCCGTAATCTTCTGTTTGAGCTTCTTTTTGTCAATCCCCGGAGGAAACTGTAAATTTTATTTGTTTCCTCATGTAGTCTTTCGTCTTATGATTGAATCGGTTACTGTTCAGGTCATTGTGAAATATTTGTTCACGAGTTACTTTTCCCTTTCTGTGATTTTACGGTCTTTTAAAATGCCTTTTTTCTTAATTTCAAATGGTTTACCAGGATTATCAATTCAAGGTTGTTGATTGTCGAGCTGATTTGCCATCACACGCACTTTATTTCGTTAGAACGAGCGCACAAACTAACCACAAAGGAAAATGGTGGTCTATGGGACTTTTGGATTTCTAATTATAAGTTTTGCGTGCTATCAATGGGGTATTTTTACTTCAGTTAAGCTGAAAATATCTATGAATTTTCGCGCAGAATTTCAATGCTTTTCAATTTTAGCCGACAAAAACAGGTTTGGAAGTTGATAGGTAGTTTTACAGACCATCGGAATAATTAACCTCGAAACCAAAGATATTTTAATTTTTGTAGACTCTGTCTTCGGAATGGTTGGAAAGACGTCTGTGCATAACATCATAAGTGGTATTTAAAATTGCACACTATGTTACTGAAAATGAGTAGGATGCTGGTAACTAGATCTTTTTCTCAATCAGGTGAAGAGAAATTCGGACTTTGGTTTCCGCTCTGGGTGAACAGATAATCCTTGTTTTATATGTGTTTTTGGCCTATTTGCATAAACCATATAACTCCGATGTCATAAACTCATGGCTCCCCGTCCGGACATCCTAGCTCAATTGTCTATGACGTTGACTGTACACAAGCCTTCTATTTACTGCCGCGGGTTCGAACCCCGCCGAAGCCGACAAGTTTTTCACGATTGGGTCCGAGAAATTCGTTTTTCGTCGGAAACGTTTATGAGCATAAATTAGTGCAGATGACGTCGCATCGGTAATAGTATCAGCCAGAATTAAAATGGCGTTGGTTAGGTTAAACGGCTTGAAAATTCAAACACGTTTTATCATAGTGTTTCAGAGCTTCGAATCTAGCACTGCTATAAAGTTCTTAAAACTGCTTGCGACCATGATTTACTTTAACAGCTTCCGTGGTAGCCCATCCGATGGCCCTCTATGCAGGGCAATCTTGTGGCACAGATCAGGTGGGCTCTAAGCACTTCCCTCCACAACAATTGGATCGAGTAGCTGGGATCCAAATCCAACGCCTCGAGTGTTTGATTAAGGTAACAGCCCTGAACTGCAGTGGTGAACGAGCAGCCATGTACCTCAACCACATCACC
>WEDG01001640.1:145000-190381 GCA_017591395.1 Schistocephalus solidus
TGTTTATTCGAACAACTATAATGAGGTCATCGTTGCACTGTTTTGAAGGATTTCAAAGTTGGCCTACATTTCGTGACTCACTCAATGAAGATAATTCATGGTGTCTATAGTTTCAGTTTCCGGCCATTCGTTTGTGATCCTCCGGTCTTCTGTGAGTTTTGTGTCCCATCTTATTCGCGATGAACGATGGACTTTTTGGTAAAAATTTTGGAACTTTACTTTTAAAATAAACCTTACCTTTCCGGAAAAAGAATTCGGAGAAACTTACAATAATATAACAGCAGGTGGGGTTCTCTAGGGGTCTATGCAGTTCAGATTCACAAAGATAAGAATTCCGGGATGAACATCTGAAAACTTAAGGTTGCTCACTGGAACAGACTCGATCCGCTTAACAACTCAAAGGTCTCATGGCTAAGCAGTTTTTGCACTCAAAGCGTTATAATCTTCAGTTCAATTTCCATTTTGGACCTAGACCTAGTGTATTCTGTACAGAATCGCAGTGGGGGTCAGAGGACCCGATTCGCGAAAATTCTAGTCCTGTGCGCGCGTCTGTCCGCCAGCATTATGTGTGCATGAGTCAATAACTGTCATGGGAGGTGAGTTACTGGCCGCTTGATCCGTTGATGGACCGATAGCAATTTGTAGTCCCCTGTGCTTGGCTGTCCCAGAGGCAGCTCGAGAATTGTGATCACGTGAACGCTTGAGTTGCGTGGGCGCCAGAAGCGGAAAGCGCTACAGTGCCAAAGAAAAGTTTCTCGAAATTTCCCAAGCAGGACCATCATCCATTTCTACTAATGGAAATGGAACCGGAAACTCCGTTATAACCACAAAGGCATGTCGCACGTCAACAGTGCCAGGAAGAACTTGGCTCGCATTCTTCTCAATCGTCTTAATGGACACCTATAACACCGGCTGCTCCTGGACAGCCAATGGAGCTTTCGACGACACCGTGTAACCATCGACCACCCTCCACGCGATAAGTGCCAGGAGGTATGTTTGGATCTAATGAAAGCCTTGGACATGGGGAATAGCGATGGACCCTGGAAAGTAATACAGGGCCCAACCCGTCTCTTTACGCTTAATCTCCTCGAAATTCTCTTCGTGCACGACGACGCACTCAGCGCCGCGGCGGAAGATGACATACAAAGCAGCGCAGACCACTTCATCGTTGGCTGCGCCAAATTCGCACTGACTATCAACACGGGGACAATGGCATTCATGCACAAAACGCCACCTAGCGGTAAATTTGCTGTCCATTGAATCGTTGTCAACGCCACACAACTTAAAACCATGAACACTTTCATTTATCGAGGCATCACACTCTCAAGCAGCACAAAAATGAAGACAAAGTTACGCACTGGATATCCAAAGCCAGTCAGGACTTCGGCCGGCTGCAAGCCTCCACATGGAGTCGCAATAGCCTTCTTCTGAGCACAAAACTGAAGTGTACAGAGCCATCGTCTTGAAAATACTTCTTTATGAAGCGGAGATCTGAACCATCTACTCCAGCCAAGCCAGGTGGCCAAACCACTTCCATCTCAGCTGCCTCCGTAGAAGAATGAAACTGAGATGGTAGGACAGGATCTAGGGCAAGGAAGTCCTGGAACGAACCAGAATCCTCAGCATTCGCACCATGCTGAGACAAGTGTAACTGCGATTGAGCTGCCACCTGGTGAGGATGGATGACGAGCGATTATCCAAACAACCCTTCCATGGAGATGTCGCCACGAGTGTTCCCCGTCAAAAGAACAAAGCGGAAGCTAAAAAAATAAACTTCGAAGAATTCTCTAAACGCGGAGACCGTGGAGGCCCTCACTCAGGATCGACCAGTTAAGAGCAAAGTAGAATAGACTGGAGCATCAATCTATGAAGTAAATCGTATTACCACGCTCAAAACCAAAAGGGCAGATTGCAAGTAACAAGCACCTTCGATCCAATGTGAGCACTCAAACCTCTCCCAAGAAGAAGAAAAAGAAGAATAATAAGAAGATGCGATCGCCGGATTATGACGTTTATTAGCCTGATTTTTCGGGTTCTCGCTCGAACCCATCATCACAGACAGTCGCAGATAAGGGTGGTGAAGCTGCCAGGGATGCAGTATTTATAGGACGCAGTTTCCATGCAGCCACGTGCGCAATCCAATTAGCAGATTCCGTATTCATCACCAATGGTCGTATGTGACGTGATGATATCTCGTTAGTCCACATCCGAGTCGTTAATTGTCAAAATTACATACCCGTTCTCAGTAATGTGGTTCATTTTCACCTGAACCTTTGGCCACACGCGTCCTTCCGGTGTGACTAATTACTTTGAATAGCCAAAATCTCAGCATAGAATATTTAGCTGTGAGGTCATTGCGCTTATTCTCAAGCTTGAGAATGGACGACGAGCGACTACCCAAACGACTTTTCTACAGAGATGTCGCTACGGGTGCTCGCCGACAGGGAGGTCAAAAATGACGCTACAAGGACACTTTGAAGAAATCGCTGAAGCAACTGCAAATCAACCTGGTGACCTGGGAGGACTTCACCCAGGATAAACTGGCATGAGGAAGATCCGTGAAGACTGGTTCAGCATCTATGAGGCCAACCGGATCGCCACCGCCAAGGCCAAAAGAGCGGCACGAAAGTCCCCAGCGCCTCAGATCAACATCTTCGATGCCTAGGCCCTGGCACCATGCCCGCGCTGTCAATGCATCTTCCGCGCGCGAATCGGCCTGGTTGGACATCTTCGTACACAATGCACCAACAATCCGACAATGCCAATTTCTACGTCAAAGTCGGCCAACCCTCCCTCAGACTCCCCCAACCTCACTCCTGGCAGCAATTTCATTACTCCCACCATCATAGAAAGCCACATCGCAATACTCATCGCCTGTTACCCCCACCACCACAACCACCACCGCCTTCGCCTTCACTACCACCACTACCAGCGATGGGGACACTCTCCTTAACTGTCCTCAATGCGACCGCATATTCACCTCACGCATCGGCCTGGTCGGTCACTTCCAAATCCATTGTACAGAGACTGGTGAACCAGTGCCTGGAGCAGCAACACACAGCAGTGATTCCGCCTCCACTGTCCTCACGCATTCACTCATCGCATGGGCCTATTCGGTCACATGCGCATCCATTACAGCGGAATTCACCGCAATGCCAAAAACACCAATACACCATGCACACTTTTCGATCTTGCTATTCTTACCGCCACTGCCACCCCCACTACCATGAATGACATCCCCCAGCCTCTACCGATTTCTCCTGCCCACACTGCGCCTGCAACTTCAACTCACGCATCAGCCTGGGTCGGTCACCTGTGAATCAATCGCACGGAGGCTGGTGAACCAGTGCCTGGGGATCCAGCATAAAGTTGACGCGCCCGCCTCCACTGCCCTCACTGTTCCCTGCATATTCACACGCCACATGAGCCTATTAGGACACATGCGCCTCGACGATAACCTGCGGTAAACTACCAGAGGCTTAACTTCATCAGCGCACACCATCTACACAAATACATAGTAACACCCTCACTATCATCATAATTTACCTGATAAAATCACGGTTTCCTAGAAACCGTGGCTGGGAAGGCTGCCAATCTCACGCTTACACCAGACCACGCCGTCGGCCCAGTGTATGGGCTGTGTGTGTCGAGTGGCTGACCAGTGGACTGGGAGTCAGACGGCGATGGCTCCTCCATATCCCCTGAGTAAGTAAATCCTGGTCTGTGCATTATGGGGGTCAGGTCGTGCTGTGGCGCGAGAAGACGGGTACGCTGACCCGTCAGCCAATGCGCCCACTCCCACCTCAGACAACTGACTGGCTCGGATGGTGGTCTGATTGTGGGGGTGGGGGAGAGAGTGAGGTAAAAAGCTGAGCGCATTTTCCTCGCTATAAACAATCTGACGCTCTTGAAACTCTCGCGGTGCGCTAAAAGCCGTGGAATAACTCGGACCGCGTGGTCAGCCCAATGTGTGTTTTGTGTTTAGTAGCTGACTGGCATACTGAGAGTCAGACTGCAATGGCTCCTTCTTAATGTGGACTTTATGGCACTTCCACTCCGTGGTATCCGAGCAAAGTGTGTTGGTACTCCAAGGGCGGCTCCGGCCGTGCCAGCCACCTGTGCCCTCTCCCATCGCCGGTCTTCTTGACTCTGTCTTGACACCGGGTTCAGGTGGGGGAGGAGGAGAGAGTGCAGTAGCTGCAGCGCAAGGCTACTATCACTTAAACCTAATTCACGTGCAAGTCACCGTCCATGCACTACCTGATGTGGAGCATACGGTGGACCTCGTCGAAATCGACGGTCGAACTGTCATTTTCAAGCTTAGATCACGCATGCAGCACAGAAGCCACATGTAAAAGGAGCCGAGGATCATGCTTGCCTCTCAATCTGTTATGCAGACTGAGGGTATTTTTTGTGGTGTTGCATGTGATCCTGAGAAGTGTATAGGTGATGAGGAGAGATTTAGTGTTTTGGCATAGCCGGCGGTGTTCTACCGCAGTGTGTTAATGTGCATGGGCAGTGTGAACAGTTGAGTCGGGTGCGGTGGGTGTGGGCTAATGCTCGTGGCACTGGTTTGCTCGTCTCTGTGCGATGGACTCACAAGTGACTGACCAGGCCGATGTGTGACTTGCATGTGCGGTGAAAATGAGGGCAGGATAGGTGTGGAGGTGCTGAGTCTGAGGGGAGCTCTGACGATGGTACTCATAGTTGCGCTCATTGGTGGACTGTGGGAAGTGTTGATGGGTGCGCAAGATGCGTTAGATGTGTGGGCATCGCGGTGGATTCCACTTTCGTGGATGCGCATGTGACCGATCAGGCCCATGCGGTGAGTGAATGCGCAGGGGCAGTGAGGGCATTGGAATCGGCGGTCTCTGCTGTGTGTTGGTGCTCCGCGCACTGGTTCACCAGTCTCTGTACGATGGATTCACAAGTGACCGACCAGGCCGTTGCGTGAGGTGAATGTGCGGTCACATTAAGGACAGTTAAGGAATGAGTGACCATCGCTGATGGTGGTGGAGGAGGTAACCGGTGATGAGTATTGGGATGTGGTCTCTATGACTGTGTGAGTAATGTAAATGATGCCAGGGGTGAGGGTGTGGGAGTCTGAAGGAGGGTAAACAGGATTTGACGCAGAAGTTGGAATTGTCGGATTGTTGATGCATTGCATCCGAAGAAGTCCGACCAGGCCGATTAAAGCGCGGAAGGTGCGTTGATAGCTCGAGCATGTTGAAAGGGCCTGAGCATTGGTGGTGTTGGTCCGGGGTGCTGGTACCTTTCGTGCCGCTATTTTGGCCTTGGCGGCGGTGATCTGGTTGGGGTGGCACCACAGAGTTAAGGGTGGCACCACAGAGGTAGCATTTGGTCGCTCCATTTGTCTCGTGCAGGTGGTGAATGCTCCTGTAGCCGCCTCTACCTGGTACCCAACACTCATCTGTGGCTTCGTATAGTTGGGCTTTGTCCAGTGGCCACACCCCGGGCAACCGTCATGACAGGTGGGCTAAACCAGGTGATGGTCTCTGGTGTTCGTGTGTTTTCACGCCCGGTGGGCGTGACAGCAACCCCGTAGGCCGCCCAGGCTTACTCGGGTTTCCCTCTCACTGAAACAAAACCGTGACCCATAGTGGAGTTTGGCAGTCGCCTGGGATGTATGAGCAGCCCTGTTTAGGGACAATACTGATTTCCACCTCCTAGCGGAGGAAGGGGCTAGAAAATGTGCCCTAAAACAAATGCTGGGTATTACGTCTTCTGCAGCCGACCGCGGCTCGCAGATCGCAAAATACGAGTCGTAAAACTTAAACAAAGCAACAATGTCCCCGTCCTCATCCCCAGCGTCATACTCTCCGGGCTGCTCAGATGAGTCCACTCACACTAGCAGCCTGGAATGTTCATTTGCTTTTAGACAATCCAAGGAGCAACCGTTTGAAACGGAGGACGGCGCTATTCGCTCGGGAATTGGCGCGCTGCAAGGTGGACGTTGCTGCTCTCAGTGAGACCCGATTCTCTGCGGGGTCAGCTAGTGCCATCCGGAACGACAACGTTGGACGACTGCCCAAAGTATCAATGATCACCTGCTCAGCCTCCGCCTGCCTCTCCGGGGAGAAAAGTTTGCCAACAGCATCAGCACCTACGCCCCCCAAGAACGAGCACTGATGTAATAAAGGACAAATTCTACGATGAACTGCATGCCCTCCTGGTGGCTGTACCGAAGGCGGATAAGTTGATTGTCCTTGGTGACCTCAACGCTAACCTCAGGACAGACCATGCTGTCTGGCAGGGATTTCTGGGTTCCCGTGGTCTCGGTGGCTGTGATGATAACAGCCTCCTTCTTCTGCAAACCTGTGCGGAACACAGTCTCTTGCTGACCAACACCTTCTTCCGCCTTCCGACGCAGGAGAAGTCCACGTGGATGCACCCTCGATCACAGCGCTGGCAGCTACTGAGCTATGTTCTTTTCCGGAGGCGTAATCGACAGGATATGTTGGTGACCAAGGCGATCCGCAATGCCGATGGTTTGACGGATCACAACCTCGTCATCTCCAAGATGAAGCTCCGACTCCAACCCCGCCGAAGGCCCCATGGTAAGCGACCACCAGATAAGTTAACTACTCTTTTGTTAAATTTGCCTGTTTCGCTGTTTTGATTTCAGCAACCAGATAACCCAAAAACTGGAGGATCCGCATATTCCAGATTACAACGCCACCATAGAGACACGATGGTTTCAACTGCGGAGCATCATCCAGTCCACCGCGCTGAAATTCCTTGGAAGTGCACGCCGTCAACACCAAGACTGGTTTGAGCACAGTGACGCCGAAATCAGCAACCTACCCGCGGAGATGAACCGGCTATGCAAAGCCTACGTGGACCTTCAGAATGATGCCACCAAAGCAGCCTTTTTTAAGATACCGCAACTTTGTACAGCAACTGTTGTGAGAGATGCAGGGCACCTTGATGGTCCCCAAGGCTGAGGAAATTCCAAGGACCGCAAAGACATGAAAAACTCCTTCGAAGAAATCAAGGCCATCTACGGCCCCTGCATCAAGGGAACATCACAACTGCTGTGTGATGATGGCACAACATTTCTGACGGAAAAATTCCTAATTCTGAAGCGCTGGGCTGAGCACTTCAGAAGAGTCCTTGGTTGCTTATCAGCCATCTCCGATGCTGTCATTGACTGGCTCCCTCAAGTGGACACGAATAATGATCTGGATCTCTCGCCTTTTCTACCAGAAACCATCCGGTTCGTGCAACAGATTTCCAGCGAGAAAGCCCCGGTATCCTATGTGATCCCGTCGGAATTCTACAAGCATGGCGGGCCCCGACTGATGGCGGAACTCACAACAATATACCAGGAGATGTGGCGCTAAGTACAAGTTCCTCAAGATTTGAAGGACGCGACCATCGCCCACCTCTAAAAGTGGAAGGGGAACCGCTAACTCTGTGGTCACTACACAGGCAGTTCGTTGCTCAACATCGCCAGGAAGATCTTCGCCCGTATCCTTCTCAATCGTCTGAACGGTCACATAGAGCAGGGCCTGCTCCCGGAAAGGCTATGTGGCTTCCGCCGACACCGCGGAACAACCGATATGATTTTTTTCGCCACCCGCCAGCTACAAGAGAAGTGCCAGGAGATGCGAACTCACCTAAACACTACCTTCGTTGATCTGAAGAAAGCCTTTGACACGGTGAATCCCGAAGGACAGTGGAAAATAATACATAAATTTGGCTGTCCTGAGCAGTTCATGCACATGGTGCATCAGCTTCACGATGGGATGATGGTGCTCGTCACTAACAATGGGATGGTATCTGAAACCTTCGCAGTGACCACGGATTGTGTACTAACCCCAACCTCTTCCATCTCCTGTTCTCTGCTCTGCTGATGGACGCCTACCATGATGAGCTCCCTGGGATCCGCATCGCCTAGAGAACTGATGGATACCTTCTCCAACGTCGGCGTATGTAGGCCTAATGCGTGCCTCTACGACTAAAATCCATGAATTGCTCATCGCGGACGACTGCGCCCTCAACACCGTGATGGAGGAGGACAAACAAAGGAACATGGACCTCTTCGCCGCAGGCTGCGCCAATTTTGGATTAACAATCAATACAGCCAAAAAGGTGGTCATGCACCAACCGCCACCCAGTGCGGAATACAATGCTCCCCGAATCAATGTCAATGGCGCTTAACTCAAATGTGGAATACTTTGATAATCTGGGAAGCACGCTGTCACGCAACACGAGAATCGATGACGAGGTTGCCCAACGGATCTCCAAAGCCAGTCAGGCCTTCGGCCGGCTGCAGGCTTCCGTGTGAAATCGCTACGGTATTCACCTGAACACCAAACTGAAGATTTACAAGGCCGTCGTCTTGATGACACTCCTCTACGGAGCAGAGACCTGGACCGTCTACTCAAACCAAGCCAGGAAGCTGAACCACATTCATCTCAGCTGCCTCCGCAGAATACTTAAGCTGAGATCTTTGACACGGAAGTCCTGGAGTGGACCAGAAAGCTCAGCATCCACGCCATGCCGAGGCAATTGCAGTTGCGATAGAGTGGCCACCTGGTGAGCGGATGTCTACCCAAAAGACTTTTCTACGGAGATGGCACTACGGGCGCTCGTCGACAAGGATGGCAAAAACGACGCTACAAGGACAATTTGAAGAAATCTCTGAAGCAACTGCAAATCAACACGGTGACCTGGGAGGACCTCGCCCAGGACAGAGCGGCCTGGAGAAGATCCGTGAAGACCGGTGCATTAATATACGAAGCCAACCGGATCTCAGCTCCTAAGGTCAAAAGGGCAGCTCGCAAGTCAGAAGCACTGCGGATCAACAGCGCCAATGTCTGAGCCCTGCCAACGTACCCACGCTGTCCACGCTCATTCCGCGCGCGAATCAGCCTAGTCGGACATCTTCTTACTCGATGCAATAACAATTCCACAACATCAACTTCTGCTACATCTGCCTCAGACCCCACGAAGACGACAAACCCAACCACTGATAACAACTTCATCTATGCTCTACAGACCACGATCACCGACACAATCCTCCCTCCTCCATCCCTTGCGCCGATCACGGCGATGAACACCACTTGCCCTACTCCAGCCACCTCAGTAGCTACCTCCGACTACTTGCCACCTGCTACCTCCACCACCACTGCCACCAGTACCAGCGATGAGGACTCCGTATTAACCTGTCTTCATTGCGATTGCACATTCACCTCAAAAATTAGCCTGGTCGATCACTTGCGAATCCATCAAAAAGAGACTGGTGAACTAGTGCTTGGAGCATCAACACACAGCAGAAACTGCCGTTTCCAATGCCCTCACTGACCCCGCGTATTCACTCACCACATGGGCCTGATCGGTCACTTGTGAGTCCATTGTACAGAGACGGGCGAACCAGTGCCGCGAGCACCAACGTACACCCGCCGCACCCTACTCAACCGTTCACACTGCCCACGAACATTCATGCACCGCATTGCCTGCGTAGAACACCGCTGACTTCACCACAACACTATAGCTCTCCTCATCAGCCTCTGCATCTCGCATTATCACAAGCATCACCACAAGTATCATGATTTCAGTGCCGTGACCTAGAAGGTTGCCAACTGAAAATTACACTCAGACCTCGCAGTCAGTCCAATGTGTGTTGTGTGGCGTGGCTGACTGATGATCTGAGAGTCAGTCTGCGATGGCTCCTTCTTAACGTAACCTCTGGAACTCTCACACATGTGACATGTGAGCCATTCTACCCCCTCCCCCCTGTTGTGTTAAATCCTGGTGCTTTTATTTGGGGGGCAGGTCATGTACGTAGTACGCGTAGACGAGGTCATCAGCAGTTGCACCCACTTCTGCATCAAATGACTGACCGGTTCGGACGGTGGTCTCATTGTGGGGGTGGAAGATAGAGTGGGGTCATTAGCTCGGCGCATTTCTTCACTGCAAACAATCTGATGCGCTTGAAACTATAACGGTGCTCTAAAAGCTGTGGCTTGGAAGGTTGCCAACTGACGGGAAAACTGGGACCACGTGGGCAGTACAATGTGTGTTTTGTTTGGAGTGGTTGACTGGCGAACTGAGAGTCAGGCTGCAATGGCTCCTTCTTATTGTAACCTTTATGGCACTCTTACTTCATGGGATCCGAGCCAGGTGTAGCGGCACGATAAGGGGTGGCTATGGCTTCACCAGCCACCTGCGCCATCTCCTGCCTCCAGTTTTCTTGACTCTGTCATGACAACGGGCTCAGGTGGGGGAGGAGGAGAGATTGTGGTAGCTGCAGCGCAAGTCTACTATCACTTTAAACTAATCCACGTGCGAATCATCGTTCCTGCACCACCATTCTGTGGAACATACGATGGATATCGTCAGACTACGACGGTTGAACTGTCGTGTTGCATGTGTGCGCTTGAAGAGTTGCAGTCTAGTGGACTGAGAATCAGGCTCCAATGGCTCCTCTTCAATATGGCCACTATGACAATGCCACTTAGTGGGATCCAAGCCAGTTGTGGAGACACGCGTAGGGGCAGCTCTGGTCGTGCCAGCCACCTGCTCCCTCTCCTGCTTCCAGTCCTCTTGCCTTTATTATGATACCAGCACCTCTTGTCTTTAACGGTAATGTTTTTCTGCTCTAGAGTGAATTCCGCGGCACAACGGAACGAGTTTTCCCCGCAACGCGATCAGTAAGCGTCCCTTCTTCTTACAAGAAAGCGAGAAGTTGTATTTAAGAATGACCGATAACCAGTGAAATCTGTGGCACCTACCTGGTATCGGGTTGAAATGAACCGATGATGACAAATAAACCGTTAAGTGCTCCAAAACGGGACACAACATAGATTTTGTACAGAAAAATGAGGTAATACTGATTCATTGCAGGTGCTCACAGGGCTGCGAAGATTGCACACAGTCCTCCATACTATCGTAGCTGGGGTGGTGGAATAACAAGACGTAGGCCTTCACTGTCTTCCATCTCGTAATCAGCTAGTTCACAGACTCTCACTGTCAATTTATGCGTGGAAAAGGGAAGATAGAATGAAATCGGTCACGGGGGGAACAGTACTCACGGCACAGATGCGCCTTCCAAACTATAATAAATCTGATGCGTTTGAACCTATCACAAAGTGTCATGAACTGGGGCTTCCGGAGTTGCTCAGTGATGGGCTAAATCGGTCCTTTTGGGGTATTTTGGAGTGAACCTAGGGCTGTGTGGTAGATTTAGTGCACGTATACCACCACTAAAAACTTAATCAGGCGCAATTCACAGTCCTTGTGCCTGCATGCTGCGAGGCAAACGGTTGACCTCATGAAAATTGACGACCGATCTGTCGAATGATACGTGGTCAGTGCTGAGAACGACACTGAAAATTAAAATTATAACAATGAGGCCGTTGGCGACGAAACGACTTACCTTGTGTCCTCGATTTCCACGAGGATGACAACGTTGCTGATTTTGACTAGGACGCTGAATAGGACGTGACAAGGATAACAAATTCCTTGATGAAAATGAGTTTGGTAAGTTGAATTTGACTAAAATCCCTGCGGTAAGGACGATGTTCGTTGTGCTTATCGGGGAAAAAAACTATAACGATGTCACGACTGTGACGATGATAGTCCTGGTGACAAGGTTGATGAGAAGCAGGAGCAAGGGGAGGGGAGGCGATCACTGATCTCATTAAATGCTGTGGCTATTATGCATTTAATCGATTAATTGGTATAAATGATGTTGATGGCGATATATATTATTATAGTTACAGTTGCAGCGACTTTCGAACAGAGAGTGCAACGGTCTGCCCGAATAAATTGCTTCAAGGTAGTGCTTTTATTTCTGAGGAAACTGAAAGGCTCGACGATGGAATCTATGTTTGTAGTAGCGGTGGTGATGGTGGTGGTGTGCACCCGGAACGGGTCACATTGGACCAAAAGAGGAGACCAGTTTGGCTCGCCGCACGCGTGAATCGGGCCATCAAAAGTACGCGTGAGCCCATACCTACTGTGGCACACGACGTTGTGGTATCAGTCCTAGATACAGTTTTCACGCCACGCCAATAGATGCATCCAAGCCCAGTACGAGAACTTTTACAGTCTCGGACAGCCGATTGACGCATGTCACGATGAAGCGAGAAAGCGGCCTAAAATGGGTGACCCATCCGCTCGGCAAATCCTCACTAATAATAAATCTGCCACGTTTGAAACCAACCAGGATGCGTAAAAATCATGGCATGGAAGGTTGCCACCAAGTGACTGGGTACCTCAGTCCTTTCTGGGCTCAGAGTCAGGCTCCATGGTTTCTTCTGAAAGTTGCCTCTATAGCGCTTCCATTTAGGTGGAATCCCATGGATCCTCATGAACTCCGAGTACATTTTGCGATGAACAGATCATGTTTGGCAGGTGTAACTTGGCTGTTAGGCTCTGCCTGAGCCTTGTGGTGGACCGATCCCGTGATCATCATCGACCTCACCGTTGATTGATTTCGTCTTCGACTATCAAGCGTTACGGACGTGTGAGTTACAAGCTACAACAACGCTCCGAGGCAAAATCAATATTCATATCTTCGCCGATTGGCCGCAGGCTGACGAAGGCTCGAGCGGATGAACTGCGACTGATGCATGCGTGAAGAGAGAGAGAGAGAGAGAGAGAGAGAGAGAGAGAGGTTGCGACAACTGCTTGCAGAGATTCCTGTGTGATATGTTTTCTCAGTAAAAGCCCGTCAAGCCCTATTTTGTCTTCCCTGACTTGTTGTATGAGAAGCATCATTTTGTCGTTCATTGAGAACTCTGGCTTCCGTGACCCCTTTTAAACAACCCGCCTCTGTTCATCTTTGTGTCAGTTCGCCACCACTTTTTCAATTTGCCTTCCTGTCCATCTCACGCTCCTGGCTGATTCGCTGCTGGAGCCTCCAAGGCCCAGCTGTCGTAGTCTTAAGAGCTGGAAAATCTAATACAATCAAGCAAACCTTTGTCTTCCTCCGTAACTTGTGAATCGTTGTGGCCATGGTGGTGGAGCAAGTGGCACGAACGTACAATCAGCCCAATTCATTTTATTGGAAGATAATAGTTAGGTTATTGGTTAGATTATGAAAGCGTTAATGGGTGAGTAAAGGGAAAAACGGTGACTCGATTCGAAAGTCCTGTGCATCTTGTTATCTCTTATTACGTTTCCAGCTTTCGCAAAGTTGTTGACAGATTTCTTTTCCTTTCAAGTTAAGTCTCTGGTTCTGAAGTACCTTAAGGACTGGAAAAAAATTTTAAATATTATCATTATTGTAGCAACACCATTCGCGGCAGTTTAACGTGCTTCCTCTAACTTTTGGAGGATTGTCCTTGACGCTCGTCTTTTTTTTCCTGGTATTAGAATTGTAACCTTCATGTTAATCTTCCGCGAGCTGGCGTGTCATTTTAACCTAGTTAATGCAAAACAAATCTCCACACTTTAATGCATTCAAACTTTTGTGAATTGTTTTTGATCTTGTATAGTGGACTTCTCTGGGAGCAAAGTACATAGGTCTTGAAAGTAAACTTACTGCAGAAAGTACACAAACTGTCACTGATTCCACAAATTAGATATCTGTAGATACTACAGAAGTTACCACTCGAGCACTCAATTTCTGAAATGTTCTCGTAGACGTCGCTAGTCTCTCAAGTATCAGACCGATAATTAAGGCAGCTACTGGCTAGACTGGACACTTCAAAATCGTCCGCCCCCTCCACATGAGCTGAGGGCTGTTTGGTTTCATGATATCTGTTATTTTTCGGGCCAGTTTTTATTGTTGAAAACTACAATGTTAAAAAAATCCACTGCAAAACGATAAAGCTCTTTCATATCCAACGGGTAAGCTGTCTCGTGGCTTTAAGACCAGCTTATTTTCACGCCAATCGCCCAGAGAAACGACCGACATTAAATAAAAGCGAACGCGTCTGGTTTGTTCGCACACCTAAAAAAGGGCGTTGCAGTGCCGATTTCTATGGCTCTTGATGTGTTCTCTCAACGTAAGAAAGTGCACGTGCGCGTCAAAGGTTCACATGAGCCACCCTGTTTAGGCGTTTATACGCCTCACAGCTAAAAGCACAGCTACTTTTCGTGAGGCTGCCGACGAGCTGACTTCTTTGTCACGAGACGTATCCTTTACCTGCTGGACCTCAATTTGACGTTGGTTAAGTCAAGTTGGGTATAGCTGCACTGAGAAAGTCCACCCAACTTACTGGAGTCCACTCGGGACCCAAACCAGTCCCGAGCAATAGAAAAAAATAATCAAAATTTCACTCAAATGGTTGTTCTGGTTCCGCTCAAAGTTCAACGGGAAATTTGCTTGAGAGCTCCCAAGAGAACAGAAAGTCGAATAAAATTATAACAAGGGAAATGTTGGAAGCATTTTATGCCCGTCAGTTATTCTGATTGTTCATTTGGCAAAAAAATTGTTGACTTATCTCAATCAATTGCATAATATACATAGGATTACTATGGTTTTTATGCTGAAAGTAACATAACGTTGCCCTAAAAGTCTCACCGCATTCTTTCAATCAATACATTTGCATTTTTGCGAAAGTTTTCTTCTGTAATCTGCAGCATACTTCACTGTTTAGTAGGTTCCGTTGGATTCTTCTCTGAGCACCCTAGAAACACCCAGGACTCCAAACATTTGCAATAATTGTTCAGTTTGTCACAAAAGTTCTCTTACACGCGTGGGAAAGTTCGTCCGCCGATAACGATGAGAACCAATCCCTGTGCGTGAAATTTATTTTTGCGAAGGAAAGGTGTACGATATGGGCCTCTCGCTCTCTGCCTCCCTCCCTAAAATCATCATGGTCCACGTGTAGAACATGTAACTGGAGACGGCCATCGAGCAGTGGCAAACATGAAGTATAGCATCAAAACCGCTGGTCAACCCACTGATGTAATTCAGACTTTGGTAGGACAGGATTATAAGTAACTGACATGTTACAGGTGGGAATTCCCATGGCGTTAATTTTGTGATTACTGCTTGGGGTTAGAAGGGTTAGGATTAGTGTTATGGCTTGGAGGATGAGCGTTAGGTTTCGGGTTAAAGCTAGGACACAGGAAGAGTCCTCCACCCTGAAAGTTGGTACACTGTCACCTTTTGTCCGGGGTTTACTTATCTCGCGGTGGCTTAAGTCATGGGCAGACCCTAGTCACTGTGAACTTCAGGCGTGGTCCCGAATAGAAAGAGGAGAAGCTGGATTCCATTTGAGGGAGAGCTGGGATCTGAACCTCTGTCATCTCTTTCCTCTTTTGCAAAATTCTGGCCAAGTGTAGGCTATGACTAGGTGGTTTATTATAAGATGTAGTAGCACGCAGGCGTAGGTTTTGATGGCTGGAATCCGCGTCATTGCGTCTATCCTTTTTGTTGTATAACAATCCTGATCAGGTGTTTGTTGTGGAACAGGGAGCGTGGTGGTATGCTTAGGTGCGAGTTTTGCCACGTCAGCCACCGAGCTCGCCTCCCGGCTTCTTGACTCTGTCTTGACACTGGCCACCGGAAATTACAGGAAGAGTGTGTGTGTGCAGTAGATTCAACACAAGTACACTATCACTCAAAACTTATTCATGCGCTAGTCACCGCGCCTGCTTTCCCGCCTGCCATGAAGCACGTGGTGGGCATAATCAAACTCGATGGTTGAGCTGTCATTCTGTATAGAGAGATTAGCAGGAAGACAGGGTGAAGTCAGTAGGTGCACGAGGGAACACTTCTGGCGCGGAAAGAGCAAGCGTCGTGGTGATAATCAGGCAGGCGTCAGAGTGCCGTGAGCGAAGGCGTCTGAGTTGGCCTTGAATTTTGCTGGCCGGTTTGGATAGCTGTGATTGACCCAGAAGTAGACTACGATTGGTACGTGCTGGAGGCGCAGTGCTGAAGCAGGCACCCGGAGTAGGTTGTTCAACCCAGACTTCACTCTCGCAAATATCTCATCGGTTACGGTAGGAGGATGCGGTTGCAACCCGACCCTCTGTCCCGATGTCCAGTAGCTAACCTTCTGAGTCACAACATTTGCTGCGTTGTCATAACCTAGATCGACTGTAATAGGGAGGGATCGAGAGAGAGAGAGAGAGGTCACACAGGGTCGCGCCGGCTCTCTCTCTCTCTCTTTGCCCATCCTGTGTCAGTGGGATGGCCAGAGCAAACTGAACGTAAAGTTAATCAAACTAACTGGGAAACATAGTATGGCGCCCCACATCTCTCGCGTGCCATACAAATTTTAGGCCAGACGGAAAACGTTGCACGTTTCGGGTGTACTGCATTTGGAGAATAGACACACCTACGTCAGGAATACACCCCACTGTCCAGGAAAGAAGCATATTTTAGTCACTAGGTATGCCTCAGCCTTCCGCTTTTCACCTTTTAGGGTCATACACATGGTTATCGGACTTTTAAGACTAGCAAGTATTCTCTGCATATCCAAACAGTGGAACTGGAAGAACACATTCTATATTTAAAGTTTGTTGGAAATTACGATATTCACACTTGATCAAACGCATGTAAACAAGACGCCGACAGGTTTGCCCTGCTGCTATATTTTTTGTTAATGAGGGGCGAATACACGAAGACAAGGGAGATGTTGCAAAGAAGGTGAAGGTGCAATCATTAGAACAGGAGGTTAAGTAGCCTGAGATTTCGAATTTTCCCACGCAATCAGGTCGAGCAGCCCACCTCACGACCGAGGTTGCACGCCGACACCACGCCATGAGATCACTGAGAGTTAGGTGGTGTGATACAAGCTCATTCATTGACACTACCATTCCACATCTTCCCCCTACTATCTCGTTGGAGTCCAAAAGTGCTCAATTTTTGTTCCACAAATATTCCTCGCTGATGAACTCCTGTATGAGTGCGAAAACTCAAACTAGTGTAACCTATTGTTCGAGTGATCGCATTTTCCTCTTCCTTACAGAACTATTTTATCTCAGCATTCTGCCTTATCGGTGACTCGTTTCCAGAACTTTCAATCGCCTACTGCTTCTTAATATAGTTTTATATAAACATCTGCGCTTATTCTGTTGCTTAATATTTGACCAATACATATCGAATCGTCGATCTCATCGACACCTAAAGGTCTTTCAGCCTCTCCTCCTTAATTCACGGTAGTTCAATTTTGGAGCGATTTTACGTTTGCTCGTTTTCGTAAAGAAAGTGGTTACGGTAAAAATTACTTGAAAAACCTCGAAATATTGCTGCGACCCATTGATTCGTTTCCGTGGCATTCTTATCTTTTCGAGTGCAGTTGGCAGATAAGTACAGAAAAGTTGGATTACTTGAAGTAATTACTATTTCAACTTAAAGTATTCTCTTTTTTACACTGGCAAGGATTTCACATTTCCCTACGCCAGCGCTTGGAGTTATATTTTACTCCAAGGCTACCCTAAATATCTCCGGTTAAAAATATAATAAAATTACTTGTGAATTCGTTGGGTTTTGGTTCATACTATGAAGAGGTTATTATTGTTGATTCAGAGAATTTGTTTGCGTAGGATAATCGACAATACAAACGTTCACAAATCAAAAGTCAGGGATGAGGGGTTGGATTGAACGAGCTGCATTCCTGAAAGTTTGCAAGCTGTTGCCGCGGGCACGTCATGTCGCCAGACCTGCCAACCGTCTTTATTTTTCGTCCAGGCGCGAAGAGTGGGCGGCTGCGACCAATCGATGAAGGGATAAATATCAATCGACCTGACGGCATCGCAAGCCGGAGATCAAGTCGCGCGCGTCGGCGGAGGTTGTCACGCGAGAGTACGCAAGGCTTGGCAGGCGAGCGCAGCATGAGTCAACAGCAGCAGCATCAGCAGTGGCGCTGCGATCGTGCGCTCGCGTTTATTGGCTCTTCTGTTTCAGATTAGAACTATTCGGATAAAAGACCACCTTGCAACATCTCCTTTTTCGCCCTTTCGAATATTTCGGTCTTAGGTAACGGCGTAGGGATTTTCGTCAAACGGATTACGCAGAAGAACATGCTCGTCTCGCTTTGCCTTGGATCTCCAGTTCTTACTGGCAGCCACGCCGGGGAGAGTAATTCTACAGGAGAGCCGGCAAAACTCAGTGAGACCGAAATGACAATTTCTGACCTGGAGATGCACGGCAAAGCGAGACACGTATGTTCCGTGGTGTAACCAGACCGCTGAACTCTCGTTCCATTTCACTCAATATTCCAGATCACAACCGACAGAAGAGTTGGCCCTCTGCTTAACAGCAAAACATTTGCGTTAATTCCCAAGAAACAAAGAGTCAGGGTTCGACTTCCGGACCATCCAAACTTGGGGTTTAAGTATGGTTTGTTGTGTCTCTGTCTGCATCCTTTCGCATATTACTGTCAGTCTCCGTTTAAAATGTTAATTGCCTTTTACAGAAGACATACAGACGCATGCCGTATTCGACCTCACAATTGTGTCTGAATCGAGCAAAAATTCCCAGGCATCGGATTCATGGAAATTAAAGGTGATCTTGATGTAGATCTGACCTGAGTACAGGAAGGGATACGGACATTCTATTTTGTATTGGGACGCTGGCTGCACCCTTCGCAGGTGTTCGCATAGAAAAAAATCTATTAACAGTCGAAAGCGTATCCTATAAGGACAATAGAGGTTCGAAGAGGTATTCATGTCTTAGTTTCCATCATCAGCCAGTCCTAACCAACTGTAACTTATGAAGACCTGGAACTGGAACCTGAGTTCCATTGATTTAAAGTCAGTAAGACATCAGTTTACCCTATACCGACTATAGGCGGGAGTATTTAAGTCACTTGGGTCAGAATTCACTGATCGTGCCTGATCGTAGTGGACGAAGTACGCGTCCCGTTATGCCTTTACAAAACATACGACACAAGTACGAAATTTCAACAGCAACGACCAATCATCACTAAACGTGGTTACTTGAAGGCACTAAATGGGCGTGTTGAGACGCACGGCAGTGAACCGGAAAACAAGGTTACCGAATAACAATATTCTCGGCGGGTGCTTAGAGCGAATGGCTACCCGTGCAACTTCATCAACCGGTGCATACGCAAACAAGACGAGAGGTGGAATCACATTGACCCCAAATTTTGTCAAGCGACTCCATAGGTTAAGAACGTCTTGGAAGATGTTTGCCGTCTTCATGCAGCATTTTGACAGACAGACAGACATTTACGAACAGGCCAGAGGAAATCATCAGGCGCCAAGAAATGAGACCGAAAGACGGACTGTCTGCCACATCAGCAAACGTCTCGAGTCAGTTACTGGATCTGGTGAAGTCAAGCGAAAGCCATGACTGAGAAATTTGGAGGTTGTCCTGGACGCGAACAGCAGAACATGCAACGGCAGTAAGGTGGAATGAAGCTAGCCCTCAAGTCGTGGTTCGTTTCACGGGATCTAGCCATACTTTCCAGTTTGACGCAACAAATATTCGCCCAAGAGGTAACAAAAGCGTGAAAAGTGACCTGTCTGAGTCGTGGTTTCTCGGCTCGCATTAACAAGCACAAGGATCTCCCACTTTCGTATTCTGTGCTGAGACTTTGCGGGATATAATAATTAGTTACGTGGGAAGGGCGTAGATGGCCAACATTTATAGTTATAGTGAGCCTAACTACCGAGTAATACTCTGGCCAACGTCCAGCACGGGTGATTTAATCGCAAAAATGAACGACTCGGATGTGGAGTGATAAGCGATCATCACATAAAATAAGACCTTTAGTGAGGAACGTAAGAGCTCCTATTTATAGTAAGCCTGTGGTCCTAAGGAAACTGCGTACTCTAAATACTGTACTCCGTGTGCCTTCACTAGCTTTAACTACATCTGTCTCTGATTATGGATTAGTTTGGGAATCGAAAATGCCTGACCAATTAACTTCTTGTTTCAATAATCGCATCTTTTTTTCATTTTCTGTTTATTCCGAAAGCTCTGTCCGGCGGATGCCGTAGCATACCTTCGCCTTCCATCAAATTACTCACATGACCTGCGTCCCTGCTAGGTTAAGCTATCAATTAGAAGTTCGTCTAGCCCCGACGTCGGGTATCATTACTGTTGCAGTGTGAGGTGGGGTCTCTCACGGAACACCTCTCTCTCTCTCTCTCTCTCTCTCTCTCTCTCTCTCTCTCTCTCTCTCTCTCTCTCTCTCTCTCTCTCTCTCTCTCTCTCTCTCTCTCTCTCTCTCTCTCTCTCTCTCTCTCTCTCTCTCTCTCTCTCTCTCTCTCGACTATCAGCATGCTTGAATGGTCAGCCAAAATCAAGAAGACTCGATAAATGCATAGGCACAATGTCCAACGTAAATTAATGTACTTATACGCATGCCAGCATTCGCATTGTTCCCTAAAGTACACGCATTATGGTTCAAAGGGGTCTCGGACCTCTTATCAAAGACGGTATTTGTGTCGATGCATGCCACCAGTTGGTGGCCTTCTGAATGACGACTTTGCCTATTAGCGATAGTTGAAATGTGCATCGGTTTGTTATAGTGAACAAACAAAACCTTTTCATATAAGGGATTTTAACCTAAAATTTTGGACAATGGGTCAGATCAAATATCTGCCAGGACTTCAGTTTTTAGACTGGGGGTGGGGGGTTGTAGTGCGTAACAGTGGTCGATAGTCCGGTCCCACGCGTAAACTCACTATCCATATTACGATAAACTGAGCTGTCGCCCAGTAGGGGCCTGGATTTCACCGATGCCCACTGAGGGAAAATACAGGGAGCGAGACAGATCTCGTTACACGTGTTTTAATGCAATTGAAACGGAATGTGCAGTGAACATTTATTATCATCGGCTTACACAAAAGTGAATAAGATAAAATTTTCACAATATATGTAACTATGATAAAGAAACGCTATGCACGAATAACGGATACTGCAAAGTATGCAGCATGAGGCTACGCTAGGTGGAGTAAGTAGATTTCACGTATCTGTCCCGCAGTTGAACTTAACATTATCCTTTTGCGCTGCTGTCCTTCCGGATTTAGCAGGAAAGACAGTGCTTATACGTTCACTACCTATTCTTGTACTAATTGATAGGTAATCCGGGCCATAACGACTCCACTTCCAGGCCTTAGGAGGGGTGGCAAAACATTGTTTAGTTAGGAAGTGACTACCGTCACTGGCAGAGGGCGAGAGAGATGAGCATTCAATTGTCCTATTTACTTAGCTACGTTCGTTCTTTGTCTTCCCTGGAATAGAATGCAGGTAGGAGGCCAAAGGTGTTAACAAGGTTTTACCTAAAAATTTTAAGGTGCTAAAAGAGAGGAAACCCTTCTATTTTTCATTCACTATTCTACATTATTTTGGGGTTCCTAATAAGTTTTGTAGTTGGCAAAATAATTCCGCTCTACATGAAGATTGACGTAACACGCTCTAGTAAGATCGATGCTTGTAAGGAAAGCATCCGATTACGGTTTCTAGAACTACAGAAGAATTCGAATCCGAATATTTTCTCAGAATGTTTTTATACCACAGATGTCCGACCGAAGCATACTAGTAAACGGAATAAAAAAACTTGATCGAAATTATTATACGGTCCTGTTCATGTAGTGGTAGCTCGAAAACAAAAAGGTTTCCCAGATCAGAAGTCAGGGAAGACTGATTAGCTTAGATGAACTCTACTGAGCATAAAGAGCTTACAAGGGGTCCCTGCACACAGTTGCCACCAGCCGCCTCTTCAGTTAAGTCCTATTGCCAGCCCTGCCAGCCGTTTTTATTCTTCATCCAGACGCGAGGTGTGGGCGCCTGCGACCAGTCGATGAAGAGAGAAATATTGGTCGGCGTCACGGTGTCGCAAGCCTGAGATTGACTCAGGTGCGCGGGTAGCGGTTCTCACGCACGAGCACGCAATGCCTGACAGGCGAAGGCAGCATGAATTAGCGGTGGCACTGCCACAGCCCCCTCCCCCCGAAACGGGAAAAGAAAAGCTCCCTCCCCCGCCAAGTACAGTAGGCTTTGTGACAAGGTACTGATTCCTGTGTCCTAACCCTAACATGAAACACAAATCAAACTTTAATCTTAAACCTAGCCTGAAGTTTGCGTTAACCCAAATTTTCCTTGAATTTAACTCAAAGGCACCTGTATTACGGGCAGTCACTGTTCCCACGTCGTGCCGGGCGGGAGAAAGAAGGGAGAGAGCATAAAAGAAATCTCGACCTATAACTTATATAGATGCACTTAACAGATGCCCCGAACGTCTCAACTGCAGTTGCAAACTAGCTTTTTATTAACGTACATTTCGTAGTCTCTCTTCTAATTCGAGTCGGTAGCATTATTCTCCTATCAATGATATGGTTCATGGGTAATTTTACAGTTGAACCTTTCGCTTGTAGAAGCTTTCAAGGCAAAGAACTTCCAATCCAGTCAGACGGTGATTTGCTTTGACGAGATAAAATATTCTCCAGTTAAATTATGTGAAGCGAAAGCCCCAGCTCCCTTTCCAGCAGGCCTTCACAAGTGTTATAACACAACAACAGACAAGCCAAAAGCCTGACTTACCTAACTAATAGTTGCGAATGTGAAGGTTACTTGTTTTCCTTGTAAGTTGAATTATTTTTCATCCCCGTACCACCGTGCTGGCGCATCAGTTTCACGAGATAATTCAGTTACATCGAAATAAAGATGCACCTATTCCTTACCTATGTACTCGGTTTCTAAGCAACTTCTCAAGAGCACAAATTGGAGATTACTAGCATACCACCGGCATGGAGACTGATGCGGGTTGACAT
The DNA here is from genome assembly GCA_017591395.1 of Schistocephalus solidus. Taxonomy (NCBI): domain Eukaryota; kingdom Metazoa; phylum Platyhelminthes; class Cestoda; order Diphyllobothriidea; family Diphyllobothriidae; genus Schistocephalus; species Schistocephalus solidus. Next base: position 167,675 of record WEDG01001640.1, read on the forward strand.
CTGCAGGTGCCATCGTTTAGGCTGACAAATCAAATTAATTTCGACGCACCTTTCTTCTCCAGGACTGAAGTGATCGCAGCATTTAACATTAATTTAACTTGATTCCACCATGTCAAAAGCCACGCCCGAAGCAGTATGTTTTCTTAGCAGGAGAGCAACTAATGTTAACGAGTTGGTAGATGGGCGCTCACTGATCGTTTACGGGATTCACTCGTCCAGTTCTGCCTTGGGGCTTCCGTCTTGCGCCCCGTCTAGGTGGTTCAGTATTATAAGCGGGTTTTCCTCCACTACGCTCTACTGAAAACTATTTGGGGCGGTCGGACTACAAGGATCCCCAAATAGCTAGGTTTACGGATCTGTTGATTCTAATTTTGAACTGTTACTACCATCCAGGCATCAAGTAACCCCACGAAAATTTAGTGAATTACGTTTACGAAAATCACACATGCATGTACACATATTCATTTGCTCAATACACGAACGATTCCATTAACTTTTAAGGTTTTTGAACAATAACTTCAGGCATCGTTTTGTCCCGATCATGGAGCCCATGTATTCCACAGGATCCTTGACACGTTTAGGTGAGCAGATGAAATCGAAACCATATAAATTATGCTACTAATAGATATCCTGGTCCTTAAGAAAGGCCTAACAGTTACGGGAAATTAATATTTCTCATCGTAATACGGCAAAGTGGCAGTCCGCTGAACCATCAGCCGTTCAAATTTAAAACCATCGCAAGTCAGATTATAGGGTTAGACATTAGATACTTTCTCAGCATATGCCAGATTGAGATCAGTGTGAACCGCAACCCACGTTGTATTGACCGGAGTCTTCGAATTAGTTTTTGAAAGGAATTATAGGCTAGTAAGCTTTCGACGAAGAAATACTTGTTTCATACAAAAGTGGGCCTCGTAATCTGATAATTTTCTGGGGCAGCTATTAAGGCCATCAGGTTGATTGCGTGTTCTGGTAAGAAGGCCTCGTAAGGCAGCTACTGCATGTTGCTTATAGAGTGCGGAGTTACCAAGACGGTGACAAAAAGTAAACCAGATGGTCGGTATCTGGACCCCGTTTGCTTTGTATATAAACCGTTATACAGTAGACGTGAACCAATAACGACCTGGGTTGTGGTGTTTTGTCAGTCCGTTATCACGTTTTTCAACGCCGCATCTGACTCGTGTTGCTTTCACCTGCGTGCGTGCCTTGCATACTTTCGTGTGACTCGTCTCAAGTTCGCGGTGCCGTCACGCCAATCTTCTTCATCGACTGTTCGCAGCCGCCAACACTTCACGTCTGGACGATCAATAAAGACGTCCGGTAGGGCTGGTGACAGGGCCTGCCTGAAGAGACAGCTTGCGTTAACTACTTAGAGAACCTTTTGTGGGCTCTTTCGTCCACTAAAAGGTGGTTTAGCCAAATCGATCTTCCCCGATTTCTGATTTGAGAACCTTCGTGTTTTCTACCATCCCGTTTCGAAAGTGTTATCTCCAGCGTGAAATCAAGTCGTAATCAGTAAGATAAGATGAAAGACGTCGGAACAAGAGAGTTAGAACATACATAAACCAGACTGCCACCTCATGTAGCAGTGATTCTTAGCGAGGGCAGGACGTGTACCAGCAGAGTGAAGTCATTGTTAGGTTGTGTGTTGGTTTAGGGTGCTGTGTTCCGGTGGAGCATGAAGGATTTTGACTACCTGAATATCGAGGTGCCCGAGCTAAATGGGGATAGGTTAGGTAGTCTGGGATAGGCTGGAGTGAATTTTTGGATGAAGCATTCATGAAGGAGTGTTGGTCGAACCCCGAAACAAAGGTTGGCTGTGCAGTGATGGTGGTCGGCCGTAGAGGCATTATTGGCGTGGCTGACGGTGATAAAAGCAGAACCACTCTGATAGTCACTTATGGCATTGCTCGGTTACATGGATGAGCCACCACAATGACAGCCACCAGGATAACGGAGAAGCTATGGTGCTTCCAGCCGTTACTAAAATACCAACCCCGCCAGCCATATAACATCTTTCGCTTAGCAATGCACACCTCAAAAGTTAGAAGGTAAGTATCGACCTTTAACTCCTCTACATACACTACCAGAGTTGTACGGCCGGATATGCCTCAAAGCACTACAGCCATTGTGGGTTTGTAGTGGCCCTACTCGGGACGCCTGCTGCAACGCTACGCCTGTCTCGTGAGTACTCGCACGTACGCATCAATGTCAGGCTAATCCTCGGCCAATCACGGCTGTCCAAACCGGCCAATCATTTTCAAGGCCAACTCAGGCTTGCTATCGCTCAATGCACTTTCATGTAACGGCCTCTCAGGACTGAATTTGTGTTTTGTTTGAATAAGTGAGCGTGGTGACCTCGAGGCCCATAACGATCGAGGGAATTGTCTCTGCAGAATCAGTCCCCCTCCCTGGTGGTAGGCCCCAGCTCCACCCTCCTCCATTGTGTTGTTATCAGGACACGTTGGTTCTCTGCATGACACTACAGGTTGATTTCCCTCCCGGGCGGCGATCTTCAGCCCCACCTTGCCTATTTCATAGCGTTTGTTAGAAATACAAAATAACAGTCCGTTGGTTTGTATCGTTTCTATTATACTGTTTTATTATTGTACTTTTGGGATAGTAAGTGCGAATTCAACGATGATTATCTCAGGAAGGAAATGAAATACGTCAAAGAGCGCTGAGGCGAACCTGAATACGGAATACAGAACCGATAGAGGAGTGACAAGCAGACATACTAAGGGCTCGTGTATTACATCGACGACCTCCCAATTCTCATTTAGGACTCGGCTCTCGCAGTCCCAGATGTGAGTCTTTGCCCGACTACCAATTTCTACCGACATTCCTCCGGTAGAATACAACATCCTACCAACTGGCGTCCCATTCTCTTCTATTCGGGACCGGGCTTGAAGGTCTTAATAGCCAGCGTCCCCTTATGAATTTAGCAGCCGCAACAGGTCCTCTGTGATCACTAGTCAGTAATACTTAATTACTGATGTTTGAGGAATTTATTAAAAGGATGGAGACTGCATAAAGCTTACCAATCCTCTAAGCTATTATTATTCAATTGCAGTATTAATCTCCAATATGAATGAATGTCAACCACTGTCGCACGATCATAAAATCATGCCTTACCTGCCTATTGCAAGATTTACATCCGATGGATTATCTGTCAAACATGTCCACAAGTTTCTTAGTTTCTTAGTTTCTCGAGGCCTACATTCGGTAGGACAATCAAGGCATGAAACAGTTTTTTTCAGAAATAAAATTCGACAAGGTTAAGGTGGAGAAACATAAAAATAAAATGACGTTGCAAAGATATATCACTTGCAAGAAGTTATGAGATATAGCTGGAACAGGTTAATTGTTTTTTTCAATATGCACAGTAGTTTGGCCTGCTTACGGGAATAATTGTATTTCGAACACTTCCGTTCGGTAACGCAAACATAAAATCACCAGTTAATGCTGGCTGACCTAATCTAGGCCTTTCGGTTAATAGAGCTCAGTGTTTGTGTAAACAACGCGAGGAAACTGTGATGAAAACACACAAAACCGGTTGATGCCTTCAGAAGTAAAGTTTCAAGAAAGCGGAAACTTCGGAAAGTCTAAATAAGTATTAACCAGAAAAATATTTGAATGCTATACTGTCGGTAGGCGTGTAGGGGTGTCGAGTTAGGCCGTACAACGCGCAGGGATGACAGGTCATTCCATGTGCCTAAACTCTCAGCTGTAGCTCCCGTAGTAAAGCTCTGCTTAGCGGTCACAACCGGTAACTGCCTCGACCGGTGGGCTAAACCAGCTAAGGTTATCCGATTTTGTGTGCATTCCAATACCTGATATTTTCTGCTCCCTGTTCCCTATTCAATTCTCCCAGCTGTACACATTAAAAGCCTTACGGAGAGAGCGAAATGCAAGGCAGCAGGCGACCCAGGTAAACTATGGATGTTCTTCCACTCTGGAAAACTGCGTCCATTTGTGAAGTTCAGAAGCCGTATTAGATGTTCAGGCACCCCTACGTAGGGATGGTGTAGTTTACACTCTAAAGGGAGATGGGGCACACAAAAAGTTCTCTAAATGAATGCTGCGAAATTATGTCGCCTAACAACATACTGTGGCTCGTGGACGAAAAAGACTCGGAGTTGGGTGCTGTTCACATCTTCTAGAGCGCCGTCCAAAGACAGAACCACGTGCTGATGGTGTTACCTTTGCCATCCAGAAGACTTGGTTGGGCGACGGCTCCGTCCGCCGCAGAGCATCAACGAACATCTTATGATCCTACGCCAGTCTTTTCAGGGAAACAAACTCGACACTAGCATCGGCGCAGACGCCCCCCCCCCTTCCCTCCCCCAATCACCATCCTCGATTAGGTGAGGAAGAACTGCTGCCAAGGCCTACGCGCCCCTCTGGCGGCTGTGCCCAAAGCGGACAAAGTAATTGGCCTTGGTGACTTGAATGTCCTCGTCAGAAAAGGCTATGCTGCCTGGAATGGAATGAAGGTTCCCCATGGAATCGGCGGCCATAAGGATAACAGCCCCCTTCTGCTACTAACTTGCGCAGAATACCGTCTCCAACTGACCAACATCTTCTGCATTCTGACGTGGGAGAAGGTAATTTGGATGCACTCTCAGTCGCGGTGTTGGTAGCTGGTTGACTATGTTCTAGTCCGGATGCGAGAGAGACAGGACGTGCTGGTGATCTCCGACATCGACGGCTGGACAAATCAACGCCCCGTCATATCTAAGGTTAGGCTCCGACTGCAACCTCACAGGAGGCCACAAGGCAAGCAACCACCGGGTTGTTTAAATACTTTAATTTTGGATTTGCCCGCTCACAGCTTTGATTTCAGCTATCAGCTGGCCCTGTGCCTGGAAAAACTGCAGACTCCGGATGATAACGCCACAGGGAAGACGCAATCTGCTCTCAGAGGAGAATAGGTTAAAAATACAGCCAGCATGAACCATGATACAATCAAAAACAAAACTGCCCTCTTCCGGTCTCAACCTCTGGTGACTCAGCGACTGTGAAAGATGCTACACGCCTGTGTGTATAACGAGGCTAAGGAAGATCACACAGATCGCAATGAGATGGAGAATTCTTTCACGCCATAAAGTCCGTTTACGGCAAAAATACCTAAGGAACCGTGCCACAGCTGCTCAGCTGCAACAGGACAACGCTCCTCAATGAAAAATCACAGATTCAGAAAACCGCAGAAACGTCTTTAATCACCCATGAAATATCTCCGCTGACGCCATCGACAGACTCTGTCAAATGGAAACTAATACCAACCTAGACCATACACCTCCCTTCTGAAAAGTAATCAGAGTCGTTCAACGGGTCTCCTGTATAAATGCAGCTGACTCCGACGCGATTCCGGCCGAAGTCTCCGAGCACGGCGTATGTAGATGAAAGACAAACTTATATAGCTGTTTCAGGACTTCAAGGACCCGACAGTTGTGCAACATTACAAGAGTAAGGACAACCAATGACTGCTATAATCGCCAAGGAATCTCGCTGCTCAACGTAGTACTGAAAAGCATCATCCACATGAACATAGATCGTCTAATAAATGACTCCTCTCAGAAAAGCAGTGTGGATTTCGAACGAGTCTCTCCTCTCCTGTTGATGTTCTACTCGTATCCGCACAACAGCCTATCACTCGGCTGCCAGCGGGATGGTCGGGCGGTTTCACCGCCAGCTGAAGACCCCCCTACGTGCCGCAGACAATTCGGAGAACTGAATGAACCATCTCCCAACTGTCATGTTGGGAGTCCGCTGCGCTCTCAAGTCAGACCTTGACTATTCCGCCGCTGAAATAGTGCTCAGTGCGACCGTCTGACTTCCTGGTGAGATGATCTTGCCAACCCCTTTAGGCGCGGGCGAGGATCCTAACAACCTTCTGCACCGTCTCCAACAGGTTATGTGGTCGGTCTCCCGGTATCCACCCAGGCCATTAGCCTCTGAGTCTTATCTCAAGAAAGACCTGGTGATATGCCGTTACGTGTACCCGTGATGTGATCGAGTCTGCTGGCCACTGGAAGCACCAGATAAAGAACTTCCGCCTCCAACGCAGAACTCGCGAGGAGGAAGTGAGAATAGATCGCTACAAAGCTGCTGTCCCGTACAATCGACCGCACAAACCCTGTGATCATCTACCTCCTGTTCCTTCACCTCCACCACCCTTTATCTTCCCATCCCATACACCCCTTCTTCCTCCAGGTTCGCATCCTCCAACTGCAACTGTCTCCTTATCAACCTCCAACTCTCCAGCCACAAAACACACTCTTCTTCTGTGCCGATTGTTCATATCACCCGTAGTGGACATCCTGATCATTCGCCTGACGACTATTTGATTGCTCATCGATTCGGCGTCACTAACTGCCGCTTTCAGTCTAGCCAGGAGGTACTGCGGTAGTCTTTTTCAACGCTCGTGGTCGCTTTGTCACCTATTATTGTTCACCTCATGCTCCTGGTTGATTCTTTGTGTGAGCCTCCCGCGTCTTGGCACCGTTCAATCAACGTGTGTCATTCAGTGATTAACTGCACGCGAAAAAGCAACGGCCTACACGCGCTGGGGTCTATGAATCTGAAATGCGGACATGGACAAAAAACGACTGATAGGACTTGCCTGAAGAGACAGCTTGCGACAACTGCTTGCAGCGCTTCTTGTAAACTCTTTCTCTCGTTAAATGCTCGTCCTGCCCAATATGTATTCCCGGAATTCTGATTTGGGAACCTTCATGCTGTCAACCATCATGCTCTGCTAACCTAAACAGACAGTCTGCGCGTGCTATACACGGCTTGACCACGCCCGGTTTTTGAAAAAAAGGTGGGTGTTTCACAAAGCGGCCACTTGCAGAAGTAGCCAAAAGATACACCCTCCACTGGTGTTATAGACGCTGATTCCGTGACCCCTGAGGGTGATGGGGAACACGTTCGTTTGTGGTGAGCAGATCAGGGCATGTTCTGGACAACGAACTGAAGCGGGGCAGAGTATGCGCTCTGACTATTACCAGTCTCGTTACCTGCCACGCTGATGGTCGGATACCGTGATGCACGTCCAGTGATCCGTATATCCTACAGGATCGACGGCCAGTTTCTCAATAGCTGGCACATGCGGGCCCCAACGCGTCTATCCAGGACTAATTCCCACGACCTGCTCTTTGCGGATGTCTGTACACCCTACCCCACGACGAAGGATGATGTAAAAATGAGCATGGGCCTCTTCGGTGCTGGTTGCGCCAACATCGGACTGGCCATCAACACGGACAAAACGGTGGATATGCACCAGCTATCACCCCACTGAATAGAATATGACTCAAATCAATGTCATCAGCCAACGTAAAATCTTGGACAAATTCGCTTATCTAGACAGCACACTCAGACAACACAAAATGGAGGAGGAAATTGCGCACGCGATGTCCAAAGCCAGCCAGGTCTTCGCTCGGCTGTAAATGGCCGTGTGGAATCATCGCAGATTTCATCTGAACATCAAACTGTAGATGTAAAAAGCCATAATCTTGACGAAACTACTGTATGGAGGGTAAACTGGGCCATCTATTTTAACCAAGCTACAAAACTCAACCATTTCCATATCAGCAGCCTATACAGAATACTGAACCTTAGATGGCAAGACAGGATACTGGACATCAAAGTTCTGACGCGGACGAGAATCCCCAACATCCACGCTATGCTGAGGCAACTGAAACTGCGATGGTGCAGCCATCTCATAAGGATGGACGAAGAGCGTTTACCTCTACGGCACTTTCACGCATCTGAGATCCGATACGCATGGGCCATCTAAAGTAAAATCCTAGTGTTTTGTGTTTGGGGGACCAGGTCGTGTATGTGGCAAGATAATACATAACCAACTATGTCAGCCACTGCACCTATTCTCCGCACCAGACAAGTGACCAGCTCCAAAAACGAGCTGGAGCCAGGAACCTGAAGCTATCGTTGTGCGTCAAAAGCCATGGCTTGGAAGGTTACCAACTGATGGGATACCTTAGACGTCACAGTCAGCCCAGTGTGTTTTTGTGTGTGAAATGGTCGATTGGTGGACTGAAAGTCGGACTGCAGCGGCTCCTTTTCAATGTGGCTTTTATGGCACTCCCACTCCATGCGATCCAGGCCAAGGTGGTGGCATGCTTAGGGGGGGGGGTTCCCGCCAACCACCCACGCCCTCCTCCGGTCTTCTTACCGGGCCCAGGTGCGGGAAGAGATTGCGGTAGATGTGGCGTAAGTCAACTACCTTTTCAAGCTAAATCATGTGCAAGTCACCGTCCCTGCCTCACCATGCTGATTGGCACGCTGTGAACCTCATCGGAATTGACTGTCGAAGTGCTATCGGTGAGGATATGTTTTATGAATTGGTATGAACGGTGGTGTTTTGCCGCAAGTTTTCATTGAGACGCATATGGCCGAGTAGGCCCGTACAGCGGCTGAGTGTGCGTAGGTAGGCAGTCAGCTGGGACAAGTACGATACCGATTCTCCGGTCTCTATGCGATGGATTCATAAGTGACCTACCAGGTATATATCTGATACTCGTGTGCGGTGGTAATATGATCAAAATAACTTTGGAGATGCAGCGTCTGTTGGGGTGGTGATGCTTCTAGTTGAAGGGGGTGATAGTGGTGCAGATGGGAGATTTGCATTTTATTAATAGTCGACTTGGCGCTTTGATGTTGTGGTGAATTCCGCTGTCATAGGCTGTATAGGCTGATGCAGTGAGTGAATGTGCGTGGGCAGTGCGGGCAGCTGAGTCGAATGCGGCGGGTGAAAACTGGGGGCCGGGCACTGGTTCACCAGTCTCAGCCCGATGGATTCGCAAGTTATCAATCAGGCCAATGGGTGCTGTGAAAGTGTGATCGCAATAAAGAGAGGTTTGGATCTGGTTCACATTGCTAATGGCAGGGGACAGTTAAGGATAGTGTGATGGTTGACGGGGGAGTTTTCCCTCCGGCTGAAGTGGAGGACGCCGTCGTCACGGGAGTTGTGACAGGAATAAGCACAGAAATCGCAACCTGCGTGGGGACAACCTTAAAAATAAGCCATTATCATGCCTTACGTTTTTCATTCATATCTGTTGTTACCGCGGCGACGGTGGAACGGAGATGCTTTGGGGTTGGTTAATGAACTAAGTCATCCCTCGTGATCTTCCTAGTATGCCTGTTCCGCATGAATTTTCGGATGTCTGATAATGATTTGCGAATACTCTTTAACGAAATGAGGCGAACGTTCGCATTCCAGGTGTATGCATAGGTAAGAAAGAAGAGGGCAGTTTGATCGCTGGAACCATTTCTGGGTAACGGTAGGCTATATATAGCACAAAGAAAGCCATAAACCACAGACTCGTGTTTTGCTTTACGCTCGACGATGGAAAAGTGTGCAATTTGCGAATGTTTCACGCCATCCTTCTACCCGGTCCAGCAGTAACGTAGGCGCAGGGAACCAGTGACTCCACAAAACGGTGCAGAGCTCGAAAACGCCACCTTGAGAAGATCGACCCGAATCCGCAAACCCGTCCAACGTTTTCAGAACGAAACCTATTAGAACATTTATTAACTAACCCTCATTCCCTTTTCTGTATCTTCCCCTCCTCTCTGCCCGATTTTGTCCACCTTAGGGTGGAGGGATGCAGTGTACGTGATCCGCATGGTCTGGACATTACGCCCCCGCGCGCGACAAGGCAACTTTCAAGGTCATGTACGCACGACCAGACCACCGTTATCTGACTGGTCACCCTTAAGCCTATGACATTCCCGCTTTGCCATATACCCTGCTGCGTCCCCTAAGACTCCTGACTTATGCTGTTTCCCGTCCTCGGTACACGTCTTGTTCACAACCCGCTTTCTCTGTTGGATACAAAACACTTTGTACATCGATGTCGAAGCAACAGGATTCTACCGATCTGTGCGGGTTAAATCGGCGATGAAGTCATCCCAGGGCTTCAAGTCACTATCCGCTATGGCTATCAAATCCTTGAAGCCTTTATAACAGATGCACATTTGCGACCTCGTAAATTCGATCAAAGTGAAGAAAGAACATGTGCAATTTTGCAAGGACCGTATACACCTTATATTACCCGCTGTACTGTCCCACCACAAAACCCTTATTACCACCGGTCCCGTATTACACGAGCCTAGGGTTTCTGGCTTTCTTGGTGCTGCAAATAACCTATCGTCACCCCATTTCTATATTCATTTGAGCCCCATACTCATGCTAGAGTCCATCGTTAGAAATAAAATTGGCACCAAAGCGAGCAACAGTAGGAGCCAATTCAACACCAGTGACGCCAGTGTGGAGGTGATTGTGTATGGCTCTGTATGCCGGCGCTGGGGTGCAGGGGATACTAGTTAGCGGGGGACAACACACAGGTAGCATTAGGTCGCTTACTTGGTCTCACGCAGGTGGTGAATGCTCCTGTGGCCGCCTCCACCTGGTACCTAACACTCACATGTAGCTCCTTATAGTTGGGCTTTGCCCAGCGGCCACACCCCGGGCAACCGTCACGACCGGCACAGAGGGTCGCTGGTGTTCGTGTGTTTTTACGCCCGGTGTTTCTGTCTCCCGAACGTCCCACCTTCCCTCTCCCTCTCAAAAATTCCTACGGCAGGCGTGACAGCAACCCTGTAGGCGGCCCAGACGAACTCGGGTCGCTATCCCACTAAAACAAAACCGTGACCCATAGTGGAGTTCAGCAGCCGCCATATTTAGGGACAGCACAGCTTGCCTCCTCGCGGGGGAGGGGGGCTGTTAAAGGTGCCCTTAACAAATTCTGCGTCTCACAACAGCTGCAGCGAACCGTGGTTCGCAGTTTGCAATTTCATGCGGTCGAAAAACTTTAAACAATGCCAGCAATAACACTTCTCAAAATCCCCCCTCCCCCACCGTACCCTCCGGGCTGCTCGAGTGAGCCCTGCACCCTCTCCCATATCTGGTCTTCTTGACTCTTTCGTGACACCGGGTTCAGGTGGGGTAGTGGAACAGAGCGTGAGGTATATGCATCGAAAGTCTAATCTCACTATAATCTATTGCGAGTCACCGTCCCTGCAGAGCGTACGGTGGACATCGCTGAACACGATGGTTGAGCTGACGCATGCCAGCACCAGATCGATATTTTTATTGACTGCGTTTTTATCGGAGGCCCAGGCTTCAATCAATTCGCTGGTGGTCTTGCATCGGGCGTTGGCGATTATCTTCGCAGCTGCGAAGTTAACCTCGTGAACCATTTTGTAGGTGTGGCAGTCAATCGACATACCGAACTGGCGCCGGCATACCGAGCCTTGCGCAGTCAACTGCAGACTATCGTTACTGCTGCTTGATTGGCTCCTACCCCGATAACTGATGGTTGCCTTGATACCACTTTTATTTCTGATACGAGTCCGGAAGCTCAGATGAATAAAAATGGTTGGCGATAAAAGCAAAAAGGTGAGTTCAAAAAAGCAGTTCAGAGGAAGATGCAATCGCTGGAACAAGAAATTTATTGGCCTGACAGTTTGGTTTTTCATCCGAACACATTATCGGTAACAGTCGCAGGTAAGGGTACCAGAAGCACAAGCTACCCAATATTTATAGTACGTAGCGGCCACGAAACCACATACGTACTATAATTAGCAGCTCTTGCGATATTTGCTGAGATCTAACTGATGCGATGTTGACTTGGCAGTCCACGTCCGAGTCGGTAATTGCCACGATTTCATCATCCGCGTTATATGTTGGCCTGATACTTACTCGGCAGTTTGGCTCGCTGTCATTGGAAGTGTTGATCGCCCCTGCCTTCCCTACGTACGTGATGCCCTTGCCCAGGCAAAGTTTCAGCACAGAATATGGAGGCGGAAGCTCCTTGCACTTGTTGATGGACCACGGGCCTGAGTACCATGATTAGCTGCTTGCGGTTAACTCGGTTATAAACTCTTGCGAGGATTTTGGCCTCATGCGGAGTAATTAAACGGTTTCTTCGAACGTAATTGCTTTATCCGCAGCTGCAGCATCTCCGGTGAACGACTCCAGACGTTTTCTAAAGTCATTGTTTGACGCAATGATACCATTGGTTGAAAGCTTGATGTTTAGTTTCTTCGGGAAAACTCCATCTCTCAATCACAACACCGGACAGTGCACATGCAAAGGAACCTCAGACCACACTGACACGACGGCCAGACGATATTTTAACATATACTTGGCGTCAAACTGTCTAGTTACAGAACTTAATAGCACCCTGGTCGGTCACCTGTTCTGGTTCACCACGAGGAACAAGGGGCACTGTCCCGGGTAATTCCGACACGGGACCAATGCTTCCTATTCGATTTATGTGTGTACTTAGTCACCATGGCTGTCGACTGGCTATGACCTTGTAATTTTAACTTCAAAATGTACAATAAGCACACCCGATGTCCTCCAGATACCGCCCCTCGCTTATCCGTGTAGAATCAAATCGGAGGGGATGCATACATAATCTCAGAAAGCGGGTGGCACCAGATTACACCATTTGCCTTGTACAGGTGGTGAGTGCTCCTACCGACCCTTCACTTACATCAAACTGTCAACTGTGACTTCCGACAGATAGGCCCCACCTAGCGGCCACACCCAGCTAACCGCCTCGACCGGCGGACAGATGAGGGCATCCAGTGCTGTGTCCTCATTGCCTCCCCTCTGCCATCCCGCACCCCCTCCCCCACTTTCGAAAGTACTGCGGAGGCCGACATGCAATCCCGTAGGCAGCTCAGGCTAACTCCGTTCGCACTTCAACTAAACCAAACCGTGTCTCACAGTGGAGTTTAGCGGCCATCTTGGATGTCTAAGGGGTCTTATTTAAGGACAGAACTGCCAACCTGCTCGTAAGCGCCGGGTTAGAAGAAGTGCCGTAAAGAAATGCCGAGATCACTTCATAGACATATGGCCAACCGCCAACGTTGCCAGATCACTATACACACGCTGACCACGGCTTGCATATACACAACGCACGATCAAAATAACCGAACAAACAACACTCCCTGTCCCAATCCATCGCACAGACTGCTAAAGTGAGCCCACTCAATTTGGCAGCCTGGAATGCTCGTTCTCTTTTAGGTAATCCAAGAAGCAACCGGCCGGAAACGAGGACAGCGCTAGTCGCCCGAGAACTGGGGCACCGCACAGGGAACATCACTACTCCCAGTGAGATCCGACTATCTGAAGAGGATCAAATGGGGAGGTGGATGCCAGCTACATCTTCTTCTGGAGTGACCACCCAAATGCAGAGCTACGCAAGGTTGCCGTTTCAGTTGCCATTCGGAACAATATCGCAGGACGACTACCCCTTCTGCTGAAGCGCACCAGCCCCGTGTTTGCCTCTCGGGGAATAAATGCACCCCAACAATCAGGACATACGCCTCCCTTCCCAATGAGCAGCTCCAAAGAGGCAAAGAAAAATTTTACAAGGACCTGCGCGCCCTGTGGGGACTGTGCCGAAGGTGGACAAACTGGTTGTCCTTAGCGAATTCAAAGCTCGTGTCGGGACAGACTGCGCTGCCTGGAAGTGCTGGGTTTCCGTGGTCTTGGCAGCTGTGACGAGAACGGCCTCCTGCCGACCAACACATTGTGCCTTCTGACACGGCATAAGACGTCGATAAACCACCGATCGCAGCGCTAGTACATGCTAGACTACCTTCTTGCCCGCAGGCGAGATCGACAGAACGTGCTGGTGACCAAAAAGATATGCGGTGCTGATGGCTGGAAGGATTATCACCTCGTCCCCTCCAAGATGAGGCTTCGGTTGCAACCTCATAGGCCACAAGCTAAGCAACCGCCAGGTAAGTTAAATATGGTTCTGATGAATTTGACTGCTCAACGCCTTGATTTCAGTAAGCAACTGGCCCGGCGACTGGAAAACCTGCAGGCCCCCGTGGATAACGCCAACATGGAGACACGGTGGTTTAAACTGGAGAAAGTCATCCATCCTACCGCCCTGAACGTCCTCGGAAACGCACGTCGTCAACACCAATACAGGTTTTATGACAATGAAACGAATATCAGAAAACCACTCGAAAAGAAGATCAGACCACATAGATTTGTGCAGCAAAGGCTCTGGGAGATGCAGGACACCTTAAGGGTTACCAAGGCCGAGGAAATTCAAGATAACGTGGACCACAAAGCACCGCAGAACTTCAAACTTATTAAGGCCATTTACGGCCCATGCATCGAGAGAACCACGCCGCTGCTCAGCTCTGACGGATCAACACTTCTGACAGAGAAATTCCAAATGTCGAAGCAGTAAACCAAACATTTTAGACGTGCCCTCAACCACTTATCAAGGATCTCCGGTGCTGCCATCAACCGGCTCCCCTAAGTGAAAACGAAAAATGAACTGGATCTCTCGTCTCTCCTATCAGAAACCATCCGAACCATGAAACGAATTTCCAGCTGGAAAGTACCGGGATTGGACGTGATCCGGTCCGATGTCTACAAGCCAGCAGCCCCCAAATAATGGAGAAATTAACAACCATATTATAGGAAATGTGCTTCCAAATACATGTTCGCGAAGATAAAAACGACACGAAAACCGTCCATCTCTAAAAGGTTAAAGGTAACCGGCAAATCAGTGATAACTACAAAGTCAGCTCGTCATTTAACATCACCAAAAAGATCTTTACTCGCATTTTGCTCAATCGACTTAACAGCCTACTGGATCAGAGACTGCTATCGGAAAGTCAATGTGGCTTCCGATAACAGCACGCAACAGCCGAAATGATCACTGCTCGACAGTTAGATAGGTGCCAGGAGGTGAGAGCCCACTTCTACACTACCCTTGTGAATCTGCCGAAAGTCTGCGAGAGGGCAAATTGCGATGGATTGTGGAAAATCCTGCAGATATCCGGTTGTCCTGAGCGATTCAAGCACATGGTGGCTCGGGTTCACGACTGGATGGTGGCGTGCGTCACGGACAACTGGCAGTCTCCGAATCATTCTCGGTGACCGATGGATAGAAGCGGGGTTCAGTAATTAGCCCCCTCTCTTTAGTCTAATGTCCTCTGTCATGAGGATGGACGCCTCTAGTGATCGGCATCGCCTACAGGACCGGCGGTCAGCTGCTTAACACCCGAAGCACGCAGACCCCAACGCGTTTCTCCACATCTACTATCCACGACCTGCTTTTCGTGGACTAATGCCCCCTCAACAGCGCAACTAATGATACGCAGAGGAATATGGAACTCTCCACCGCTGACGACGCAAACTAAAAACTAACAGGCAACACGGGAAAAAGCAGTGGTCATGCGCCAATCATAACTGAATACGTGTTTATTACAGGTTCCGAACTTCAACATCAACCACACAATCACTCACAAGCGCAGTTTCATAAGGGTGCTATACCGGCGCGTTGTGACGCATTGCAGTAAAACGGAAGGCAAGGTTGGTGAATTACAGTATTTTTGACGGGTATTGAGAGCGAATGGCTGCCCGCAAAACTTTGTCAACCAGTGCATACACAAACGACATGAGAAACGAAATTCAATCGGTCCTAGGTTTTGACAATTTTGTCCGTACGTGAAGAATGTCTTGGAAGCCGTCAGCCGTCTTCTCCTTCCACTTCGGTTGTACACAGGTCAGAGGAAATTACCAGGCATCAGTTCATGAGGTCGAAGGGTCCACTGAAGGAAACGTCTGGAGTGGTTTACCGGATACAGTGCAGTAGTGGACAAGGCAACTACGTCAGAAACCAGATCATTCCACACGCAAATGGCCGAACATACAGCAGCGACGAGAAGACACCAGCCCCCAGGTTGTTGTCCACTTGACGGGACCCGCACATATTTTAAAGTTTCGCGAAGCCAAAATCCTCGCAATAGCTGACAACCGCGTGGGCCGCGAGCTGCTCGAGTCATGGTTCCCATACCCGCAGTTCCTCAACAAGCGCAATGACCTCCTGTTCCCATACTCTGCACTGAAGCTTTGCTTGAGCAGAGGAATCAGTCACGTGAGGACACGGCGACTACCGAAACGACACTTCTAAGAAGATAACGATATGGGTACTCGCGGATAAGGATATCCTAAAGAACCCTCTGGAGCGCTTGCAAATCCACCTGGAGGAACATAGCATAAGACCGACCTGGCTGGAGAAGAGCAACGAAGTTTGACGTAATCGGATCGTCGATCCAGCAGACGCGTACAGCGCACAACTCACGATCGCCTCTGATCGAACACGCCAACAGCACCCTCCCAAGTACCCCTGCTGTGAACAGCCAGCCCACACACGAATCGGTATCTGAGGACATCTAAGAATACAATTAATCAACAAACTGACAACCCCAACAGCTTCATCCAAGAGCACCCGTTTTCATCCTCGCCTCGTCTTCCACGACGACGATCATCACCGCGGGGGACCACAGTCCTTCTGCCCCGCCGCTATCAACCACCGTTACCATCCCTGCCTTAACAGTCGCGATTATCACTACGAACACCAATGAGATCCCGTCCGATGTACAGTGAAACACCACTCTCACTGGCACCGCCCACATCACCAGCAGTGTGGAATAGGTCCCAACTTGTCCTCATTCGAGTGGGCACTGGCCTAATCAACCACTTGAGTCAATCGAACTATGACCGGCGCACCAGTACCCGGAGCCCCGACACAGCGCGTCTTTTAGGCCACACGCACATCCATGAAAATCTACGGGGGGAACACCATCGGCCCTATCCACACCACGCCCTGTATCACAAATTCACTTTTACAAACAGCACCTCTTATGTAAATGAGGGGTGATTCTCGGCTCCTTCCCCTTGTGGATCCTGTTACTCTAGCCTGAGACTGATGGTGTGCTAAGCACCGTAGCTTGGACGGTTGCCAAATGAGAATTGAATTCAGACTTACAAACAGCCCAGTATGTGGTGGCCGACTGGTGGATTGAGTCAACTGCAATGGCATTTAAACGTGACCTCTAACACATGAGATCTGATCTGCTGTGATCATTTAGAGTACATTTATAGCCTTTTGTGTCGGGAGGACCAGGTCATGTATGTTATACGTACAGATCAGGCCAATAGTACGCGAGTTCCTTGATCCAGAAAAGTGACAGACTCGGACACGAGCTGTGAATAGGGAGCGAGGCCGTTTTCTCAGCACATCTTCAATACAACCAATCAGACGCGCTTGAAGGTATCATAGTACGTTAAGAGCCTAGCTTGGAAGATCAAGGGATAACTAGGACCTCGCAGTCGGCTCAGTGTGAGTGGAGTAGTCGCCAAATGGACTTGTAATGATAAGCATAAGGCGAGTTGCAGGAAGTAGTCGCGACGGAGAAAAGACCGTTAGATCAAGATCATAAATGGCCCGACGTCTCGGAACCGATAAGGGTCACATATGTGGCTTTGTTTCTGAGGATTTTCTTCGCAACTAGTGGACCAACATCCACATTGCAATGACTCCTTAATGTGATTTCTGTGGCACTGCCACTCCGTGGAATCAGAGTCGGCATGGCAGATCGTCTAGAGGCGGGTTCGCGCCGCACCATTTTTTGAGTCGGCCATTTGATGGTGGTGTGCGGTAGACGCATCAGAAGTCTACTGCTATTGTAAACCCGAATGTCACCGTCTCTGTGCCACCATGCCGCAGGGCACACGGTGAAACTCATCGGAATCGTCCGATCGAACTGTTATTGTTTCATGATGCCAGTTAGTTAAGCTAGGTTGATGGTAACACTTATCCGGTTGGCGGATACGATTTTGACCATTTACAGCGCCAACCGACAAAGTTCGGCATGCAAGCTCAAAGAACAGCATTATATTAATTTCCAACTAGTTTATGGTTTGAATTTCAAATGTCACAGTCCGCAGCTAGGCAACTGTCGATGGAAGGTTACAACCACACAAACTGAAACCTCTATCAAACAATACCATTTAGCGCGAAAACTAAGTTTACTATGACCGACAAGGTATCGAGTTACCTGGACGAGCGTATGAGTCCTCCAACACGAAGCTACATGTATTTAACCAGTGTGGCCTGACATCTCTGCCAAGGCAACCAGCTTACCGAGTAGCTGGAGAGCATAGGTTAAGTTTGCACAGATACGTCTTATTCTCCACTTGCCATACTCGTACGTAACATAAAAAAGCTGTAGAGCGAACGCCGTCAGTATACAGAATCCCGTCATCTGATAAGGTGCATCATACCTGGGCGATTTGCGTCCACCAAGGCTTCAGTCTGCTAAACTAAAATATGTTAAAGCTCGTTGCAACAACCAAGACTGTCCTGGCATAGGCGCTAACGATATGGGATCGTGTGGCCTAACAGACAGCAAATTCAGTCTAACTGCCTCATAAATCACGTCTGGTGGTCGCCATGGGCTGAAAAAGTCCGCAAGTGACGCGACTGACTGTCGGTGGTGATAATACAGTATGCTGGTCTATCCCGCTTTGAGATACGATGAATCAAGTTCTTCCTGAGCGAAAACTCGTGATCAGTACCATATATGCTGTAACACAGAAGACCATGTATAGATAATGTATTTGCCAGCCTTTATAACAGTTCGGTGTAAAATCGAGAGGTATCGCAAAGAAATATAAGCCACCACAAACGCCTCAACTGGTGATACATGTCAGCAAGAAAATAAGAAACATCAAGGAAAGCAATGGAATTTCAGATACCTGTGACCGGGCGATCGAATGCTCCTATAAACTACATTTGAACAGGACGATGGCGCAAAAGGCAACTATAAGTGTGCAAGCCGCTCTTACGTGAGAATAGGGGATTACATTATGATCCTGTTCTTCAGAAGTAGCTTCTGTTATGCATTGAAACTGACGATGTCAGGCCATACGCCTGACAGGAAACGCATTACTGGGTAGGATATAATTTATGCTACACTGAGAGCTGTCAAAATAACGGATGTGTGATCAATAAAGTATACCAACAATTGGCCAATAACGGAAAGTCAAAGTAAAGAGGGATCCACGGCAACACTGGAACCAGTGTGAGCAGGGTAGGTGAAATTTCCAGCAACACAGATAAGGAGGGCTTGAATGTCGTTCGAACCAATAAAGGGCGGCTGATATATAATGAAATTGGGTGACAGCATGCAAATGTCAACGCGAGGCCGCTATTTGGTTGTCATCATCGTGACGAATTCTAAAAAGCAGTCGATAGATCCGCACTATCAATAAGTGGATAAATCGACGACATGAGGGTTACAAACACCGAAGCTGACTTAGACGGATGCAACACAATCACAACAGATATTGATAACGACAAGGCTTGGAAGTGACCTACGACCTATTCGATGCTCACCAATGAGGCGGAGCCAACCAGCTGTAGACTAAAACTACGCCAAAATCTCTTGCAGGCGGAAGAAGTCACGGACGCACATGAGGAACTTGAGGTAACGGGTGGATGGCTTGCCAAAAACTAAGACGGAATACTGTGTGACCTGAGACTCAGCTCTGGACGGTGCCGTTGCTGAAGAAGTTGCTGGCAAAAGGAACCCACCCTTAGATTAGCGCAGGCAGTGTAGCGAAAAAAAAGCATACTCCGAACCAACTCCTCGAGAAACAAAATTGGCGGGGTGCACGAAGGTAATTTTCGTATGTAAATATACAATTCAGTTGTAAAGTGTCATCTAAATAGCAATCACATCCACTAATATAAAGAGAGATGGGGATAAATTGTGCCAACAGGTTTTGTACCCGCGTAAATGCGATATGCCAGCAGAGGTCGTGATGTTTGTAAGCGCGGAAGCAGACCTTGAACATTGGAAAATTTGCATATCGATGTATATAACAAGTAATTCTTAAGTTAAGCTCCACGAGCTTGGAATGGCGACACGAAGTCAACCTGTTAAGAGTCGTGCCAGAAACAAAAGACGTCCAGAAAAATTCACCAACTCCAAGAAAACGCGAAACTATAGACCTCATGTGTCCAACGAAGGTGTTTATTTCGACTGCATCATTTTCACGAATTCTTCAGTGGGACCATTGACAGCAAACAACGGCGATAACGGGAGGGACGGCGCATGCAAGACAAAAAACAGAAGTAAGTGTATGTCCACGAAAATTACAACAACTGGACACGGAGCACAAGCATCTCCTTACCTTCATAATTAACTTGTCCATCACCATCAATGTCAGCCTCACGGATCATTTCGTCTACCTCTTCGTCAGTTAATTTCTCCCCCAGGTTAGTCATTACATGCCTACAGACAAGGCCTTCACTAACAGTTATCTAATCATACCGTAATTCGGCGGCGGAAATAAATCCATTGCCGTCCTTGTCGAAAACTCGGAAGGCCTCTCTGATCTCTTCCTCACTATCTGTATCTTTCATTTTTCGGGCCATCATAGTAAGGAATTCGGGGAAGTCGATCGTGCCATTGCCTATTACGCAAGGTTAACCATCATCAACTATCAAACCATCAGCGTCAACTTCATTAATCATATCCTGAAGCTCCGCTTCAGTTGGGTTTTGTCCAAGTGAACGCATAACAGTGCCAAGCTCCTTGGTGGTTATGGTGCCGTCTCCATCTTTGTCAAACAAAGAGAAGGCCTCCTTGAATTCTGCAATTTGTTCTTCTGTGAGCTGATCCGCCTGATAGATAAAATCAGTGTAGTGGAGTAATAACAAGAAATTTGTTGGTGCAGGTAAAGTAAAACGAGACATACCATAACGAAAGACAAGAAAAGACAACAACGCGCCTAAACGTTAAGGGGGAATCTAAGGTTTCGTCGTTGAGTGCATTAAAACAAAAAGGTTCGTTAAAATAACTTTTCTAGCGGGGTCAGTAGGTTCGCAAGGCTCAAAGTAAATTCTGTATTTTATTAACACGTTATGTTTTATTGAAAAACATTGCATGCATGCCTTTCGGAAAAATTTGTGCCGAAACAGTACTGAATAGCTTTAAGTTCAACGCTCTAGGGTTATACATGCCCGGGAATTTTCATACTTCTTTGTATTCACGTGCCTTTCCATAAGCATCTGCGCCTGTAGGGATCTTAGGGATGATATTTGGGTGCTAAAGGGTGATTATTAGAAACATTCAGTGCCGAAAAATATACTAATCATCGAAAAGTAGACACGAACATAACGTGGCAAATAAAAAATCGGTTAAAGCAAAAATAAATAAAAAATAGTTGAAAGTAATTTACATTCAGTAACAAATGGCATTTGATATCTGTGAACAACTGGAAGGAGAGGTTTTTGCAGGAGAGCACACTTAGAGAACAAACTTACATAGGGATGTTTTCAAACTCTTAGGGAGCAGCTGTTTCAATGGACCTCTTCGAGTCCGCTATAATTACTTCAAGTAGCCATATCTGCTGACGCTTGCTTGTTTATAGAGGGATTTCTATGGACCATGGACCTCCAGAGTCAGTCAAAAGAAAACTAACGTCAAAATTATCCTGAAATATTGTCCTTATTATGTCATATGTCATATTATGTCATATTGCGCACTTTTTTTTGAAGCACCTCCATTTTGAATGCCGATAACCATCACTAGAATTACAATCTGAATACTGAGCTGTGCAGGCCTCAGATTCATTATCGATTCTCATGCCAACTAGCACCCTGAGTGCACTATTTCGATCTCTTTTTACTCAATTATCGGATCTCACATTTTCCTTTCGTGCTACACTCAGAAGCAAACTACCCTGCTGCTTCATGTGCCCTCGTGGAGCAGTGTCACGGTGTCGATCCTACTCGGACTATTGATGATCGTTTCAGGCTCCTCTGTTGGTGATCTGAGAAATCAGCAAAGAAAGCATCGTGGTTGCTTCTCTGGCAATTATAACATGACCTTTACGATATCTACGTTGCTGACCCTAAGCGTACGGATAATACATGCGAAGGTTTCCCCTGTCTAGCATCCTTGACGGTCACGCCTATAGACAGTCGATATGCAGTGTGGTGCTGAAAAGTAGCCTCTGTCGTTACATGATTTCTCCCACGACGAGGAACGTTTTGAACGTTCATACGCTCTCATCATCATGTAAGTCCTACCTAACACGTATGTTTTCACCCAGTTGACTCAGTTTTTTTTCTCCGTAAAACCCTACAAACCCATTCAAGGTATGCCTCTTCCATTAAAATGCCCAAGGAGTTATTTTTCACTGTCTGCTCTTTAATCTGTTTTTCGACCACGCTGATTTGGGTCAATTATCATTGCCAATAGCTGAACTTTTATTCAAATTTAACTGTATACGATTTCGAACTCGTTTTAATTAATTTTTATCCAATGACAGTGCCCCTTCGGGTACTCAAATAAAACGTCTACCTATATAGACGGGTTTGAAACCATCATTTTAATTAGTCAAACTTGTTGATAAAGCCAGGAGGTAGTTTGAACTATCAAAAGCATATCCGAACTTTAAAATGAACAGCATTTTTTGAAGTTTCTGGTCGGTTCGTTTGTCCTCGTCTGGAAAATTATTAACAGGGGTTGGTATTGTTATTCGCAAAGAATAAAATATGTAGCGAGCAAGTGCGATGTGATGTGACAAGGCGAGTAAATGGTCTTAGGTATCGATCCTACAGGAAAGGATGGAGTGTCTTAATTTAGCTTCCCGGGGTTACAGACAGCATAGGGGCTGATAATATCTTTGTTCCTTAGGTAGGATATGATCTTGAAAAGGATTGCGTTTTGGTGACATGTTTCAGTAAGCCCTTCACTCTAAATTCTCGAGCATTCTATACAGCTACACACGCCTTTGTCAACTCTAAGTCTTCCGTGTCAATGTTTTTACATACC
>WEDG01001641.1:0-156417 GCA_017591395.1 Schistocephalus solidus
AATTTGTGATAATGTTAAATTTTCAAATATTTTTCGATAGCGTATTTATTTTAAACATAAGTTTATGGTTGTTAAATAAGTTGCTTTAAAACTTATTTGCAAAACTTATTTTTATCTGTGCCTCTTCGTAGCATATTTTTTTGCATTTTTAACATCATGTATGCTCAACGTAATTCGACTGCACAACAAACCTGATGCCTAGGCATTGATCTAGCTTGATGAATCGACATGTACTAGTTGTTTCATAAAGCTAGGTCAAACATAATCCACACTATATAATCAACGACAAGTATAAACGATTGTATGACAGCATTGAAAGTTTCTTACTGCTGAGCTCTTCTTGCTCCTAATCGATTTTCACATTTTTTTAGCAATCAGTTCACCTTAGTCTTATTAGTCAGCAGACCCTACACCGGAATCGACTGCGCTCACATCTGATTGGAAGTGCTTATGCCTTCGATTCAATTGCAGACGTTTCTACCTCTGTCGAATGAATACTCTCGAACGTCTATAACACATTATTCTTGACCGCAACAATTTATTTCAAGATGAATTCATCCTTATTCTGTAAAACTGTTTAATTTTCAAATTTTACTATTCCTAAACCTTGGAAGGCAGGGTTTTTTTTACTTAAAACAAACTCATTAATTCCAAAACTGCTATTTAAGCATAAAATAAAAACAAAGCTCAAGTGGCTATTGAAAAGAAAAGTTTTTTAGATTTTTATCCTGTGTTTTGAGAACGTGACGGTGCCCAAGAAACGCCCAATCAATAAACGTATTTTTATTTTATTTTATGCCTGTTGGTAGTTAAAACGGAATGGGCGAATGTTAGAGTGAATATTGAGGCTGGTGGGAGAGGGCATTCAGCTATAAGAATTAAGTGTTGGGAATTCGTGTCTTGTATATCGGTTAACATGGTTAGGGTTATTTGCCTGTTGGAGAGGCTTGGTTAATTTTGGAGAGTGCAACATGCGATTACTTAGAACTGCTCTTGCTTGCTTTTGGTTGGGTTTGGATTAACATCATTCGGACGACCTGCCTTACGTGATATAATTTTGGGGGTATAAAATGACCCGTGGGGTTATGGGGTGAGCTAGTTTGTGGAGTGTTATATAAGTCGTCTTTAAAATGAGATGATAGCGAATTTCGTATTTGAAGTACGCTATTTATGCGGAGTGGCTCAGGAAATTTGGCGGACAGACCTGGAGAACGGCGTTGAAGAGGGAAAGCTGTCGGTCTAAGTGCCTTAGACGGGTTAGATGGTATAAATGCTTTTGACGGGGTTGCGGACATTACAATTGGGCTAAAAGCGCCTTCCATCAGGTTCCTGTCACCACTGAAGACATCTTTAAATCTTTTGTTACTAAACCTTTCGGACCTTTTTGGACCTGGCACCTTCCCTTGTCCCGATGCATGGTTCAGCCATGTGCACCTCGATATCGTAGGTCTCATACCTCCATCCAATAGTTTTACTCACCTCCTTACCTGCTTCGACCGCTACACTCGCTGAACTGAAGCTATCCCTTTGCGAACATGAAGGCAGGCACAATCGTAAAGGCTTTCGTCAGTCGTTGGATCGCCGTTTTTACTACCCCATCCAAGGTTAAGACTGACCGAATCGCCCAATTCGAATCTGCTCTCTTCCGATCCCTCGTCAACGTTCTTGGCTGCACTCACATTCGGACGATGGCCTACCATCGAGCTGCCAATGGCATGGTTGAACGTTTCCACCGCCATCTAAAGGCCACTCCGCGTGCCACGGATGACTCAACCAACTGGTCTGACAACCTGCACCTAGCGCTCCTGGGCATTCTCTCGGTGCTAAAGTCAAAGCTAGACGGCAGCACGGCCGAATTTGTTTTTGGGATTACCCTCGGCGAGATGATCACCTCAACCTCCCGTGGTGCCGATAAGTCTCCCACCAATCTTGTGCATCGCTTACGGCATTTTATGCGCGCACTTTGCCCGGTTCCGCCCCGAGCTCCATCAACCGAGCCTTACGTCGAAAAAGGGTCCACCAACTTCACCCCGGTGTTTGGTCGGTGTGACTGTGTGCATAAACATCTGGAACCATCATACGA
This sequence comes from Schistocephalus solidus, assembly GCA_017591395.1. Lineage (NCBI taxonomy): Eukaryota > Metazoa > Platyhelminthes > Cestoda > Diphyllobothriidea > Diphyllobothriidae > Schistocephalus > Schistocephalus solidus. Next base: position 2,084 of record WEDG01001641.1, read on the forward strand.
AGGACCTTCCCGCGTTCGCTCACGCAACGCCAAGACCTGCGGGATCCTTCATGGTAACAAGTAGGACGCGGTCAGCGTCGATCGGGTCAAGGCTGCTGTCGCGGAGGAACTGCCGGACCTGCCCCAAAGATAAAACTGTTTTGATTCCCTTCCCAGTGCTACTTTACCCGCCCTACCCTATCCTCCATCCTCCCTGACCTCTCTACCTAGCCCTATTTCCACCACTACCCGACCCTGACTTTTATAGTGCCACTGACATTTGCACCACTCGTAGCGGCCATCGAGTCCACTTTCCCGACCGCTTTAATACTCAAGAGTTTTAACATTACATTTACTTGCAGTGTCATTTTTACGTCAGAGTTCGGTCTAGGCGGGGGTAATATCTTATTTTAAACACAACTTTCTACAGGTATTCCACTGTTACTTTTTTTTATTCACTCGCCTTTTGCCATATTTGTTTAAGTTGGCGTTAATTAACTGTAACGCGCTTTACTTTATCGGTTTGTGGTTTGGTAACGTGAACTTTCCACCTGTTGCCTTTGATATTATTAAGCGATGTCATCAGCTGATTCTGTCGTATCGGACGCCACCAATTGCAGGATCAAAATCATGTCAGAAAAAAATGTTTTTTGGCATATCATGCTAACACAATAAATGCATAAACGCACCATAATCATAAATATTTACACTGTTCCATTCTTATCACATCCATCAGTTTACCTACTAGACACTAAAAACAATTTCAGCAACACATATTGACATAATTCAACAAACATCCCATAATCTTCAATTCCCCTATTACGCTTTTTATAATAGCCGTAAGTTTACCTTTCTGAAACTTAAGATAATTTCCCAAAAAATATTAACATAACTTCAGAAAACCCAAAGAAATCTGATTACACCAATAACATGATCAACACCAGGTTGGAAAAAAAAATGGTTAAAATATTTTTGCATATCGTATGAAAATATAAATGTTTAAACGTACCATAATCATAAATATTTAATTTTTTCCTTTCTTATCCGATCACAGCCATCAGTTGACCTATCGGACACTGAAAATAATTTCAGTAACAAATATTGACATAACAGCATAAACGTCTTATATCATAAATTTCCGTTTTTCCATGAGTTAAAATGTTTTAATGCCAAAAATAATTTCATCAATTATTACCAACATGCCTTTACTTAACCTATAATGTTCTGCTGTATACAGACAGGACCTATTTTATACTCCTTTCATATCCATGACTCAACTCAGTGGACACCAACTAGCATTTCAGCGATTATCCCGACAGCAGCAGTTACTTCAGCAAAATTACTAATTTTCTGTGGGTATTTATCCTCAATAAGCTTGCAGAGATTAATCAATCATTAATTATTGTCCGATTGAGTTAAGTCAATAACCAATATTCTATTATCAAACGCAATATAGATAGATAGATGCTTTGTTTGAGTACCCGGAATGGCATTTTCATTGGATAAAAATCAATTTAAATGAAAGACTGGTTGGTAGGATTGGAATTTTCTTGCCGTTGGAAGGTTCATGCTCTTAACCCTTTTCTACCTTTTTAGAGGTCAGTCCAACAAAGTATAACTAATCGCGAAAACCACACAACAGTAAGATGCGCTTGTTGGCACTTGCATCTGACTAAATGTAATGGACAATCGAATGACCCACGATAGACTTTACACCTGTCGAACGATCACTCGAAAATCAATAAGTGACAGATTATTCTTGATCCAAAAAATTCTTAACATAAAACATCAATTCATATACTGTATATTTATTTTCTGTCAAGTTTTTCTATCACTATGCCTATGAAGACAGGTTTTTGTTTACTTTAAACAAACTTCTCTTTTCGCGCGCTATTACCCAAGCCTAAAACCAATACAAAGCTAAAGTGGCATCAGAAAGAAGGAGTTTGTTCTAGGTTTTTCCTGTATTCTAAAGAGATTGATGGCGCCAAAGGGGTGCTTTATCAATAAACCTTGTATCGTAACTGTTGACGTGGCTTGTCTCTTTATGTCTTAACGTGGGATCGCATTATCGATCGCCATAGCTCACTAAACTACTACTTTTATTATTACTTTGGGGTAACGAAGGTTTAGCCTCTACCTTAGTGAAGAAGACATGTTGATTTGAAATAATTCATGAGTGGATTGCCTATTAGCCAAATTTGGGAGTTATTTACTTGGACGTAATTACTCTGTGGCCTCTCAAAATATTCCTCTACTGCGTATTCTTTCACGTCCCAGAGGTAACCCTTACGAGATCTACTAGCTTCACCGTTCAACTGCTTCTAAAATCCCCGCTGGTGAGGTGCTACTTAAAGCTGTTTTCAATGGTGGAAAGAAAAACCACAACAAAACTGAGTCGTTAAAGGCTTCTTACAAAATAGGTTAAATGTGTTTCACGATACAGCACCCCTTGGGCAGCGTCAATCTCTCTAAAATACAGGAAAAAATTAATACCAACTCTTCATTTCTGTCAACACTTTAGTTTTGTTTTTTTGTATGCTTAGAGTAAACTGTGAAGTGGGGAGTTTGATTTAGGTACAAAACCTGTCTTCAAAGGTATAGTAATAGCAAACTTAGAAATAACAGCTCATCAGTATGGAGATTAATGTTAAGTGGTAAGAATTATGGTCACTAATAATCTGTCAGTGAGGGACTACCAAGGGCGCTCATTCGAGAGACGTTAAATCAAATGTGGTCAATTTGAAGGATTGATCTCATCTCATTAGATGCGAACGCATCGTTCCGGTTAGTAGTTCGGCCGATAAATTGTACTTATTTGGACCGATCTCTCAAAAATTATCGTAAGGGATAATGAAAAGTGTCATGGAAAGTTCAGTAGTGCGAAACTCCCAATGCTAGTAAACGGTCATAATATTTTATTTGGTAATATAGGATTGGTTATTGTCTGATATACTGTTATGAACGGCTAACCTCTGCAGCCAGGAGGTTCTTTTTGATGGAAATTTCAACGCAATTGCACTTGGCTAGGTAAATCTGAGAGGTGACAGTGTGCCAACTTCCTTCAGCCGTAAACTGGTGGATCTCACGTTTGACTAACCTCTGACCTAGAAGGTAAAGTCACAAACAAGATCTATAAAGAACCAGAGAACTAATTGATTGGACCTACTTTTACGAAGGACTTATCTAATATTAACAAGGTGTATTCCAATGCTTCTTTCAGTAAGAGTGACCACACTACGATTCTGTGAGATCAATTACTCTATTCTCAACGGAAGAAGAGAATGGAAGGCTAGTGAAATATAGGAAAGGTATATTTTAATACGATGAAGAGTTTATTGATGTCCATTAATTGTGAGACGTTTCTCAAAGGAATCCAGCTGACGACTAGAAATCGTTTGAGACGATATCACCAAATGTGATTCAGCGAGAGTTTTAAGCGAAGGTACAAGAAACGACTATTAACGCTGCACGGTTAACATGAGATCTTAACAGACAGTTTAAGAAAAATAAAAACGGCAGGTATTTAGGGAAACTGGGCTACCAGAACACCTTGAGAAATTTCGTCGCCACCTAAATGCAGTCAAAAATTGAACCATCAGGCAAGGAAGAACTGGGAATCCAAAAAAATTATGCAGGATGAAAAGAAGCCCAAAATATTATCTCACTTTATTCGAAGTCGACAAATAACAAGGACCCAGTCGCAGTACCTTGGTATTTTAATGGTGTACAATACGTGAATAATGGTGAAACAGCTCAGCACGTGTTCGTTCTTTGCATCGGCATTCACTAGAGGAACTGACCTCTAGTTTGACCATGTCAACAGTGCTGTTGTAAACGCTAGTCCATTTCTTGAATATATACTCCTCAAGGCATCTTTTGTGGAAAGATATCTGAAGAATATCAAATAACCAAAGTCATCTAGTCTAGACAATATGGTGGCAAAATTATTGAGAGAATTGGCAATCGAGCTCTGAAACCAATAGCACGTACCTTCGATGACCCGGGATGCAGTGGCATCATTTTTGCTGACGATGTTAAACTTTGGAGAGCCAGCAGATTTGACCCCAAAAGGTTCACAATTCAAGAGAATCTGAACTGACTTAGCTGCTGGCCTGCTCGTTGTCTCTCGAGTTTTACCGTTCAAACGTGTGTGGTTCTTAGACCTTGTACCAGAGTACCAGTGTGGAGGAGGATTTCTATCAATAGTTGCTCAGCGGACAGCCTTTTTCAAATGTTGAGGAGCAGAAGAATCTCAGTGTTCTAATAAATTCCACACTCAAACCATCTTTCAGAGTGTCTAAAGGCAGCTAAGCGCGCGAAAATGTGCTATTCGAGGTCAAACGAGGATTTTTCAGATTGATTAGAAACTATTCAAAAAAACCTTTGGGGCATTCATTCGATCTCACCTGCAGTATGCGGTCCGGGTGTGGATTCCGAGATTTAAGAAGGATTAGCTACAGCTGGAACTAGTGCAAGTGAGGGCTTCGAAGAGGGTCAATAATCTTAGTAATCTGCCTTACGAAGCTAGAACGGATGAATATGATTTGTTTCCTCTTCGTTAAGACAATTTTGCAGTAACCTTATCCAAACCTTCCGGATTTTCAGAGGTCTTGAGTGTGCCCTTAGGATTTATGACTTCTTTGAATTGACTGCGACGGAAAATCTGTGGGTTATACCCTTAAACTGCAGAGGAATTTCGTTGATACGGACGTTCGACGGACCACCTTTTCGCAGAGGGCCTTTGGAGTATGGAACGAACTCCCTGACAAGGTGGTAATTTTAGAACCTATTGAAATATTTAAGTGGTGTACAGAAACTCAGTTGCTGAGAAACTACTGTTCACCTAATGAAGATTGTATCAGTATCGGAAGCTTGCACCAAACTCACACGAATTGATTACCCTACAGTTACATTTGTCAGAGTTACGGTTACTAAGTCTATTCTATTGAGATTTTTGAATGTGAATAGGGAGCTTAAGGGCGAAGGCCTATTTCCCTCAAAAAATTGACTTAAATTAATTAACGAATAACACTCTTATTATTAAAAATACTACTACCATTAAAACTAGAACTACTGCTTATTCTACGACGAATAGTAATAATAGTTGTATTTCTGCAAATTTACAGGCACTCTGAAAATAAATATGAAGCTTGGATAGAGTAAGCAGTGAAAAACGCTGACGACTGCTCTACGATCGTTAATGGCCTCACTAGTCACGTTCTGCCTTGGGGCTCACTCTCAAGTCGCGTCAGCAACTACACAGTGGATAGTATCAAAGGCAACTTTTAATTGCTGGCAAAGCCAAGGAAGACTGGATTGGCCATTTCTGGCTCACTAGCCGTCATAAACCAGTCATAATCAAGCCCATATGGTGCACTTACTTAAGCTCGAACCCGCAACCTCTTCATTAGAAGTCTCACTTTCTAAAAATGAGCAACGGGCTCATTTTTTGCCAGCTTAGATCGGGAATATTGATATTCTTTGACAAAAGAGCACCGATCGCTAACGGAACTCACTCGTGCCGTCCTACCTTGTGGCTAACTCTCAAACCCCGCTGGAAACTACACAGCGTCACGTATCATGGGCAAACTATGATTGTCAGAAAAGACAATGGAGACTGGAGTGGCTCTTTCTGACTCATTAGCCATTGTCAACCAGTCATGCATAAACCCAAGTATTGACCACCTGAGGCATAACTCCGCTCTGTTGTTGATCTGTTGCTCAGAAGTCCGATGCTCTGACGATTGATGGTGTTAGAGCAATTGATTTAGGTAAAACTGGCTGACGATGGGTTGATAGCCAGAAATCGCAATTCCAGTCTCTCTTGTCTTTGCCGGCAATCATAAACTGCCAGTACATAAACTGCCAATATAAGCAAAATGTCGAGTACCAGGAACTAAATGAGAAAATGTAGGCGTGATGGCTGGGACAAGATCTTTATTCGCCTGACGTCTTATAGAATAACTCGAACCCAGCTTCAGAGACAGCTTCAGATAAAGTACTTTGACCACCGGGTTTCGCAATATTTATAGAATGCAAGCGATATGCTACTGCATACCTGCTATAAATATGGGCTTCATATTCTTCGAGGGTGATTGCCCTCTGGTATGCTGATTGCCTGATAACCGGTATGTGGGTTGGTATTTGCTGAAAAGCCATCACCAACGTTGGAGGTTAGCGTAATGATTGCTACGCACGCTGACACAACGGCATTGGCATTGGAAATTATTTTTGTCTGCACGCTCCTTAAATGGGTGGATTTCATGGGCCAAGCTGACTCTCGGCATTACATATGGGTTGTCAGGTTATTGCACTTGTTAATAGACTGTGACCCCGTTAAGGATGCTTCTAGCCACCGGTGGTTTACGCGATCATCAACCTCGCAAGAATTTTGGCATAATTGAACTTGAATAAGTGGCCCGGCCTCACCGAATGATCCAAAACTTCAGAAATGACGCCATTTATCTGCACTGTAGTCGCGTGTTTGGCTATTGACCTCCAAAACAGTCATCTAGTTCTTGCTGTGGCCATGGGTCCATTGGTCTAATGAGTTGATGATTAATATTCGCCTCTGCTCTGTGGGCGACTCCCACTCCAAGTGGTGCGAGAAGGTTCCAGAGAGTCTCCAAGATGTTTTTGACGTATGTAATCACTCGACGAAATTTTGGGTCGATGTTATCGTGTCGATTATCTTGTTTGTACATGCACTGGTTGTCGACGTTTCTCGGGTATCCATTTTCTCTGAACTCTCGACGAAGATATGGCAATTGAACTACCTCGGCTTCCAGTTTACTGCAGTACGTCTCACCACCAAAATAGTGCCCCTACGCAACTGCTTTTGTGGGTGATTTGGCGATTGCTGTTGTATTTTCCCAATTGTACCGCAGTCATCACTTTTGTGAAAACTTTTGTCTTTAGGCAATCACAATTTTTGCGGTAGACGAGAACGTCGAGGAAGGCCCGCTGGTTGTTTTTTTCCTTTTCCCTTGTAAAATGTATGACTAGGAAGACGATGTTGAGACGTTATTTGACTATGAACACCTGATCCCGACCGATAACGAAGAAGGCATAATCCACATCTAATGCCCAGGATTTTATTCTGTTGTGACGGAAGACCAGCGAATCTAACTGTTTTAGGGCCATCATGGCTATGATAACAGCGATCAGCGAGCCCATTGGCGTTGCCTTCACCTGCTCGAAGATTGTTCCGCCAAACGTGAAGCTAGTCGTTAGACAGAATTCAGGGGCTGAAGGACCTGGGCGTGTCTGAAAAGTTCCTCCGTTTCATCGTACTTGCTTCGTAGTTGTATTTTCATGGTCTTGACTGCCAGAGCCTGGGGGTAGAAGTAAAGTTGAATGTGACATCAAAATATATCATGACCTAAATTGGCAGGAGACTTAACACCTTAATTTTCTGTAAAAATTTGTTGAAAACAGACCGTAGTTTCTGAATCCGTGGTAATATAACTGAGGTGCGAAACAACCACTTCGCTAGTCCATACTTTGAAGTACCTTTGAGCGATATGATGGGTCGGAGAGTAGTATCCTCCTGGTGTACCTCAGGGAAGCCATAGAACTCGACCAAGACCATGTCTTGGGCTCTCGCCATTCGTCAATCAGTCGATTAAGAAGAAAAGAGGTGAGATGGGGTGCAGGTGGCTGCTGTGACGGGAGTGGCCACCTAGGCTTACCACCACACTCCCGTTTACAGCATGTTTATGGGAGCACATATCGAATAACACATGTCATGCCCTGATCAAGTCCCTGTGTTTGTCCAGCGCATCTACCAGACGGTCACGGGTATACTTCAGGCAGATGCCTCAGAGTAACACCGTCTAATGATTATATATAGGTAACCGATATGATCAAGTATTGATGACCTTTTAAAAGTATTTTATGTCAAAATGAACTGCCTATCGATCCGCCAGCAATTTGGAAGACTGCAGCTGGTTAAACGTGCTATATCTTCCTCTCTCAAGGCTGTGGGATTAGTTGGATATCAGTTTGCATATCCTTAGATTGCATTAACTGGCTGATTATTATCCTCTCTGTGAATCGGAAGGTATTGCACGTCAAACTAATTGGCCTGTTAACTTTCGTCAATTAATGCCTTCTATCTTTTTAGAGGGAATTTTCACGTTCCGAATTCCAATCAAAAAGAATAGGTTAGTTGGCAAGTGAACTTTGCGAAATAAGCATAGCCAAGGACATGGAAATTGCACTGGTAAGTTTTTGCGAAAATTAAGTTAACTCTCTTCTGGACCTGGGAGTCGGATACTTTTAAGTGCTCTAGACGTCTTTGAACAGGACCTTCCGATAGGAACACAGGACTTATAATAATAATAGTAGTAATAATAATAATAATAATTTGTTTATTTAAGGCCCATAGGGCCCCATCATTACAAACTTAGCTTCGCGTTATACATAAATACAGAGCGGATAAAAGCTGCGCTACGTGAATAGCCATATGAACAGCAGAAATAAGTAGTATGGTAGGCATATAAAATTCAGAACAATTCACCCTTTTTAAAACAATAGTCAATAATCTTTGGAAAACACGGTGAACAAGGCATGAAGCAGAGAAAAAAACTCCAACGGTTAAATTGGGGGCAGAGTTAAGAGAGCCACACATTTTTTTAAAAAAAACTTGGAGAATAAAACTGCTTCACTAAAAAAATTAATAGCTAGAGTTGATGGGATAAGTACGATTTAATGGGATATAGAACTGTGATGTTGTTGGCAACGTATGAGGGATCGGAAGGCTCATTGTCAGGAAAGAGATAATAAAACAGCCAGAGCTGCTAATTATAACCATAACGGAGGTGAGAGAGAAGGAACTCAACAGTGTCGAAACGAAGAGGAGAAAGTAGATATCAAGAGCTCATCACCGAGATGTGACCTTGCTGAATGTAGACATTTCCCTTATGGAGTGGGGGGAATTCGCTCATGTCCGTTGGATAACCGGTGGGGAGTGCAACGCTGTGGGCAGCTACGGGGGTGGGACGAGGGATGCTGACATTGAGGGGTAGACAACGATACGATATGCGGCGACGATAACTATGGGATGGGGTCAGCGTTTGAGAGTGGAAGGGGGCATTGGCATCTTCACCGAAAATCGATCATTCCGACCCTATTTTGGACTCACGCAAAAAAAACTTTTGCTCAGACCCGAGAGGTTCTCTGAAGACAACAAAAGAATCATGCTTCATTTGTCTAAACCGAGTGGAACAAATTAAGTATATTTGGTTTCGCTTGGCCACCATCAATTTGTCCAACGTCGGCAGCCTTTATTAGCGGTAAACGATTCCATTTCTCGTTCGTTTTCAGGGGTAGTTCAGAAAATTGTGACCCTGCATTACCGTTTGTAGCTTATGCCATTTTAATTCCCTAAAATCTGTCAGAATTGTGCTCCTCAGTTTTTCCTTGGTATCTTATATAGGTTCAGTATATTAAAGGCAAGATAGGCAAATGCTTTTGAAATCCCTAGTAAAAGGTTTGACTGGTTTAATGTGTTTGGGTTCTCTGGTTATTGGTTGCTCTAGCACAGTATTAAATTCGGTGAGCCATTTCTGGTTTCTATTCCTCAGTAGGCAGTGGCTGTTAATAGGTTGCAATAGAACTTTCCTAAACACTTCAAACTGATCTTTGACCTTATAGTATATAAGTAAATATTATATTTGATGGGTAACGTGAAATTTCCTTTATAACCCTATACGTGTTAATTGGCTATTGCATATATACAGTTAAAATAAGTTGTAAACCTTTAAAGTGTTTTGACTACCTTTGCTAGGAGACGCAGCAAGCGAATGAGACACTTTAAGTCACTTTACTGAGGGAATGAGGCTTGCACACTTGAGCTATTTTTTCAAATTCACAAATGGCAATAGCATAAACTTTTACAACAATCAATAGGACAAATGTAAATTTAAGGTTATCGATATGTGAAGGCATGGCACAAGCCTCCACTGCTGACAAAATCTTCATTTTATGTACAATTGTGTCTCAGCAAATGAGTACCTAGTTTGCATTTAAATGTTTCAACAGTTTCTGAAAGGACCCTCGGCAAAAAGGCGTTCCGTAGGATGTCCATATGGACTGACATCCTCTGTAGCTTAAAGGGATAACCCTGCAGATGTTCCATCCCAAACAATTCAAAGAAGTCAGCAAATTCTAGGGGTCACTCGCAGCCTCTGAAAATTCGGTAGGTTTGAATGAGTTCCCTGCGTAGTTGCCCGTAATTGAGAGGAAACAAATTAGGTTCAGTCAGTCTGGCTTCATAAGGCAGATGACTAAGATTCTTGACCATCTTCGCAGCCCTCGCCTGCACTCATTCCAGCTGCAGATAACCCTTTTTAAACCACGGACGCCAGGCCTGGACCGCATACTCCAAGTGAGATCGAACGAATGCTCCGTAGGTTTTTCAGAATAGTTTCTTAGCAATCTGTCTAAATCCACGTCTGAGCGCAAATAAGACATGTGTAGCGCGTTTAGCTGCATGTAAAAACGGTGAAGATGGCTTGAGCTGAGGAATTTATTAGAAAACTGAGGTCCTTCTGTTCCTCGACATTTTAAAGGGACTGCCCACCGAGAAGGTATTGGAAGGAATCCTCCTCATCAATTTTCCTTCTAGTACGGCGTTTATCGACCACAAACTTCCCAACGGTAAAACTTAAGAGCCAAGTAGCATACCAGCTGCTAGATGGTTATGACTCTTAAAGTGCGTGCCTGTAGACATCAGATCTGATAGCCCCTCACAATTTAAAATCGTCTGCAAACATGAAGGTGCTCCGACCCAGGTCGTCGACACAGTCGTTGACATAGATTAAGAAGAGTAACGGCCCCAAGATAGAGTCTTGGGGCACAACACTTAGAACTTGAGTAGGTGTTGACTCCGAGGTATCGATGCGCACAGTTTGCAATCTCTCTTTAAGAAAGTTTGCGATCCATGTCAGTAGCATTCCTCTTATTCCGATTGCAGATAATTTATAGATTAGAAGTTTGTGTGGGACACTGTCAAACGACTTCTTTAAATCAATGATCAGGACATCAACCCTTCCTTCTTCGTCCAATGCGCGAATCCACTGCTCTGTCAAGAGCAATAAACTGGAACGAAAAGAGTGATTCTGTCTGAGGCCATGGTGGAGCTCAGAGAGTAATAGGTTTTCCTCCTGGAACTTCATGGTCGCCATCTTAATTATTGATTCTATTATTTTACAGCAAATGGAGGTAAGGCTGACAGGCTGATAATTGTTAAAATTAGATATAGCTCCATTCTTATATAAGGGTATATATTTCTTGCCTACCATTCGGATGGCAGTCTTCCTGATTCAAATGACGAAGTAAATATATGTGCTAAAAGTTAAGAGAGGTAACCCGCTAATTTTTTTCATGAAATTTACTGGCATATTGTCCGGACCAGATTATTTTGCTTCTTTGAGATTTTGCAGTTCTCGTTCCACGATAGGTGTCGGGAAGATTATATATTAAAGCACTGGACCGGCATTTACAACAGCACTCTTGATATTGTCAAGCAGAAGCTCAGGTTCTCTAGTGAATACCGAGGCAAAGAACTGACCTAAGTGCTCGGTTTTCTCACCATTTTATATGACTTCTACACCATTTACATCTACAAGTACTGCAACTGGGTCCTGGTTTTTTAATCAAAGAATGATATAATGGTATAAAATGTTGGGCTTATTTTCAGCCTGCTGGATAATTCTGGATTCATAGTTCCCTATTGACTGACGGATCAAATTTGATGACAGCATTTCGTTGGTAACGAAATTCCTTGAAATTTTCTACTAACCCTGTTTCCCTGAATACCTCCCATTTTTTTATTTTTCTCTTTTTACAACCTGTTAAGTTCTTTTGTTAACCAGGCAGGGTGTATTATCTTTTTTGTACCTTTTTGAGTATGACAACGTTTAAGGACAGCTATCATTTGTGCTTTCCCAGTCCCGAACTTGCGTGTTCTCTTTGTAAATCCCCTCGTACAGTTGGGGGGTAAAGACTGAATACCGTTGCAGGCCACATGGTGTGTATTTATTAATTTACCTGCTCCTGTGGAGCAGGATTCATTGGTCAAACAACGAGGCGTCTGGAGAAGAGAGTACGAGAACATATGACTGCCTGGCTAGGCAAAACTGAAAATCGGTCAATTCCACATCCAATTTTCGCACATTTATTTGATATGCACCACCAGGTTGACGCAAAAAGTCTTCCAAATTATCTACCGAGTAACGGCACACTACTCTTAAGGCCTACGCAAACGGATGCTCGCAAAAGCCAAGGCCATGGCGAATCGGTTAGCGAACTCAACGCTTTGCCGTCAGTAGACGTTGACAACCACAGTCTGTCTTTCCTGGCTGACTCCAAGTGGTACTAGCATGCCGCTGCCCACATTCTGACAATGGTCACACGCATTCCGCGTTTTAGATGCAGAGACAGCGCTCACAACGAATCCTTCCCCCTCCGATCCATGCACAATGTCCTCAACACGCAAATTCCATCATGCATACGGCGTGGGAACGAGGATTGTGACTAAACATCACCCCCCACACAACAGTTCGACTGTAGTAGTCCTACGATGTCCATCGTATGCTTCACTGAATTGTGGTGCAGGGACGGTGACTTTCACGTGGAGTAGTTTTAAATGATAATAGCCGTGCGTTGCAGCTATGGAACTCCCGCCTTCTCCTGAACCTAAGCGTGATATCATGAGGCGGCAGAGGACGCAGGTGGCTGGCGTGGCCAGAGCCGCCCCTGGGCGGGCCACCACGCCTGACTCGGAACCCACGGATTGGGGTGCCATAAAGGACATATTAAGAAGGAGCCATAACAGTCTAACTCTCAGTCCGCCAGTCAGTCACTCCAACCAAAACATACACTGGGCTGACCACGTGGCCCATAGTTTTTCCCGTTAGTTGGCAACCTTCCAAGCCGTGATAGTTTCAAGCGCGTCAGATTTTTGTGGAGTGAGGAAATTTCGCTGAGCCATCGACTTTACTCTTTTCCTCAACCCCACAATCTGACCACTGCCGACGCCGGTCAGTTGTCTGATGTGAAAGTTGGCGTAGCTTCTGGTGACCTTGTCTACACGTACTTCGTACAGGACCTGACCCCCTAACAAAACACACGGCTCATATCTCACATGTGTGAGAAGGCCCGAGGTCACATTAATGAGGAACCATCACAGCCTGACTCTCAGACCACTAGTAAGCCACTCCACACAACACCCATTGGACTGACTGCGAGGTCTGAGTGTAGTTGTCAGTTGGCAACCTTCCAACCCACGGCGCTGATCACTACGTGATATTCTCAAACTCAGATCACACATGCAACAGAGGAGCCACAAGGAGAAGGAGCTGAGGATCATACTTACCTTTCAATCAGCTATGAAGACTAAAAAACTGTTTTTGGTGTTGCTTGCAAACATGTGTGGGGGAGAGGCTGATGAGGAGATTTAGTGTTGTGGTATAGACGGTGGGGTTTTACCGAAGGTTTTAATGGAGAAGCATCTGGCGGAGTAGACCCATGTTGTGTGTGAATGTGCGTACGTAATGTGGACATGTTGTGGGTGCATGTTGGGGCTCCTAGCACTGGTTCGCTGGTCTCTGTGCAATGGATTCGCAAGTGACCGACCAGGCCGATGCGTGATGTACATGTGCGCAGACAACGTGGACAGATAGATCGGGAGGTGCTGAGTCTGCGGGGGCTCTGCTGCTGGTACTGGTAGTCGAGCTTATGAGAGAAATATGGGAAGTGTTGATGGGTGTGCAATATGTGCTGGCATCGCGGTGGATTCCGCTTTTGTGGATACGCATGTGACCGAGCGGGCCCATGCAATGAGTGAATGCGTGTGGGCAGTGAGGGCGTTGGCGGTGGCGGTTTCTGCTCTGTGTTAATGCTCCAAGCACTCGTTCGTCAGTCTCCCTGCGATGGATTAGCAAGTAACCGACCAGGCTGATGTGTGCGGTGAATGTGCGTTCGCAATGAAAACAGGTAAGTACCGAGTCCCCATCGTTGGTACTGAGGGCAGTGGTGGCTTTGGAGGAAGTAGGTGGCAGGAAGTCGGAGGTGGCTACTGAGATGGCGGGATTGGGGCAAGTGGTGTTCGTCGTCGTGATCGGTGTAGGGGCTGGAGGAGAGAGGATGGTGTCGCGATCGTAAGTGGTGGGGCATCGATGAAGTTGTTATCAGTGTTTGGGTTGGTCGTCGTTGTCATGGGGTTTGAGGCAGATGTGGTAGAGGTTTATGTTATGGATCGTTGTTGCATTGAGTTCGAAGATATCCGACCAGGCCCATTCACGAGCGAAATGTGCGCTAATAGCGTGGGCACGTTGGTAGGGCTTGTACATTGTCGATGGTGATCCTCGGTGCTTGTGACTAGCGAACCGTCTTTTGACCTTAGCAGTGGCAATCCAGTTGGCCTTATAGATTGCTGCAGCAGTCTTAAGGGCTCTTTTCAATGCCGGTCTATCCTTGCTGAGGTCCTTCCAGGTAGCCGGATTGATTTGCATTTGCTTCAGAGATTTCTTCAAATGTCCTTATAGCGTCGTTTTTGACAACCCTGTTGGCGAGCGCCCGTAGCGACATCTACATAGAAAAGTCATTTCGGTAGTCACTTTTCATCCATTCTAACCAGTTGGCCACTCCATCGCAGTTGTAATTGCCTCAGCATGGCGTGATGGTCCAATCCAGGGCTTCCGTGTCCAGGATCCTGTCTTGCCATCTCAGTTTCCGTATTCTGCGTTGGTAGCTGAGATAGAAATACTTAAGCTTCCTGGCTTGGCTCGAGTAGATGGTCCAGGTCTCCGCTCCGATCCTCGTATTGAGTGACAGCGTGCTCCCCAGATAAGCAAAGGTTTCCGCATTTTATAGTAGAGTGCCATTGACACTGATTCAAGGAGTACTGTATTCCGCGCTGCGTGGTGATTGGTGCATGACCACCATTTTGACTGTATTTATTGTTAATCCGAAATTGGCGCAGCCTGCGGCAAAGAGGTCCATGCTCCTATGCATGACCTCCTCCGTCACGGTGTTAAGGGCGCAGTCATCCGCGAAGAGTAAATAATGATCTGTAGTTGTTGACACACTCCTTCGGAACTGGATAAGCTGATTGTTGAGAAGGTGCCCGCCATTTCTGTAGGCGATGCGGATCCCAGGGCACTCATCACGCTAGGCGTCCATCAGCATAGCATCCGACGCACCATGTGCGTGAACCGCTCAGAACAGTCAAATTTCTGCATTAATTTCCACAGCCTGTCACGGTTCACCATGGCAAAGGCTTTCGTCAAATCCACGAAGGTAGTGAAGAGGTGTGTTCGCATCTCCTGTCACTGCCTGACGGATGGCGAAGATAATGTCGGTTGTTCCGCAGTGTCGGTGGAATCCACATTGGATTTCCGGGAGCAATCCCTGCTCTAGGTGACAGTTCAGACGATAGAGAAGGCTGCGGGCGAAGATCTTCCCAGTGACGTTGAGCAACGAGATGCCCCTGTGGTTATCACAAAGTTGCCCGTTCCCCTTCCACTTGTAGAGATGCACGATGGTCGCGACTTTGATATCCGGAGGAACTTTTCCTCGGTATCACATCTCCTGGAAGTGTTGTGAGTTCTGCCATTAACCTGAGCCCACCGTGACTGTAGACTTCCGGTAGGATTGCATCGGATCCTGGTGCCTACCCGCTGGAAATATGTTGCCCGGCCCGGATGGTTTCTGGTAGGATGGTGGCCGATCTTTGTCATTTTTCGTATCCACTTGAGGGAGCCAGTCAATGGCAGCATCAAAGATGGCTGATGAGCAATTAAGGACACTTCTGATGTTATCCGCCCAGCGCTTCAGCATTTGGGATTTCTCTGTCAAACTTTTTGCGCCGTCAGAGCTGAGCTGCGGTGCGGTTACCTTGATGCAGTGGCCGATGATGTCCTTGCTAGCTTTGAAGAATTTTTTCATTTCATTGCGGTCCACATACCCCTGGATTTCCTCAGCCTTGCGGACCATCCAGGCGTCCTGCTTCTCCCGCAGCCGCTGCTGTACAAGGCGGTGGCATCTGAAGTTGGTTGCTTTGGTGGCATCGGTCTGAAGGACCATGTAACCTTTGTGTATTCGATTCTTCTTGACGGGTAGGTTGCTCATGTCAGTATCATTGTTGTCAAAACAGTCCTGGCGTTGACCGCACTACGCAGTTAATTCAGCCGAGCATTGCCCCTGGCATCGAGGTTGCAATACTATCTGGTGATTTAATAGAAAAAAAGGCTTACGAATTGGCTATTTCTGTTTTACCTGTCCTGTTGTGGAATTTAGCATGTGTGTAAGAAGCACCTTCAAAGCTTTTTGCTAAAAGAGACAATCTCAACTCCAGTATTAGGGCTGTGCGTAAACGGCGTTCCAGTTAATTACTGGCGAATTTAAATCGCCCATGATCATGACTGTAGGTTAGTTGAGAAGTTTATCTAGCTGTTCTATTAATTTATTCGTCGGGGAGTTGGTCTGTCTTATGCCGTAGATAAAGGAAAGAATAAAGAGACACTAGGGCCTACCAAAATTGAAGATCAACCAACTCGAGTGCATACCAAAAGCGACGTTTTTAAACTTCTGTAAGACAATCAGGATGACTTCTTGGTCATTTTTATAATCCAGGAAATGCTTTTCAAGATGGAAGGATTTAATGACTCATCCACACCACTCCGAGGCTTTCAGTCAAAATTCCATCTTGGGTAACACCATTAGTACTTTTAGACAACCTGTGAGATACGTGGTCAGTGTGGACCACTTGTCATCCCGGCACATTTCAAAACAGTCAAACAGGTTTGGCAACATGAGATGTGAGTTTTATACGGGAGTTTTGCGCTCCCGTACTCGTGAGCCTATGCCGTTGTTGCTCGCGAAAGATAGCATCCTTGTTGCATTTGATGCTTGAAATACAGCCTACTTCAAATTATAAGTACTGTTTACTTTTAAATACATAATTAAGTAGTTAGGTCCTCAGAAAAGTTTATTATATTTTTTTGCGCAACTGACGTCTATAAACAAACATCTCAGATGATAAAAATATGGCTACCTACCACAAGGCAGCAGGAAAAAAAACTGATGACATTTGAGTATGCATAATTCTTTTGGAACACCGTTAGTTTCAGTAATTTTTTGACCAGAAATTGCACCAAGTATTACCCTTTGGACGGGTGTTTGACATAAATGTTTTCTTTGCTGAGTGCTACAAGAAATATGGAAGTAAATTCTGACAAATTTTAAGGAAACTGGGATCATGTGAGAGCTATGTTTTGACCTTTCTAGGGTAAGATAACGTGTCTGTCAAATGAATATACGCGTTCGTTGGTTAATTGCAAGAGAATCCTAATGCGTTGGTGTTCGTCTGTTTTCGGTTAAACGCAATTTTCTATCCACTAAGCATGAGAGATGAAGAAAATAATGTAACCTTCAATCCGTCCGCAGAATTACTAATTGCTCACCAACGGGAAACACGGACAAGGGAAAACTGGATCGGTGTCCTGTATCCGGCTGACAAGGAACACATCTGTCTGAGCTATCTGGGTTGGTATATCTCAGTACATACTAATCCAACCTTAGTAATTCTTTCTTTTCAGAGAAAAATTTCAGAATTTAAGTTGACGTTTCATGAGGTACGCTACCTCTCCAAAACGAAGTTTTAATAAAAAGATAGTATATGCGCTGAAGCAGAGACCTAGGCGTGCTCGCGTCAAAGAATTCATTTGCATTCCGGGTGGAAATATGTGACTGGTTCCTGCAGCTATCTCTTCCGCTGGATTACTTCTCGAATTTTTATTTTGGAGACAAGAGTTTCCTCCTGGATTCTCAAACGAAATAACAAAATATATTTGCTCCAAACCTAGGCCCAGTTACATTGTGAGCAACGAAACAACGTCCGAACTTTCTGTGAACTGGTACGTTTGAGTCTGAGGACAGAGGCTATCAGAGGCCAGTAAAAAGATCCTTACGAGTCAATCTCAATTCGAACAAACCAAAAAAGTTCATTTTCTCGAATTTCCGACGGATTGAGCTCCCCAAAAATTTCTCATTGAAGGAGTATTTTGCTTTACTCGTAGGATTAGTGCATTATTTCGGGAGAAAAACACCAAAATAGCATGTGCACTCTTAAAAAGAAGTTCACTTCACAATTTTTGGCGTGACAGTCACGATAACAAAGTTTGCTGAAGGCATATGCTCTCAAGATAACTCACATAAATGCAAAATCAGCAGGAAATCGAATACAGAAACGATGATACGATAGGATAATCTAGTCAGTGACTAAATCTGATGGTGGACAGAGAGAGAGGAATAAGATTTGAGATCACGATCTGCGCGTTCATGCCTTGAAACCGAACAATCTAATATGGTAGCTGTTATACCCCGGTGCAGTAAGGGGTAAGTTCATTTAGGCTGCACGCCATCGCACTAAAATCGATGTGTGATGGCTTTACCGAGAATACACTACCTCCATCATTTTTCTTATCGATCGGATGGAAGTTTGGAAGAGGTGGTTTTGGTGGGGGGAGTTGGCGACAATTCCGGCAGCTCGCAACTGGCATGCAGGACTTTAGGTGTATGCACACAAGAAGTGTCTGCCCCAGGGAATCTTTTTTGCTGCTTCATGGTGTTAGCTCTTTGACGAACCGATGGGAGGTGGACAAAATAATGTTGAACCGATCGTAGGCCAGTCTCCCGTGCGGCACCTCCGGGCGAGGTCGAAGGTCGTGCAGGTCGCGATTGTGTGGAGGCTGAGCGATGTGGTCTATTGGGCGAGGCGAAGGCCAGAAGGGTTCGAGTATCCTCATTTTTCGCGTGGTTCTGGTGCTCTGCTAGTTGATCAGCACGACCCGGATCTACCTCCGCCTTGTGGACCGATTTCTCAAACCTCAACTCTCGCTCTGAGGTAGCTGAAGACGCTGTTAGGGTAAGTTGAGATGCGTGCTTGGAGGGACAAGTGAGAGAAACAGTCGGGTGTTCAGTTTCTTTAACTTCTGGTTGTGGCCCTTCAAACCCATTAATGTAGGACGCTAATTTACCGTCACTCTCCGAGGACAGCCACTTGGAACCATCATCCTGACTTCTAGCGAGATTGTCCGTTATGGGCTCCAGATCAGTTGACGCAACTAGAACGGCTGCGTTGGCCGTGCGGCTGATTGCAGGAGTATTCAGCCCTGAATCCTGATAGATCCGTCGTTTAGATAGAAATTTAGGAGGAGCACACATGACTCGAAGCTTGGACAGAGGACAAAGACAGCATACACACATCGCGACACAGGGAATACAAATCAAGAGTATCAGGCAAATTGTTACTGTCCTGATATATCGCTCAAGCGCTGCCGTCAGGTGACTTGAACTTGAGTTGTTATTTGAACTCCACGGAAGTTTTGATTCTGTGGACGCACCTAAAAGAGTAAACCTACTTAAATATTTGACAATAAAAGTTTAAAAGATTAAAACATATAATTAAAAAACAACATACACGGGAGACAACAACCGTCCGCCCTAAGTTCAAGGATAGTGTGATTGTTCTGATTGGGCGCAGTCGTTTCTCCAGCGGAACAGGGAGTACAATAATCAGCACAGATCCATTCACCGCTTGGTTGGCAAATACACTGTAGGTCAATGCAAGGTCTCCGGATCACAACTGAGCTTTTAACTGGAAGATAGGTACCTAGCATATCGTCTGAATGCGGGTATCCGAGTGGTTTGCAGTGTCCTTTGAAATTCGGAGACCGGAGGATGTCTTCCAGACTGTCTATTATTTTGTCCTTTGAAAGCCCCACTGAATGAGAAGGGAAGCCCGATCGGCTAGCCGTATCTGGCAGCTGTGTCCTATTTCGGTTCTCTAAGAGAAATATATTCACCGTGTACAAAATATTCAAAGTAAATGTCACATGATATTCAAATAGATAATGTATTACGCACTTGAGGGAGAAATATTAATTGCATTTTGAGAGGTTTCTGGTAGAATTCTGGCTATTCGGTATCAACACTTGTAGTAGCTGCCGTCAGAGGATGAACTGACGGACAGACAGGAAAGTGTACCGTAAAGATAACAGTTGTGAAATATTCGACTGAATTATTTGTTATGGCGCAAGTCTGCGTATTAACAGGAATATAAGGGGAAGAAAATATAGCCAGAAAGCGCACGCCATCGGACAGAATCGAACTATCGCATTTCCAATACGGCACCAAGTGCTTCGATTCCAATTAACAGGGCTTGCGAGCCAGAGATATGACGAAGGAAGCAGACATATGATAGAGAATCAGCAGCCTTTATTTCGAAATTTCAAACTCGTGAAGGGTTTATCGCCAGCGATAAAAGCAGCAACAGAAACAAGCGACAGTTACAGGGGGTTGCATTTACCCAAGGATCAGTGACACAGGTCTGGATGTGACTACGCCGGGCTCCATATGGTGAGGCCAGATGGATATATCTATTGACTGAGTTCCCATTCGATATCCAGACTTTAATCAAGTCTCGGCTTGTCTGGCTTCTGACGTGGGTAATTATCTTTGTAGTTAAGACGTTAAACTCGCGACCTGATTTGCAAGACTGAACAGAAACCTGTGATAATTCATAAGATGTAGTGCAGCCACTTTATGTTGCTTATAGACAATCGGAGCACTACTTCATTCTGGCCTGTGTAATTACAAGGACAGTTAATGAAGGGGATAGTTAAAGGAACAAGGTTGATACAGAAAGGGAGAGTAGAATGGCTATTTCGGGCTTATAAGCCGTCATCAGCAAGCCAAACTCAACCCTAGGTGGTGCATCACTTAACAAGTACTGATTTTATTCGTCTCAGTGGAAACTTTGGAAAAAGACGAGTCTAGGTGAACCAAACCAGATTTCCTCTGCGAGTTGTGTCTTACATTCGGGATATATTTGCCATACGGAAGTGTTTAAACAGTGCTGCTCATACTCTTATCTTGGTATGCGGAAACGAACGGGTGTGCGACCCTGCCAACGCCTGTCAATGAACATTTGCATGACCCTACTAAAGGTCTATTTGGGGTTAAAACACTGTTAAATTCCATATTACTTTGAGTGTGATCTGAAGTCAGATTTGTGTTTAGGGTTTTATGTCCACAAGCTTTCTGCTTTGCTTTTTGAGGATGAGTACACATTTCCCTATGCCATTAAGAAGATATCGTGTAGTTTTTCATGACAATTTTGTAATTTATGATTACTTTGGGTGTAACACTATTAAGATCAATATGCCTTAAAGTTATTAAAACCATCGAAAATTGATAGAAAAACGCTCATTACTGAAATGGGCATCTATTACCGAGTATGTATTTTTGTGGGTGGCCGTAAAGAAACACATTCAAAAACCTTCACCCGGGTCGTGTCTGAAATATAACAGGATTGTACCGCACGCTGATCCATCTTAAAACCCCACATAAATATTCCTTCCATATCCACGGCGAATGTCCGAATTTCTATTCTAACGGTAAAGTTGGGGCTTAAACCTTTTTAATTCCCGTATTAATTTGAGTTTGATCTGATTTCACATTTGCATTACGTGTTTTTAACTCACAAGCTTTAAGCTGTAAGTTTAAAAATGAGCATACATTCCTCTTTTCCAGTAAGAAGATATCGTGTAGTATTCATCAAATCTTTAAATTTATGAGTACTCTGTGGCAATCATTATGAAGACCAATAATAAACGAACAGAAATGGTGCTTGTTGAATAGACATTGTACGGTTTTAAGAAATCTTATACTTCGAAACTTGTCAAAACTAAACTATTTACTTACTTTGAGTATCCGATTATCAGAAAAGATAAGTCACTTGGAAATGAGCAAATGACAGGGCATTTTGAGCATATGCCCTAAAAAATATATTAAAATTTATAAGACAATCGGAAATCGAGAGATAAAACGCATACTACGTACGTGAGTATCTATTGCCAAGTACGTATTTTGTGGGCGGCCAAAAAGAAACGCATGCAAAAGCCAACATCCGGTCGTGTCTGAAATATTACAGGATTGAACTGCACGCTAATCTATCCTACGACCCCACATAAATAACCTTTCTAATCCAGGGCGAATGTCAGAATTTCGGTTAACATTTCATGAAATCGGATTGGCAAAGTTGAAAAATCCAGATTTGCTGTACGTGAGACTGTATGTCTGAAGGTTCCCGCGCTGTCTAGGTCTGCCATCTGAGCTGCACCTACCGTCAATGTCCATGCAGAAGGTGGGGCAGCATTCGCCATTTGGTGGCGACAGCCGTCTGACCGACCGGACACAGGAAGAGGGAGTGGCAGGGCGTGCGAGAGCAGGCGTAGAGGCGGCCAGCCAGACAGCGACACTGAATACAAGCGTCGTTGTGTGCTGTCCATTTCGCACCCAGAGCATAGTAGTCGCCTGATTCTCCGTCTGCGTAGTAACAGTCCGTATCATGCCACATGCCTGGACCTAAACGGACGGATACAGAGGACCAAAGTGATAATTTTCTCGGCCTATATGACCTCATACAGGAATTAATTATAATTCATTTATGAAAGAAATAGGCCAGGAAGTCATCTGGATTGGTTTGATTACGAAAAACCACTAAGAAAGTCAGCATACTCTATTATGGTTGGTGGATTGCATGAGCCATGTTAGGTTGGGCGTGCATCTTGACACAACTGTTGCAAACTCAAGGCTTGAAGCACGTACCTCGTAGTTGTGGTGGCTAGAACGTTAGCTGTACTAAGGCTTTGTAATTTATGTCGAGATTAACAATTCCACCGAGAACGCTGTGGTTTTCTAGATAAAGTCAGTTGAATAGAGATATAAAAAACTTAGACAGACATTAAAAGACCTGATAAGATTATTGATCACTGAGGTAAATCTCCTTCTGACTCTCAAAATCTAGTACACTGTTGCTTTGTAAACAACACCTGGCTATAAGGCAGGTGTGAATTTTGCGTAAGATTTCCTTTCAAACTCTGCAGCAGACTCTTAAAATAATGCCTGCAGAAAATATTCACGTGATATTCATCTTTCTTGATCTAGTCTAAGAAAAGTTTATGGTATTCGCCCAAATGTTTACGTGAAACCATTAAGTTGAGACTCATCGTTTAAGCAAAAAGCCGGTTTAAGTGGAAACATCATGCACGTCTTTGCCGACGCAGGTGAAAAGGCAGTTTTTTTGAGATTTACTGGCAAAGGACAGATTTGATCTCTGTAAAAAGGCGTTTGTGCAAGGACGCATTGTGGGAACTGGGAAAACCAGTTTGTTGAATCACTATTACTTTGAGCGGTAACTGACTATACAAGCAGTCCGTGGCCCTATGGTTAAGCTGTTGTAATTCTAACCAGCAGTTCGCCCGTTCATGCCTCAAGGGTTATAAAACCTACGGTCGAGCATAGCTAGTTGACGACAGTTGAGACGGCCAAAATTGACATCCAAGTCTCCCTTGGCTTTGTTGCTACTTCAGTCACTAACTAGACGAGAAAGTATACAAATTAGAAGTATACAAGGCCCAAGGTTATATCCTGTACTTAAAGAGTTTTCACAGGTGTAAGAAATCCATGATAGAAGCAGAGGAAAAAAAATTGTAAATGATATATTTTTTACAGCATATCAATAACCAAAAATAGAATATAATAAGAGGTGGGTAAAAAGAATTAAAAGCACAGTTTCAATAACTCATTAACTTACGCGTTTCTCTAACAGAGAGAGAGAAAGTACTTAAAAGTCGGTTAAACTAAGAATACACCCTTGTAACTTCAGTTTTTGATTAGCAGTTCTTTAACAAATGCTGATCTGATTTCTGCTGTTTTCAGGCCTAAGTTCCTTTGTATTGTTTGCCATTCTCATTAGCGAAAAAATGGTTATATATTAAATATCAAAATGGCCGAGGTATGATTGGACTTTCTAAATCTAAGTACAATCTTAGCTGGAAGTAAACGATTATATTTTCGTTTTAAATACGAGGCAAAATTAGTTATTAAACTTATTCGTGAAGGGAACGTTATAATCTTTATAAAAATTTAGCATTGTGTGCGGGAATTTGAAAAAACGGAATGAATAGTCAGTTCACATGCTACGGAAACCTCTGAAAGCAAGCCCTACTACCCAAATTGTATTGAAGCCAACAAAAGTAAACTTCGTTACTATAATTAAATGAAAACAAACAAAAAAATTTGTGATTAACTTCAACCTGAAGATGCACACATCACTTAATCCAAATAAATCAATAAAACCGTTGGGAGACTGCCGATTTGAGTAACGCCATGCGCGGAATCAACACCGAATTTTAGTCCCAATCTCAGGCTTTGATCTCATTTGAAACCGAGTTATTCACTTGAGACGTAACGCGCAGAGCAGCATGAATTTGTTTTCTTCTTAATTAATTGTTCAGCAAACTGCCACATTGTGCACTAGATTCACCCAATCCCCAAAATTTGCATTTATTTATTTTATTTCAGCCAATCATTGCATTTTTTTATCCCGATTTGGAAAATACTCCGATTTGTAGTAAATAGTTTTGTATTTTTCAGAATAGAAGTTTTTGACTTAATGATGATGCGACAACGCTGACATTATTCAACAATTATATTGTAATTCCACGCCAATTTTCGCTGTTCCGAATCAGGGATATAGGGAAAGTAAGGGATTAACTAAACCTTAACGGAGAGACAGAAAACCGATAAGTGACATGCATAATCATTCAGAAAAACGATCTAAACAAAGTAACACATTTTAAATGCCTAATTTACCGAAGAAGATGTGAATAAAGTGAACATCTCTTCAGTCTTTCTTTTTAAGATTAAATTGACTAGTTCGTTCAATAACAAAACTAAGTTACTTTCTGCCGGAAAATGGAAACCTCTATCCCCAATGTGCTGCACTAAACATTCAGATCACTTCACATGAACTATAATAGGTACACTTTCAGACTACGTAGATGTCCATTAACGGTTCCGGACGGTGTGCACACGCATTAGTAGTTTCATGACTAAGGTTGAAGTTTAAGTGTTTGGAATATTTTGATGTCACACGGGTGATTTGCAGGAAGTGCTGATGTTCATACTAGATGGAAACTGTTTCTACTAACATCAGATGGTAGAAGAGGAGTGTAATTATTTATTTAATTTACTAGTGACTGAAAGCAATCAAAGTAAGATAAAATATGCATCTACGATTAGACACGTCATGGGCAACGACACGGCGATGAAACAAAAATCAATATGCGGTAGTTTGCGTGATTTTAGGTGGAGCCGCGAGAGATAGTGAGACGCAATCAGCGGGCGCTTCTATTACCTACAGATAACGAGTATGCAGCTTAAATGTTTTCTAGGATTTCTAATCAAATGAACTCGGTTTCACGCATCAGGAGGTTGAAAATCTGTTGTTCGATATGGCTGGCTGATGATGGCTTATAAGTCAGAAATGACTATTTCAGTCTTCCTTTTCTTGGTGCGTATTTTGAAGCTGGCCTCATTAGGTATTGTGAAAATTACTTGTTCAATTATTCACCGAGACATAGCCATGCGTGCTGCGCTTGAATTCAGGAATAGACAGTTACTCTGAGGTGACCTTCATCAACCTGTTATAATTGCTAGTATAAATGAGGACGTTTTTGTTCTGTCTTAAAAGAAAGGTCACAGCGATGAGCAATATCGGTAAACACAGAAGTGGCTGCAGTGACAGTTTCTGGTTAACACGCAGCCATCAGCCGTCCACATTCGAGAAAGCCCAAATACGTCATAAAGGAGTAGGCATAAGATAGGGGAAAGTTAGATTAATAAAGGGAACATCAGCAAAGTATCCATTTTGGCGAACAACAAACCCGAACTTCAAACATTCATTTCCAGAGTAGTTTGCAAGCAAACAAGGATATTACCCACTGTGAGAAACGTTTTCCTCAGGCAACTTATGAATCTTATGTAATTAAGAGATCTTTTTGTTCGCCGTAGGGGATTGCATTCCGCACCGCTTATAAGTATAGTTTTTGAATAATGCATTAATCAAGGGCAAACCTATTTGGTGATTTCTCTCAGCTTTCACACCACAAAGGTTCCAAACTATCGATAAGTACCCAAACAAAGGAGAAGCTGGGAATTTTGGGGCAAACCACATATTCAGTGGACAATAATCCCTTAAGCAGGGGTGGTGTCAACATTTCTGCTTAAGTTTAGTAAAACGGCCCCAGCCAGATTACTTGAGCGTCACTCAGTGGTATTGTGAAACAAGTCGAAAGGCAGTGTAGCGTATTAGAGAAAGACGGTGTGTTTTAAAATGGATTAAATTGTTTAACAACGTGAAAGAAAAGAAAAATTTGAAGGAGTAAATCTGTGCTCTCGTTTGTGTGTAAAATGAAACATTTTGCAAAGTGCATTTTATGGCCTTTCGGATGAGTCAGGCCACTGCTAGTGTGTGTGTGTGCGTGTCTGGTTACTTGACTGTAGTGCATCCTAAATGAGTTGTGCAGTATCGTTTAGACGTATACGCTGTGGTCAGCCACGAAGCAAAATGAAGTGCACAGACTGCCTTCGCGAATGAGCTTTTCAAATGATAACCAACAAAAACACTGATTGAGGACATCCTTGAAGGACACTAACTCTGGATTAATTTGTCTTCAAAGACATTGTCAGCCTCTACTGAAGGGAAAAAACACATGAAAATATAATTGCTATAAGCAGGCAAACCCCTTGTTAGTAGATTAAATGAAGCCATGCAAATATGAAAAGCTGCAATTCTTGTTACAGTGGAGAACAGTATTTCATCTAAGGCATTTATGACTAACTGCTAATTCAGCTCTCGATGTATTGAAATGGATGTTATTCAAATCGAAAACTTCAAATGTCAGTAAGCTAGTGTATAAACAAGGACCCATGTAATTAACCTTTCATTCCATAAAATGAAAGTGTTATTTATGATAATGTTTGGATATAGTGCTGGCCATAAAACAGGGGGGTAAAAGTACTGCTTTTCGAACAAACCACAGAAAACCCAGTGATAAAATGAAATTCATTTGACCTAATTGTGAACAACCTGACGGTCTCCATGAGATTTGAATCCACGACAGTAACTAGATGCTCTAAGACACCAAGCGTGCTAACAACCTGAATTTCGAGGTACCAATGGGGCCATGAGTTTAATCACATTTGCCTATCAATCAGTTTCCAATAGTAGGCAGAGGATCGCTGAAAGAAGTCATTCAAACTTCCAACTCACAACAAGAGAGTAAACAAGTTCATTGGGGACTGAAATGCATCGCCGTTTTTAAAGGCTGACTTTTAAATGTTATACGCATGTAACCCAGCCCTCTGCGGAAAATATTAATTTCCAACGTCAAGAGAAAATCATTATTTATTATGTGAAAACACTAGCGAGTTTAGTTTAGCTTACCTATCTAATGCACTGTGCACCAGATTTACATCTGATTTTGATTTGAAAATCTTATTTAGATGGGTCCGATATACTGGTTGTCATACAGCCTAATCCAAAGACAGGCTGGTGATTTTTGAACGAACCTAATTAAATTCGGCTGTAACAGTATCCTTCAATAAAAATTTATGCTCAAATTATGCACATTTATACATGATTTTCAATATGCTTATAAATTGAAATACAAGGCAAAAAAAACATGAATCAAATTTGTTTACACGTATGACAGAAAATCAAAACCTTTTCGCATTCTTCACTTGCATAAATTGTATCTTTCTATTTGCCAATCGTTTAGTAAAGAAATTTCAAGACTAAAACAATTACCTTTGATAAAGTATAGTATATGTACGTTTCTTTACACCGCTTTTGAAGTTTGCAAATTTTTATCAGTCCAAAATGACAATCTTTTTCATCCTAAGTGCTAGTGAAATTTTAGATCGTGTTCAAAATCCTTGGATAATTAGATTAATATGTGATGACTAAAAGCTTACTTAAAGCCTTATCCTGTCCTGAATGCATTATTTTGGGATTATGTTGCACAAAAACCGTATTACTAATCAACCTAAGCAATAATTTGTAAGCGACAAAATTCAGAATTTTATCTATTATTTCTTGAGATTAGGGGAATCTTTGACTTAAAATTTGACACACATTGTGTCTAAACATGGCTATCGGCTCATAAACGTATGAAAAAAATATTGCAATCCATTCTATTAATTACAATCGTGGGATTTTTAGCTTTACACTATTAGCTATTATTAAGGCAGTCATCAAGTTCGTCCGACAGAGAAATGGTAACTGAAGCTTTGGCTTATTGGAGATAACGCAGAAGGCAGGAGGATTTTTAACAACCATAATGTACTTTGGGGACCAGATAATTTACGTGTTGTGAGTTTCGAAGTTTCATGGAAAAAATACTAAAGTGACGTCATACAGTAAATTAAGACTGGTAGATACCACATTCGTGCGGTCAGTAGAAAAGTAAACCAAGAGTTTAACATGAACCTCTATAGAACTGATAAACTTTCGTTCGTATTATCGCAAAAGGATCACCCGTCGATAGCTGTTTAACGAAATACGGCGCTCAATTGTCGGTGTTGTCATTTTGAAAGTTAAAGTGGATCGGGCTTCGTCAATAATTCACAGTGGAGATTGTAAGAGGGTCGCGCTTTCAGGAAGCATTCGATAATACTGTCGATTGCATTTGCAAAGTTCTTAGTTAATCCGGACTACAGTTTTTTTGATCGTTCGGTCAAAACCCAAACTGTTATCACGTACAGTTATATTTGGTATTCTGTTCTGCACCAAACATAATGTTATAGGCAATAAAGTCAATATTTTCTCAAAGCCTTTTTCAAAGCTAATACGAGTCTTGTCGCGTCGTATGAATCATCTCGAGGAAATTTTAAGCCCAAGTAGTTTTTATTAATCGAAAGCATTGCAGTCCTTCCTGCAGTCCTGAAAAGAACAAAAGTTATCCACTCAGTTTTCAACCTACAAAACAAGGGCTCTTAACGCGTACTCGTCATCGTGGTGGGGCATGCACTGATGTGTCATGAAGATAAATTTCCGAAAACCATCCTTCTCACTATTTCCTCTCAAATGTACCTGGCGGTGCGCTTAGGCATCACGGCTGACAGTTCTACCTTATTGTGATTAACTGAAAATGTGACATGTAATTCTAAGGGACGTCATTTCTTATACGACACCCCGGGACACGGGATAGGAATGCCTAGCTCCTCTTCAAAGATGTGAACTTAGGCTGATTTCTATGAAGAGTAAATATTCCCGTGTCGTTGTCCTAAAAACGAACCCTAACCCTAATTTCTCTTTAATCTCGCCATACCACCTCTTATAGGACAATCTTTGGTGTGAACAATTTAACGTTTTTTTTAAACGCTGGTTAGAATTGTGCTTATAAATATAAGGTGTTTGGGTATATGATGTCGGTAACTCTACTGCTGTACTTCAAATCCTCTGTGAAGTTGGTAAATCCATCGCACTCTAAGGAACTCTCTTTCACAGGACTCCAAAAGCATTGTGTATGTAAATTATCTTGGCGTTAGAGTGCGAGTTAAACCAGAAAGCGCACACACCTGACCGGGAGCACCGGAACTCTCCGTCTATGCACACACAACGTCCTTCAGTATGCGCGACGTGCTGCCCGGGTTCAACTTGGACCAAGTGAATGCCCTCCAGGCTCTCCTCTGCCTCTTCGCTCAACGTCTGTTGACCAGAAGGCTGCAAGTGCACGGTAGCCAGCTGAGCGGCAGTCTTTCGACGAACTCCCTGACCGAGCCTCAAGCCCCTCACTTTGCTGTCTTTTGGCTCTCTATCAGTAAGGCTGACAAACAACTTCTTGGAGTTTCCTTCTGGGGGCAAGTCCTTCCAATGGGAAGATTGCACTGAAAGAGAGCAGGATTTCTGACCTGGAGTGGCAAAGGAAAAGAGGTACTGGTGATTTTGTAAATAAAACACGCATCAGCACCATTCAGAGTATTCATTTGCCTGTAAGTTCACAGAAAAAAAACATTCATTTTTGCCGCAAATACTGACCTACTCCCACCACCAACTCCTGATGAAGACAGTGTTTCTTCATCGAATATTGCGACAGCCTATAGAAGAGGTGACGATGGTGACACACGGTGAGGAGGACTTCTATGGCCCTCTAAACCGGACATGAAAACAGGAACCATTCGCACTGAAAGTATCTTTGCGCATTTTAGGCACTAGGTTTAGGTTTATGGTTGGGCTTAAGGTAGGGTCTATAGTAAGTTTTAAGGTTAAGGTTGGCGTTAAGGTCAGTTAGGGTAAAGCTTAGCAATTGTGTTAACTGTAGGATTGATTTTTTATATAGGATTAGGTTGAGATTAGGAATGGGGTTTAGGTTTATATGAGGGCTAGTGTTAGGGTTAGGAAACGGTAAAATTTACCCTTCCGGAAATTAGGCACAGGACTAAGTTTATTATTTTGGTGGGACCTTCCTATTCCCATGTCCTTTTTGTAAACCATAATCATCAGTCCTACCGCATAAACCTTCTCGTGTTATACCAATGGGCCACTGACGCAACTTGGCAAAAAAAGACTGCAGACACAGATGATTTCACTTTGAACTTATAAGTAGATGGTACTCACTGTCGTTGTTAGCCATCAGGGGCAGAGTTGAACACGATGACATACTTGGCAAAGTTTGAATCAGACGAACTATATTTACATAGAGGAATTTCGTCTCTACCTATGAAAATTAAGCACTACATTACCTGTGCGGGTATTTACAAATTGAAAAAAATTTCCAGATGTGACTGACTCAACCATTATGAAATTAATGTCAGAATTATGACGCTAAACCCTACAATAGAATGGTTGGGAAAATATACCAGTGATCAGCAAAAAAATACTGCAGCGCACCGCCGCAGGACAACGCTTTTAGACAGGTGAAGCGCTTGTCAGCATATGATCGCTTCCTCTTTACAGTCAAACTTTGGATTTAATCCCTATGAATTTCCTGGTGTGGTCGAGGGCGTATGGTCGAAAACACCCCCGAAATCGCTAAGCTTCACAGGTGCCGATTCGACAGCCACAAAACATCTGTCTCGACACATCAGAGCTTAGAGTATCGAAATGATGTTACCGCCGAAAAGTGGCTGAAAAATGAGTATCAGTCGTCTTGGATGTTATGAAATATAAACTTCCTGCATAAGCTTCTGGTATTTTGTTTGCTCCATGTGTACTTTTAAATCTTCTCGCATGCCATCAGTATATGCAGACGACGGAACTGTGCAAAGAAAAGCAAACTAGATAGAGTTAGTTGAGACCTCAATGGCCTAACATAAGCCACAATAAATTAGAACCACTCCATACTTTCGCACTTACACTCGGAGGAAAATTTTCGTTTTCCAGATAAATATTTTGAGTGAAAAACACTACTGTTAACTTATACGAAAATTCCCACATTGCGCTTAAAAGTTAACTGGCGATCGTTTGTTTGCGTTAGTTAATCCTATGGAAACTGCACTTACATGGAGAACGCACTAGTGAGTAGGGCTTTTTGTGTCTCGAGGGCAGAGTTATTAACACTCTTCGTATCTAGGCTGCCTGCATAACGGGGTCAGCGTGTTGATGACGGTAGAGCTGGGGGAGGGGAGGTGTTCCAGATATGCTACGACTGCTTTCTACACGTCAAACACGAGAATTGTGTGTGACTGTTATCAGGAAAATGGGAGGGTCTGCGATGAGATCTTAGAGAGGAGACAGACTGTCTGTACCAATATCTTTTGGTAACAAAGCGCTGGATCCGCTAACCGAATAGCCACTGCCTCAGCTGCCGCTTACATCCTTTGGCAGAGGCTTTTAGAATAGTATGCCCGGCAGACAATCTGAAGGGTTTCGTTGCCATTGTCTTCATGTACGAGAATTGAAGTTGAAATCAATTAATTTTCCCCTGTACCTAGCCTTGCACGCAAGTGTTCTCGTTCCCTTTACTAGAAGTCTGATATTTCAGGACTCTACAGAGGCAGAATTTGAAAGCCAGATAATCGGAACATGTTTCATGAAACCCACTGATAGCACTGCAATGATTTTTTACCGTTTGTGTGTTGAAAAGTCGAATCAATAAAACACGTGTTTTCAGTAATTTATCATCAGGCCAGTACAATTACATGAATAGTTACATTATGGGGAGATTGGCAGGGCTTATATGCATCCTATTAATAGTCATCGTTCCCACGCCGCCCGCACGGTGAGGTCGGCGAGTTTAGGTCACTGCGACTGGGGGAGGGTGTAGGGTAAGAGCAATGTTTGGACATGGAGAACAGGGAGTGACTATTACTGTCAAGTATGCGGAGTGATCAACTGTCATCAGGAGGCGGGGATGGCATATTAAAATCACCTGAATTAGCTGTTTGATACGGAAGAGAGAGCGCCTTTATGAGCGTCTTCTGACCGAATATTGCTGGGTTTGCTAGTCATATAGTTACTGACTTGGCCATTGCTAACACCCGTTGGCGAAGGCCTTCAGAGAACTTGAATGGTGTCTGGTAGAAACTCTGAAAGGCTTCGTTGGGTTTGCCGCGGTAAGTAGTATCAAATAGATGAGTGAGAAAAGAACTCTAGATTGATCAAATTGCACCTTTACCTAACCAGGCAGGTATGTATTTACGTACTTTCTTTTGCAGGCACCTCATTGATTGGCAAATGTATCCTGCTCCACAGGAGCAAGTGAATGAGTAAATGCACATCAATGTGACCTTCAGCGGGAGTCGGTCTATACCTCCAACACGTAGAAGATGAAAGCTCATACATAATATCCATAGGTTCTTCACTGGGAACGCGCTAGTAATCGCTCCCTTCAGATGTTCTCTTGCTGGTTCGTTTGCTGTCTCTCCTAGGAAAAGCAGTCTTGTGAACACATTTTTCTTTCCCGCAATTAAGGTGATAGGATTTGTGGTACGCTACCCAATATTTCAGATGATGGATTTTTTAGGTGTCCTGCAGATGCTGGAGCTTTGCAACAGCTGCAACGCACTCTAGCCGCCGGTACGTGAACAAAACTGTGCTTAATATTCAGAGGAACAATGTTTTTAAAATAAATGTAATTTCCCGTCCAAGTTTGTTTTTTGAAGACAACCTGTGACGTAGAGACTGAGGTGGTAGCACACGTGAGCCTTCAAAGCAAGTAAGTTAAGCATCGGAAAACACACGTACTACAGAGTATCTAGCACACGCTTAGTCCGTTATAAATGGTCTAGGGTGTTCCGGGATGAAAGGAACCGAGCTACACTGATTCAAAGGCTGGAGGCATAGCTGAACTTGTACATTTGAGCCACCATGTTTGTCTCACCATTTATTAATCTGCCTGTATCCCTTTAATATAAAAGCTTATGTTTTTTCTTTGTTTGCTGAGCTATAATCATAAGTTTTCTGTTTGGTGTACGGGGTACTAGTTAGGGGTAAAACCACACAGCTAGCATTTGGTTGCTCCCTTTGTCTCGCACAGGTGGTGAATGCTCCTGTGGCCACCTCTAACTGGTACCCAACTCGCACCTGTGGTTCCTCGTAGCTGGGTTCTTTCTAGTGGCCACACCCCGGGCAACCGTTATGACCGGTGGGCTAAATCAGGTGAGGGTCTCCGGTGTTGTGTGTGCCTCCACACCCGGTATGTCTGACTCCCAAACTTTCCACCTCCCCCTTCTCAGAAAGTCCAACGGTGGGGGCGACAGCAACTCTGTAGTCGGCCCAGGGTAACTCGGGTCGGTCGCCCACTAAAAGAAAAACGGATCCATAATGGAGTTAGGCAGCCATCTGGGATTTCCGAGCCGCCATAGTTAAGGACAGAACTGTTTGCCTCCTCGTGGAGGAAGGGGCTAGAAAATGTGCTCTAAAGAAATGCTGAGTCTCACGTCTTCTGCAGCCGACCGCGGCTTGCAGATCGCAAAATACGTGGTCGTAAAAATCAAACAAACAACGATACCCCCGTTCCGTTCCTCCGTGCCAAACCCTTCGGGCTGCTTAGGTGTGTCCGTTCACAATAGCAGCCTCGAATATTCGTTCCTTTTTAGACAAATCCGAGTAGAAATCGGCCGGAATGGAGGACGGTTATAGTCGCTCGGAAAATGACGTACTACAAGGTGGACGTTGCTGCTCTCTGTGAGACCCGATTCTCTGAACAGGGTCAGCTGGAGGAGGTGGGTGTCGTCTAAACCTTATTCTTGAGCTGCCGGCCAAAGGCAGAGCGACGTTGGTGTCACCTTTGCTATCCGTACCGACATCGGGAAATGGCTACCCTGTCGGCAGCAGGGTATCAATGATCGCTTGATGAGCCTTCACTTGCCTCTTCGGAGAGAAAAGTTCGCCAACATCATCGATGCCTACGCTCCCCCAATGACGAGCTCTGATATGGCGAAGGACAAATTCTACTAGGACCTGCACGCCCTTCTGGTGACTGTGTCGAAGACGGATAAGTTAACTGTTCTTGGTGACTTCGTCGAGACAGACCACGCTGCCTGGCAGGGTGTGCTGGGTCCCCACGGTCTCTGTAGCTGTAACGATAACAGACATCTTCTTCTATGAAAGTTTGCGAAACGCCGTTTCCTGCTGACCAATACCTTATTCCGCCTTCCAAAGTGTGAGAAGGCTCGTGGATGCACCCTCGGTCGCGGTACTGGCAGCTGCCGGACTAGGTTCTCGTCCGGAGGCGAGATCAACAGGACGTGTTGGTGACCAAGGTGATCCGCGATGACGATGGTTGGACGGACCACCGCCTCGTCATCTCCAAGATGAGATTCTGACTTGAACCCCGACGTTGGCCCTTAGGTAAGCGACCGCCAGGTAAGTTAAATACTCTTTTGTTAAATCTGCCTGATACTGTTTTGTGTTCAGCAACCAGATAAACCAGCAACATGAGTACCTGCATGCTCCAGATAATAACGTAACCGTAAAGACAGGAGGATGTCAACTGCGAAAGTTCATCTAGTCCACCGCCCTCGAAGTCCTGAAACGCGCACGCCGTCAACACCAGGACTGTTTTGACGACAATGACGCTAACATCAGCAAATTAATCGCAGAGAAGAATGGACTACACAAAGTCTACATGAACCTTCGGACATTTGCCACCAAAGCAGCCTACTTCAGATGCCACCGCCTTGTACAGCAGTGGCTGCGGGAGATGCAGATGCAGAGGATTTACAAGGGTATGCGACCTGCAATGAAATAAAAACTTCTTCAAAGCTATCAAGACCATCTACCTCCCCTGCATCAAGGAAACCGCTCCACTGCTCAGCTTTGACAGCACAACACTTCTAACAGAGAAATTTTAAATGCTGTAGCGCTGGGCCGGACACATCAGAAATGTCCTGAATTGCTCATCAGCCATCTCCGATGATGCCAGTGTCCGGCTCGCTCAAGTGGGCATGAAGAATGACCTCGATCTCCCACTTTCCCTACCAGAAACCAACCGGGTCGTGCAACAGATTTCCCGCGGGAAAGCACCGGGAGCCAACGCAATCCCACCGGAATTTTACAAACGCGGCGGGCCCCGGCTGATGGCAGAACTCACAACACTCTTCCAGGAGATGAAGTGCCAAGGACAAGTTCCTCAGGATTTCGAAAGACGTGACCATCGTCTATCTCTACAAGCAGAAGGGGAACTGGCAACTCTGTGATAACCACAGCGGCATCTCGTTGCTCAACATCACTGGGAAGATCTTCGCCCGTAGCCTTTTCAATCTTCTGAACTGTCACCTAGAGCAGGGACTGCCTCCGGAAGACAATGTGGCTTCTGACGACACCGCGTAACAACCGATAATATCTTCGCCATCCGTCAGCCAGTGACAGGAGATGCAAACCCACTTCTACACTAACTTCGTGGATTTGATGAAAGCCTTCGCCATGGTTAATCGCGACGGGCGGTAAAATACATACAGAAATTTGGCTGTCCTGAGCAGTTCACGCATATGGTGCGTCAGCTTCACGACAGGATGAACGTGCGCATCACTGACAACGGGATGGTATTCGTAGCATTAACAGTGGCAAAGGGAGTGAAGCATGGCTGTGTAATGCCTCCCACTCTCTTCAGTCTCATGTTTTCTGCTATGCGGATGGACGCCTACCGTGATGAGCGCCCTGGGATCCGCATCGCCTTCAGAACTGACGGGCCTCTTCTCAACAGTCGGCATATCCAGGTCCCAAGGAGTGTGTCTACGACAACAGTACATGGCTTACTCTTCGCTGACGACTGAACCTTTAACGCCGTGACGGAGGAGGTCATGCATAGGAGCATGGACCTCTTTGCCTCAGACTGTGTCAATTTTGTATTAACAATAACTACCGGCAAAACGGTAGCCATGCACCAACCATTGCCCAGCACGGAATTCACTACTCCTTGAATAAGTTTTAATGGCGCTTAACTCAAAATTGTGGAAACCTTTCCTTATTTTGGATGCACGCTGTCACGCAACATGAAAATCGATGATGAGGTTGTTCAATGGATTTACAAAGCCAGTTAGGCCTTCGGCCGACTGCAAGCTTCCGTGTGGAATCGCCATGGTATTCACCTGAAGAGAGGTTCAGCAATCTATGAGGCCAAACGGATCGCCACTGCCAAAAGGGTGGCTTACAAGTTACAAGCACCATGGATCAACATCGCTAATGCACATGCCCTGCCAACAAGCCCAAATTGTCAGCGCACATTCCGCGCGTGAATCGGCCTGGTCGGATATCTTCGAACTCAATGCAACAACAATCCCTAACATAAACCTCAACCACTCCAACCTTCTCAGTAGCCACCTCCGACTACCTGTCACCTGCTAACTCCAGCACCACCACCTTCCCCAGAACCTGTTTTCATTGCGAACAAACATTCACCGCACACATCGGCCTGGTTGGTCACCTTCTAATCCATCGCACAGAGACGGTCGAACTAGTGTTTGGAGCACCAACACAGAGCAGAGACCACCGTCTGCATTGCCCTCACTGCTCACGCGCATTCACTTATCACATGGGCCTGCTCGGTCACATGCCCCTCCACGTAAACAGAATCCAACGCAATGCCAACACATCTTGCGCACAAACCAAAAACTTAACACCTCCCACCTCCGGTCTTCTTGACACTTTGACACTGGGCTCAGGTGGGGAGGAGAGAGTGCAGTATCAACAAGCGCTGTGGGCTGGAAGGTCTCCAACTGACAATTACACTCAGACCTCGCAGTCAGCCCAATATATGTTGTGTGAAGTGGCTGACTGGTGGTCAGAGAGCCAGGCTGCCATTGCTCATTCTTAACGTGACCTCTGTTTATCTCACGCATGAGAGATGCAAGCCGTTCAACCTCCTGTTGTGTAAAATCCTGGTACTCATGTTTGGGGGCTATGTCGTGTACGTAGTACGCGTAGACGATGTCACCAGCAGCTCCGCCCACATCCGCATCAGAAAACTGATCGGCTCAAACTGTGGTCTGAAGATGGGTGTGCGGGAGGGTGTAGGGTCAACGGCTCAAAGCATCTTCCGCACTGTAAACAAACTGACACCTTGAAATTATTACTTGTGTTAAAAGACGTGGTTTGGAAGGTTGCTAACTGACGGAATAACTCGGACAGCGAGGTCAGCTCAGTGTGTGTTTTATGTGAAGTGGCTGACTGGCTGACTTAAAGTCAGGCTGCAATGGCTCCTTCTTGATGTGCCCTTTATGTCACTCCGCATTCCAGTGGGATCCGAGCCAGTTGTGGTGGCACGCCCAGGGGCGGCTCCTGCCGCGCCAGCCACCTGCGTCTTCTCCCACCTCCGGTCTTCTTAAATCTGTCATGACACCGTGCTCAGGTGGGGGAGGAGAGTGTGGTAGCTGCAGCTCAAGGCTGCTTTCACTTAAAAAATAATCCCCGAACAAGTCACTATCCCGGCACCGCCATGGTGTGGAACATACGGTGGACATCGTCGGACACCGACGGTCAAACTGTCGAGGTTATCTGCATAGTAAGCTCGAACCCTTTCGAAAGAGGAAGTACTTTCTTACCTGGTTTCCTCTTTTCCGTTACCTTGGCGTTACCTGAACACCCAATCTCTCATTCTCCATTCATTTTGAAACTCTTTATTGCATTCGTTGGTTACGTTCTTATCACTTACCCTAAATCATAAGCTGGAGCTTCATAGATGCCTTCATTCTTCCTCTTATTCTTTGTTATTATCATGTTAATTTACCTGCTATTAAAAAAAGCTCATTTTAATGCGAATCTTCAGAATGCTCCCTTTTGGTGCTGGTGTTTCTTACACAGTTTATTTTTGTTTGTTTGTTTGTAATTTTTAGTTTTTGTGTAAAACAACGCTACTTAACAACGGTAAAGCAACGCGCTGATATAATTCTAGATTCTGTTGTTTATTCCTTTTATTCTGATCTGCCTGCTGCAAAGTCCTTCCATTCTATGTGTTGAGGCTTTCGACATTTTTCTTGCCATACATGTGCATACCAAAGTTATGTATTGCCAGTTATGATAAGCTAAGTTACATAAAAAAATTTAACAAAAAGGCAGAAACTGCGATTAACAACTGTCTTGCTAATAGGTGTGCTTTTTAATTGAAACATTTTTGAGTGTTGTTTAATTTGGTAATTTATCCTGCTGTAACTTTGCGTGGAGCCATGTTTTGCTGAAAATTATAAATGATACTTTCAACCTAATGTGTATTCTTCTCTTACTAAAAAAATCCGCTTATTTCAATGTGTTCCGGGTGTATTGCAAACGCATATGTCCGCATAGCTAGAAGAACTCAATGACGTGAGGTATTTGCCGATAAAAGACACTGAAATTGATATATTACATTAATTTACCGTAAAAAGGCAGGATTGCCTACTGCCCATGAAAATAGCCCGTTTTGGGGGACAAATAATATTCAAGCAAAGTTTATCACTCCTGCCTACCACTTGCAAACGGACAGAACAGTTTGCAAAGACAGAGGGGATTGCTTACATGTCCCTCGACAGGAGATGGAAAAAGGAATTGCCCATAATACAGATGCCGCTCCGCTACATTCTAGGGAAATAAGGGTGAGGGTTATTATTTAAGTTAGAAATTGGGTAAGAGTTAGGGTAAGATAAGGCTTCACTTCCGGGCTACGGGTAATTATGGGTTAAGGTTAAGATAAGAGATACTTTAGACATTGAGTTGGCATAAGGTAATAGTTATCCTAGTTGAAAGTTGAAGTAAACACACCCATATAACGTGGGGTGGTCACTTGCCTAGTTCAGTATCCTGACACGAGAGAGATCATTTAAGTCATTTCAACCAGAATTATTTGTATTAAGTTTCTTCTCTTTTGAGGACCTTGTGCAATGCTTAGTATACGAAAATGGGCCGAGGACCGCGTGCTGCTTATTCCTCAGTTTATGTGCTGTGTGAAATTGTAACTTTATAATCCATAAAAAGCGAAAAAGGGCCTTAAAAAATTCTTCAGTTATTTCCGAGATGAAAAAGAAATTAACGATGTTTCCGAAGGGTATTATTTCATACTACTTAGCAGTTTGTGTAAGCCTCAGAAAGCAATCAACGGAAAGTTCCTCAACACAATTTATGGGAATACATAGAAGTTTATCAGTAATTTCATGTTGTAATCTTCGTGCTTAGCCTTCTGAAGTTGACGCAGATTTAACGCACACGTAATAACTTTGCGAAATCGTTTCCCAGCTGAAATTGTCCAGTTTTAATGAATGTCTCATTAGCTCCGAATGTCACCCTGCTTAAGCAATTTTGTGAGCGATTTCCTTGATGAAAGGTTTTGTCTCTTTTGAAGTTATTAGTTTTATTCGGGCAAAGAGTGCTGCACCAAACCACTACTTTACCGAAGGTGCTTAGCTCGTTTCCTTTTTACGCATTTTTATTAATTGTGGTTACGTTCTCCTTTTATGGTCGTGTAACTTTCGGAATCTTTAATATACACCAAATTACGTCAACGTACTTAAATTAATTATCACCAC
Source organism: Schistocephalus solidus (assembly GCA_017591395.1). Lineage (NCBI taxonomy): Eukaryota > Metazoa > Platyhelminthes > Cestoda > Diphyllobothriidea > Diphyllobothriidae > Schistocephalus > Schistocephalus solidus. Next base: position 41,924 of record WEDG01001641.1, read on the forward strand.
AGTAAAGCCGTCTTTTAGGAATGTTCTTCTTAAGTCAAGCTAGCTAATGCTTTTTTCATAATTTGCCTCACAAACAGACGGTGGGGGGATAAATGTAGTGCCACTTATCTTACTCTTTTCTGAGTTATCAAACCAACCTTAGAATTGAAAATTACAATCAGGTATTCCAGCAAACGTGCTTGGAAGAACCGAGAAGTAGTTTGCGTTTTATACAAAAATTGAAGAACAACTGATTTGCTAGTAGCTCGTGAGGTTCCGTGCGAGCCTTGTATATGTTTTTCATGACTTTGTAATAATTTATGCTGGTAACTCAATTGTTAGCTGTTTTAATATGACAGTAGGACAGCTAATAAGGCTCGAAGTAACCACTTACGCGACCCGAGAAGAATAAATAAGAGAGTCATGAAACCGACTTGCAATATAGTGCATCTTATAGCTCAACTTACATAATTTAAACTCTGAATTTTTGCGTGACCCTCTTGCAACCCTGAGCAGGCTGGACAACTGCATCAGTAGATAAATTCAAAGAAAGTCGAGCCTTTAAAAATGCATATATGGTTATTATAATATCCTTTATTATATACCACCAAAGGACTTTCTGCATAATCCATCCACGTGGTGAACCCAAAAGTCTCTTAACCAACAAATGGAACTTAGACTGCACGTATTGTTTATCATGTCTACTATATACAATCAAGACAGAAGAGCTGATACACCGATAAAAAGGCGAATTCATGAAGTTATTGTCACAATACCATATTTACATCTTACCTTGGCATCGAGGGCAACAGAATTTGTCCCAGTATATTCGCTCCTCCCGAGGACATGTCAGGTTTTCCAGAGGGGTGCAAAAATCTAGGCAGAACCAGTCACCATTGATACATTGGCAACGCTGATCCACACATTCCTCTTGCCGAATTTGGATTTCACCATGGTGGTAAGTAGCCTGGTCATTCAACCCCACACATGAATCTGGCATTTTGATGGTGACTGCAGGGACATCAGGAGAAGCTGAAGTCAATGAAATGAAATATCTTTCAAATTATGTAAGCTCTCAAAGGGTAATAGGGGATAATCTGGCATGCAGAAGAGGCCATTTAATTTGATGCGAAGTTCATGTTTCTGTATGCAAAGCAAACGTCGCTTAACACGAGTCTCTGTGGAGCTTGGAAACTGAGGTCACAGTAGATCCAAACGGCGTCACTATCCAATCGAACACATTGACTTGGAATATATTTGCAACATCATTTTCCGTCAGTCAGTCAATGCATATTTATCTTCTACTATACTGTTTTTCGATCGTGTTACTTAAGGATTTCTTATTTTCTCGTCTTCTCTGGTAGTTGATATTTTATCTGCTCACAGAATATTGCAAGTAACATGGAAAACTGGCATTGATGTGCAGCTCATGGATGACCGGTTTGCTTTTTTCGGTTTGATATATGACCACCGCTGCTTCAGACCATTGAAAAGTACTTGATAACTAAATATGCTCTATTGTTGTTGCCTATCCATCCCACTGCAGTAAAGTCAGTTACGAAATAATGTAAGAAAATGAAAAAGGGGCAAATCTATTTTTCCGGCTTAATTAAAATTAACATAGCTCTTTCGGAAGCTACGATCACTGGTAGGAACGCCATATGCGGTGATCATGGATAAACCAAAACCCAGACTGATAGCTCTGCGTCGGGAACGAACGTGACAGTTATAAGTGTTATAACCTTGCCTTATTTTAGGTAATAAACAATAGCTAGCTGGCTTTATGAAAATTGTAGCAGTCTGTTTACGACGAACCCCCTGTCTCGGTTGCACAGACTTTACAAGAACTAACCCTTAGTGTTGTAGTATGTCCCTGAAATCCCAAAGTAGCATTTAAATGCCTGCAGCGTACATTAATGTGAACTTAAATATGCTTTTAAGTTGATGGGAAATATAGAAAACCTTTTTTTCGGAAAAGACTCGGAAGTACATTACAGTACAGCAGCTAATCGATCGCCTTCCATCACCGCCAAATTTTACTCAAAGACAATTCAAGGTACTCATGTTCGAGATAAATGTTTGTGTTTTTCAGAATTTTGTGAAATTTTAGTTCGATTTCTGGTATTTTTGCCGAAAATGTTCAGTCTTCAAAATGGAAGTGGTTAATGTAAGAACATAAAAGTTTAAACAATTGGAAAAATCTAGATCAGAATAATATGCACTGCTAAAAATATTGACATGTACGCTTACCAGTCAACCAAATGTCGAACAGTTATTTCCCCGAACAAAGACGAATTTTTGTGACTTCAATTTAGAGACATGCATTTAAAAATCCGTCATTACCTGCCAATTCGTCCATAAACTCTAATAAAAGCGGGTTTAGTTACATTAGCAGGCCTTTGGAAAATGTTAAAATGCTGTAAGTCGAAGAAAGAACCGCTTTGTTCGTTGTCGCGTCATATAGCTATTGACGCCGATAGAGTAACCTTTTTAGTTCAAAGCTAAATCTTATGGAAAGTGGTCATTTCCTGAAAGTTTAGTTAGTTAGAATCTTTTACTGCTGCAAACCCAGACTTTGAAAAGGAGCGTGCATTCCCTGCTTACTTAAGATGCCTTTCGAGAGGTATTCAGTAAGACAGATGAAATAGACGTAAAAAGGTCCTAAGCGAGTATGAATTAATATATTTATATTTTATGTGGACACAAATCAAACTTTGTTACGGACGATGTCCACCGTGTGCGCCAGAATAGGGTAAAAGTGCAGGGTTGTGAATTGCATGTAAATTAGGTTATGATGATAGTAGGCTTGTGCAAAATTTACTAAAATGACTCCTCCTTCACTGACTTGAGCCTATTGTTCAGCTAGCGTGAATAGGACCGGAGGCTAGATTGGGCGTGATGCCTAACAAAACTAAATACCTCGTCTATGCGTGACACACACACATCTGTTCCGCGCAAAATAGATGAGGTTTTTTCATCGAGAAGATGAGGGCGCCTTGGATCCCAGTAACGTGCGAGCGATATATCAACTACATTAAGAAGGAAACACTGCAGTATGACTTTCTGTTTTAAGTAAAATGCAAAGTTAGCCTGCCAGATTACAGCTTCCCACGCAACGAATTCAAGCGTAGCATGATAGACTCCAGCGCGGCAGATTGGGTACAGTAAGGAATATACGCTTAGTGCCGTGGATAAACAGTCCCTTAAGTTGTCCTCTAACTCTCTTCACGCTTTCCTGCACCAGTTCGCTGACTTGTGTATGACAGAGCTAAACAGCCCACATTTGCCTGCCACTCACCTCCTAATCTACCGTGGTAACATTCAACTAAAGGCCTAATCCACTTGCCACGCTGAAAAGTGTAGCAGTATTGATATAAATATTGCTATCTAACATAAAGTGCACGAAATTATGAAACTTATGTAGGTTCTGACAATTTTTATTTATAGAATAATAAGTTATCCGTTTTATAATGGGGTTTTTATCGTATTTTAGTCAAGAGAAAGAAAATATAAAGGCAAACATTACAAGACTATAGAATGATTACCATCTAATAACGTGTAATCGCATCCGCACTTACCGGTGATGTTTCAAAAATAAGCCAAAAATCACATAATAACCTCCTGAAGAGTACAAAGCCATAGCCACAATGAGCGACAGCTGGGAACTTTTCTCTCGTGCAATACTTTAATTAGTGAAGGTTCGTCAAAAGACAAACATCCATGGAGAAGCAAATAGAGGATCAAAATCTTTCCAAATCAGCCTTAGGCAGTAGTTGATAAAGAATTACCTTTATTTCTTCGAATAACTGTTACAAATTCGCTTTTTGTTATCATTAGAGGTCTAAGTGGTCAGCATATGAGGATCTGGGTCTAGTGCTTTTATAACTGCAAAGCGGTTTCTTATTATATATAGGTGGGTGCGTTATGCTTAGGACTGCATATGTTTACTTGGTGAATTTTGAGTAAGGTTAACAGTTATGATTTTTTGGGGCTGATTTAGGAGGCAGGGATTTGGTTTAAGGCTTAGAACAGGGGTAACGTAGTGGCACTTTAAGATAATAGTTTAGGTTAAGGACTTAGGCTTATAAAATAAGGGTTTATAGTTAGGGAGGATCTTAAGGTTATAGTTAGATTAAGGGGGGTTAGCATCAGTGATTTGTGTTAGGAGTAGGGCTAAGGGTTACGGTATAATGGTTGCTTATAGTTCTTATAAGTTCTTGTACTTATAGTTCGGTTTTGGGCACTTTGTTGCCTAACAGTTGCTAGCGAAAAATTTCAGTTTCCATGTTAATAGACCGTCTGCAATCTATGAAAAACGAACTTTTGATGTGTGCGTCCTATTTATGAGGACTTTTGGAGTATTTATTTCCCAGAGTACTTTATCTACCATCGTCTTTTGCCTCATTCCTCATTGTTCCGTATGCAATCAAATAAAGTAATGCTCTACAGGCGTGAACAATGTTTTCTCCAGTTTAGAGGAAATCTCTCTATCATTTCTATCTCTAAGAATACTGAACTACCTTGTCCGTGGTTTCAGGTTTAAGAAGTATTAGATAACAAAATTAGAAGCAGGTTGGAACTTTTTGTCTTAATTCTGGCTAAATACATCGCATATATTCTTCAGAGCTTTAATTTAGCATTATTAAAACCATACTTCAAAAAGCTCGCATAACACGAATTGTCTGGCCTTGCTTTGATATCTAGAAGACGCCTTAAAAAGTCTTGAACATTCAAATGGTTAAGATCTTTGACGGTCTACAAGTCAAAAAACCAAGTTACATTTCCGACCAGTTAAAATTTTAGGAAAATTCGATGATCAATTTATTTAAAGATCGATAACCTAACAATGGATTTTCGCTAGTTTGCAAATAATTATCTCAAAATTTCAAATTTACGAGCTTATATTTTCAGTACTTCATAATGCGAAAAATGTGAGTCAAAGACCGGGTTTCTAAGCACCTTATGGCATAATTCATGATCCGTGTTAACACGCATAACTAGTTCGGGGTATTGAGCCATTGGGCCGAGGAATAAGTGGAGTTAAGTGAGTGATAACTGTCATTAAGGGGGAAAGAGTGTCATGCGATCACCACTTCGAATCGGTCTTGGCCACAGAACATGGAGTGCTTGGACCAACGCCTTCTGATAACATAGCGCTGGATTCACTAGTTTACTAGTTTACATATGCTCTCAAAGTTAAAAACTACAAATAAGTTTACAATAATTTTTTAACAATTGATCAAGAAACGCATTTTGTTTCCCTGTAGAGAATATTCACTTTAGAAACATGTTTATGTTCCATCTGTACTTCACAGTATTCAAGGATCAACAGGTGATATTTCAAAAAATAACTTTTCCAAAAACCAGGCCTCCTATATGTTAATAACAACAAGTTAACTTAATTCTACCTTGCCCATCTAACGTGCTGCCTGTTTTTATTTTTGAGATGGGGTCAGCCTATGATTTACCGATAATTTATTATACGTTTCACAAAATTACTCCAAGGTTAAAGGACGCACCGCAAGTAACTCACCATGCAGTCTTTAATATCTTCTTAATACTACATGATGCCTCTTTATGGTTTATTAGTTTTAAACTAAATCGTTATTCAATTTTTCCCCGTTTTAGTTTTGTCCTCAGCGCATGAAAATAAAATTTTATTTACCATGTCTCACGCAGTCGTTTGATTTCTCTCTCTCCTCCATTATTTTGCATAGTTGTCTTACTCCTGCTACGGAACGAAATGGAATGAAAAAATTTCGTTAAGTTGACTAGCAAGATACACGCGCAGTGATTACCCTATCAGGCTTCCATTGCGTTATGCGGCATTCTTGTTTGAACACTGTTACGTCCGATTACCCCCAGAGTAAAACGAGCAAAACTCCATTTTATCTGCTTTTGAATATCACCAATCGAAAACAACGTATTATTTAAAGCGCTGGTATTATTGAATTTTGAAATTTTGCTAGCCAGCTTGATACTTTAAAAATTCACTTACGACGTTTATGGCACCTAACGGACACTCGTGATATCAAAAATGCGATAATAGGGATATTTACATTGGGAACTTCAACGCTGACTGCACCAATTTGCCTAAAAATAATTTATGGAAAGAGTAAGCATACTGGACCTCGGTACCCTAAAGTATAGAGGTTCTTTTGTTAGCGTAAGTGCAGAGATCTTCGTACCATCGCAAGCTCAATAATATTAATGTTTAACTTTAAATAGCTAAAAGCTAAGTAATTCATATGCTTTTAATACTTATCAAGTTTACGTGGAGGACTCACTGAGGAATCGAAACTATTAAAACTGCATCGGGTAGAAGCAGGATATCATATATTGTCCGGTAGGACTGCGCCGCTTGCAATGTAAGTACTTATAGGCTTAAAATCAAGAAAATGGATCATTTGATTTAAGGATTTCTTTTACAATTCTTTTTGTGATGAACCAATTACAATTTTTAACAAAGAGGCATCTGCAAGTTGAGGAAGACAGTTGAAACGATAAAACCTAAAACAGAAAACTTAAATGCAGGAGGGCCTTAAACTTAACCAATTTTCAAATCCTATGGCTCAAGAATTCGACGTACTTCCTTCATTAATGCTGTGATGGAACATAAGTCAAACTGCGCAGTTACGCGACTCTGAGACGTGTGTTCCAGCAGTTTCTCCTGCCAACAAACGATGAGCTTCTTGGACATCTCAGTTTTCAAGCATGGGAATCTAGTGATAACGAACATCGTGATTATTGTCTGTCATATTTGCTTAGATTCGTCCTACACAAATGAACGAATTACCTTTTCACTGAACAAATGTTTAGCCATTTAACTTGCTTTAACACTTCAGTAAAGCTGTGTTCTTTCTACCATTAATGCGTCCGAAAGATCAGTTTGGAATTTGGAACTACTTACGCAAACTGTATCCAAACGTGGCATAGTAAAAACGCAAACTAGAAGAAGATGCGTTTCAGAAAGGCGCAATGAAAGAGTCAGGTCAGAGGGACTGTACCTTTCTGCCTTATTAGTTTTCGTCATTCAGCCACCCTTATCCCAAGTTTAGGTAATCCTGGATCGCTTTGCATTCCTCTCTCCTTTAGTCGGTACACTTTTCGCTATATATTATCACTCGTTGTATGGGTGCACGCAAGGACTATGTTGAGCCCAAAGTTTCACTAGGACGTGTGAAGCAATTCCCAAGATAAGTATGATTTAATAAGTGCACAAACGCGATGCACAATAAATAAAGTTTTTGCATGAAAAAATACAGATAGAAACCGATACTACGCTTTTCATGAATAATATTTTTTGTTTTTTTAATTTTATCGCAAACGTACTTGGCTAAGTTCCCCAAAAACAAATGAATACGTTTTCTGTGAGGTAAAAACCATTAGTAGACAACCATAGGATGGGCTAAATAAAATGGACGTACAATAGCATTACTATCAAAGACAAAGGAGACTAGAACGGTAAGTTCTGGTTTATTAGCCATCCTCAGCTAGGCAAGCCCCCTCCATAGTTATGCAAACTCTCACCTCACCCTTTAGGCTCAAAATGCGGCCCATTTGCTAGATATCTAATGTTCTAACTATTAAGCCAGGATATGATGTTCCACTGGTTTCTATCGGGAATACTGACATTCGTTGAAAAATGCTCACCGAACGCGTTATGGCACCTATCTGTCGAGTTATGCCTTGGGGCTCACTCTCTGGCCACCTCAGAAGCCATACAACGGCTAGTATTATAGACAGAAGAACATTCTCGACAAAGAAAATGGAGACTGGAAGTCTAGGCCACAATGACAATGACAATGTTAATTACCCTTGTCCAAATGATCTGTGAGAGGAAACCTTGTTCCATTATATATGCAGGCACAAATGACCATATGTATAGTGCGGATGTGAACCAAGGCAAGTTACTGGGCAAATTTTGCTAATTGTCCTGTCCATGTTACAGCAAAGTAAGCGACATCCCGAAATTACGAACTGGCTGGTTATTGACCGATCGCCAACAAATAACATCCAGGTGCCATTCTTTTAAGATGGACTTGGAGATATTGCGATGGTATTCGTAGGTTAATGCAGCAATGCGTATGGTTACGTTTGGCCTCATGCAGCCAATCATAACCCTGATCATCACTCGGGGTCAGAAGTACAAACATGGACATGCGCACGACACAGGTGATGTACAATCTTATTTTATCACATTGGTCATAAGTACTTTATCGTACCAAAATTCATCAGTATATTGTCACTTGGCATGCTTTGTAGCCGGAGAGTTGTGTTGCTAACCGAGACGGTGTTAGGCCTAAGCTTTGCGGGATGAAAGCAAAAGGATCCAAACAAGAGCCACATTCAATTTGATACTATGCTTTGAATGGGTTCAGGCTGACAGATGGTTGCCTCTTTGGGATCTCTGCAATCCATATGTTGATGATTTGTTTCGAAAAGTAAAAACATCCATGTCCATCTAGTCTCACCTCACTGTGGCCAATGCCTGACAACACAGTTTGCTAGAACAAAGAGATGGGCATTCACTGCTTGTAGGATGCCTGAGTTCGACGTTGCTTTAAAGTTAAAATATATGATATATTATGAACGTTTATCTAAGCTTGCACGGAGCAAGTTAGCTGAATTTTCCAGAAAGGAAATATTTCGTATTTCTTATTTACCTATTTTAAATTGAGTTTGATAGTGATTAACGTCATGTGGGTGGTTCTCGTGGTCTGTAACGTTATTGTAGTTGCTGCCTGGACGTCTGAGGAGCTTGAGTAATGCTTTCTTTGTTGTCTAATATTTAGGACATGCGATGTAAAAATGGCCCTCATGCTATGGGAACCCGATCGAGTTTGGTACGCATAGTTCAGCTCTTTAGCATCCTCAGTCACTGTGATTATTCACATCATCAGCTACCTGACTGACTTTGATAGTGAAGTATAAATACTGCCATCATCTCCCTTTCATGAAGTATTTTATCGGGGTGAGAACTTACGAAAAAACATACACGGTGGTTTTTAACTCTTCAAATACGGCAGGTTAGCCTAGGTAACTATCAATAAATACTATTTTCTGATTATACTTTTAAACTTAATGGCATCTAACATGTAAGCAAATATAAGAGGCCCTATAGTTCTGCTATCTTTGAGTTTTGTGTAAAGTGATAGCTGATGCGAAGGAGTTCTTGAGGTACTCAGTCAAAAACCGAGTACATGAGGCTGAACTTCCGACTGCCACCTATGTTGTTCTGGTTAGACTGATTTCTTGAAGCGTCTTATTGGCTATTTTGTGATTGTCATCCCGTCAATTTATTAACAAGGTCACTCTGAAAGTCAAGCAAATATTGTATTAAGATGCATTAGCTAAGTTTCTTCTGGGTAAGGTGAATCGAAAGGTACTTGAATTGGCATTTGGTCTTTGCCAGAATGTATGCGATAAAGAAGATAGTGACATAAAGTCAGAAAGAGAGACATGAAATTGATTAGCTTCACAAATAACAACTAAAAAGTAGATTGAGTTTGACTACATTTCTTTTTTCCTGTAAACCGATACTGTTAATCGCTAGCATACACTTCTTATGACCAAATGGACACCATATTTGCATATCCTATGTGTATTTTCTACATGAAAAACAGGTAGCTTCCAACACTATATATTCCAAAAAGGGTTTATTTAGTACAACCTGCTTTCATCTCCATTAGCTGTGCACTCAGTGGAAAAACCGATCAGTTTATAAACACAGGTTAACCTTCACAGAATGAGTAATTTGCATTTTTTAAAACAATCAGCAAGGGATTGTTTATGTAAATAGTCGATCCCACCACTGGAGCCAAATGATTCTTCATCTCTCGTTGGAAATTAAAACTTGAACCTAATGACCTAAATAGAAAGGGAAAGAAGCGTGAACAGACAGCGGATAGTGTTTCCCGTATGAGTATTCACTCGAAACGGATGCACGGATACTTGCACGCGGGTTGTAAAGTTAGATGGACATAGCTTTGCACATAATTTCCAAATTGGCTATCAGACATACTTCAACTTTTGGTTAATTCTATGTCCACCGTGTGCTGTAGAGCATGGTGGTGCATGGACGGGGATTTTTGCGTGGAATGTTTTCATTGTTAGTAGACTTGCGTTGCAGCTACCGCAAAATCTCTTCGTTCACTTGTCTGTGCCCGGTGTGAAGACCGAGTCAAGAAGACCAGAGACGAGGTCGGGCCCAGGTAGCTGGCGTGGCTGGTGCAGCCAGAGACGCTACTGAACGGTTCGCTTCACCTGAATCAGATCCCACGGAGTGAGCGTGTCATAAATTGCAAAAGTGAGTGGTGCCGTGTGAATCTGCATTTTCGCGTACCACCACGCGCTCGCCCCCGGGGTTGGGCATTAGCTATGGGAATTCGACCCGAATAATGCCTGCTGTGTCCTGAACTGGTCATTGTGTTTGTCAATATGTCAGGCCACTGATACATGGTAGAGAGTGATGCACATACTAGTTAAAATACCCTGAACGGTGCGTTACATCACGTGCTTTTCAAAACTGATATGCAACGGGCTGACTCAAACCTTCTCACTCGTTAACTTTGAAATGAGGATTAAATCGCAATTGTTCATTTCACCTTTCTGAGATCTGAAACAAGGCAAACAGAGATAACGGGCCTTATAAGTTGAAGCTGCAAAGCTTTCTTTTAGTCTGCTTTATATACATAAGCAGCTGGTGTGTTAGAACGAAACGATGAAGGGTGGTCGATCGAGTTTGTGTTCAGCTCCTGCGTGTCTCCCGGTAGACGGTCATATGCACTTTAAAAAAATGTCATAACAGCAGAGGACTGGGGCTTGATAAACTGACAGAAGTAAGGATAATCCAAACCTATTCATGCCTGCGTATCAGGACTTAATATCCCCTCCTAAACATGGCCAATTTGAAACGTTAATTGAGTAGGACTCGGGAATAATCCTTCAATTAATATTACTGTAGTGAGTAACCAGGTTGAGAGTGGCACACAGAGATGGGTTATTTATCTTTGTAAACCACTCAGTCCACTTCCTTCGCCGAAAAAAATAAAGTCCTGTGAGTCACTACTGCGTCAACCTCGTGATAGAGTGGCGATGAACGCCGTTGCTGTCAAAGTCGACCTATCTATGTGTGCTACCCCTGTGTGCTTATAAATTGACGCCACCGTCTTAGTCACTGCCTGACGAACACTGCTTGTGAACAACCCTTATTTCTCCGACAACTTCCTGACCATCCAGAGTGGAGTCGTTGAACCATGAAACGTAACTTCTGGGGGCTTTAGAATCATGCCCCACTGTACAGTACAGTTCATTAACTAAGTTGGGAGGTTTTAGGTGTCACTTACTCTGAAGGAGAGAATGGAATTACATGATCTCTTAAAAAATGCATCAGTCCGTTACTCGTCAGGATGTAGAGGTTAGATCAAAGTTTATGATCGCGAGGTCGTAGAGGTTAGATCAAAGTTTTGGACCTAAAAAATATGCATGTGCACTGCGGACTCAAGCCAGGTATTTTGAGTCCGATGTAGTATTTTGCCTTTCGCAAACTTTTTTTCCGTCATTATCCGTTTTTGGTCAAACCTACCAAACACAAGGTTTGCATGATCCACAATTACTACCAACATTAATTGGTAATTGAGCATTGTCATGTCCAGCTGTCTATCATTGAGTTACAGACCCGAGTTCTTATCGCTTATGACCGGAAATATGATAGTGGAACTGCCTTCACTTGGCATATTGAAAAAAAAATTATCATCCCTCGCGCTATGATGCTTAAGCTGGAGTCACTAGATGAGAAGGGTATGAGAGGCCAAACGACCATCACCCATAATCTTATTCGTGGACGCACTTTCTTGGTGTTTGCTTCCCTATATATAGCAGCCGAACTCCATTAGCTTCGACGAGTGTTCACATACAACGGTTAAAATCGCTGCTTCATTGAACGCAGCAGACAACCAAGGTAAGCTATAAGACCAACGAAAGAAAAACTGAAAGTGTGTCAGGCAATGCCGTATATCGAGAACGTATCTGAATCTGTCGCTCGTCTCTCACAACCACTGGGGATCGGAGTTGCCCACAGATCTGAAAGGAAACAATAAGACGTTTGGTCATGAGACCCAAGCCCCCCCCTGGTCAAGCGGCGAAACAGCGAACCTCATCTATCGTGTTCAATGCGGTTCCTGTGAGGCGAACTATATCGGAGAGATGGTAAGTGACTATAAACCTTCATGAGTGAGCACGAAAGGGCAGTAAGACGGATTGATCAGCTCTCGTTGCTGGGGGAACACTGTGCAGCCTCTGGACACACCTTTTCTATCCAGGACGCCAAATCCTAGGCCGAGGTATTGACCAAACATTCAGAGAAACCCTTGAAGTCTTGCACACTGTACCAACTTCCATCAAACGTTGTATGATTCTTCCAGTGGCCTATCAGGCCTTATGGGTGTGACGCAATCAACCGAATCGCAGGCAAGAAGTCAGACTGGTCGCGGTCACAAGCAAACGCATACCGAGCGAGAACACAGGTCTGAGCGACCCAATGCCACACACCAACGCATTCGTTGGGGTAACTGCGGAAAACGCATACCAGCAAGACCTCCGGTCAGGCTTGAACACCGATGCAGGTGAACATAGTTTGCGCATGAACACCGATGATGGACGACTCCAACCCTATAGGAACGGAGACACCGGCAACAACTCAGCAACAACCGATGAGATGCGCACGGACAGATGCAAACGGCGAACGAGAAACGGATATATGAGTCCGGGACAACAAATGCGGGCAATGCAGACGATATCAATAAAATTTGCGATCCCGACACAGCCTTCAGACGAGGCGAGGGAGAAAAAGCACTGACCAACAGGATGGCCATTAGCTCCCTCCCCCAAACCCCCTGCAGTGCATCCTGCACGAATAGCTGTAGAACCAGCAGTACGCCAGCAAGTTCAGAACCCACAAATAGTGCGAGGCGCGGTACTTTACTTACCTTAAAGGATGGAATCTCTTTTAATTTTGAAACGTTAGGACAATATTACGATAGTTCCCGTGCTATATATATATATATATATATATATATATATATATATATATATATATATATAAATGGAACCGACAAAGACAAGGGAGACCGGAATGGCCATTTCTGGCTTATTAACCATCATCGGCCAGTCATACCCAATCCCAAGTGTGGCACACCTGGGATTCGAACCCAGCCATACATGTTTCTTAAGCAGATCTGTGAGCCACACACTATCATCATATATATATATATATATATATATATGTCATTGATCGGTGCGCCCAACTTTAAAATTTCCAAGTGGTTATTCCAAAAGCTTCATCCGCTTACGAAGAATTGCGCAACCTCAATTGAGAATTCAACGGAGTTTCTAAAGAAATTAAAAGGAACCACAATCTCCACAAATGAAATAATGGTCTCCTTCGATGTCGTTTCCCTCTTCACGTCTATACCGTTAGCCCTAGCAAAACAATACACAAAGGAACTTCTGTCTTCCCACTATACGGATGTTCCAGCAGCGGCCGTTCTCGAGCTCATAGATCTATGTTTAGAAACTAACTTTTCATTCGACCGAAAATGCTATAAGCAACTGAAAAGAGCTCCAATGGGGTCAACCATCTCTGGTTTTCTCGCCGAAATCGCAATGCAGAAACTCGAGGCTACGGCTCTTCCGTTAGTTTTATCCTTAAATTATGGCTACGTTATGTAGACGACACATTTGTTGTCGTTAAAAAGGACCAACTGGAAATGCTGCATAACACCATCAACTCCACAATACCGGGAATTGAATTCACACTCGAAAAGGAAGTTGACAATAAACTCCCATTCCTGGATGTTCTCGTACAACGAAAGACCGATGAACACTTCGCACATCGGTTTATCGAAAGGATACTTATGCCGAAGTTATTCTGCCTTATGAGAGCAATCAGCCTATCGCTCACAAACGGAGTGCTGTTAACAGTCTACTCAGTCGAGCAAAAACCCATTGCTCCGACGAAGAAGGCTATCGAATCGAACTGAATTACTTGTGTGAATTATTTTCGCAGAACGGGTACCCAAAGGATTTTGTACGCCGATACTTGAAACGACAGCAGTCGACAGAAAAGGAACCAAGTAGTTCTAACGAGGCGCCAAAAATAAATACATGGCGAACCCTTCCCTACATTAAGAATGTGTCTGAACTCGTCGAAAGACACCTAAGGAAGCACCAAATTCATGTGGCGCACAAACCGACAACCACTTTACGTACCCAGCTTGTCCACCCTAAGGACAGGGTCAACTATTTGGACAAGAAAGAAGTCATCTACAAGATCCCGTGTGAAGCATGTAATGCCGTGTACTGTGGTCAGACCAGCAAATCCGCCTCTACACGCATCTATGAACATCAGTTGGCAGTAAAGAGGCGGGACCATCTGTCCCAAACAGCTATGCATACTCTAGACACCGGGCACACCTTCGCTTGGGATAAACTCGGATTGTCGCCACCTGTCCCTTCAAGAAAGGTCGAGAGTTCCTCGAGGCGATGCATTCAGATGAGTCATGCATCAACAGACATATCGAGTTGGATGCGGCGTACAGACATCTCAAGGAGAAATGGAAGAAACGAGAACCAATCAGGACAGGCTGATACACACGGCGGCCACTCAATGGTGCCAAGGTTCACGCCAGTATCGATTTTTTTCGCGTGATTACGATGTCAACTGTTTTTGGTCACATTTGCTGCCCGCCTGTGTCTGACGATGACCCGGAGAACCGGTGTTGAAAATTTACACAATAAAGCTCCATTTCCCATAGAACGTATTCAACTTCAACTTTATTTATTGGGATGCCTTCTTTCCACTTATATATATAAATATATATATATATGAAGAAAGAAGGCTCGTCGGAAAATCGAAGTTTTCTCGTGAATTTTCAAGTTGGTTACACCAACCCATCGTCAGACGAAATGAGAAGTGAGAGTTGGGATTGTCACGCTGGAGGGTATAGGGGCACAGAGGTAACATCGACATACTGACGCCATGGGGAATTTGGGGGGCCGTGAATCCTGTTACGATAGCTGTCGCATTAAAGGGGGAGGGGTGCTAGAGTTATGATAGCAAGTCAAGTGGCGGGAGATGCACAGCCAGCGAGGTTACACTTGGCTGGGCACAGATAAGCAGTTGTTGATTTTAAGGTGGGCGCATGTCAGTGGACCGTGCACGCAGACATTCGTAATGCGCATCGAGATCGACGTAGCGGTTGATACTGTTTGTGCCGGAGTGCCAAGCTTCGAGGAATTCGCGTGCCTGTTTGGTGCTAGCCATGGCGACCACTTCAGTTCTCTCCCAATTGAAGCGGTTGTCGCAATCAACGGCGTGCGAAAACACGAGAGACGACGGATCACGTCGGCGGATGGTCAGTTTGTGTTCATTTATGCGGGTCCCGAGTCGTTTGCCTGTATGGCCTAGGTAGGCGCAAGAGCAATTCGCACATGGAATGCGGTAAATAACATTGGTTTGTTGCTCTTTGGGTACGGGATCTTTAACACGTGATAGTGCTGCCCGCAGGGAGGACGCTGGCTTGTGAGCGACGCAGATAACCAATCGGTCTAATTGTCGAGAGATCGTTTCCGAAATGCCCTGCATGTATGGCAATAAAACGAATTTCCTCGGTACTACTTCTCCATTAGAGCTCTGATATTGTGGTTGCCTGTGACTTCGGAGACAGTTTTTCACGAAGCTCATCGGATATCCGTTAGATCGGAATAGTTGGTATAAATAGGCAAGTTTTTTTAAGTAGATACTCGCTGTTACAGTACCGGAAGGCGCGGTGAAAAAGAGCTCGAACGCAGCTTCGTTTGTGGGCAGCAGGATGATTGCTCCCATAGTTCAGGATTATTTCGGCATTTGAATCTTTTCTGTGGACGCTGGTTGCGAGCTTGCCATCACTCAATCTGTGCATCGTGACGTCGAGAAACGGGAGGATGTCGCCTGTTGCTTTTTCGCGGGTGAATATGATAGCAGGGAAGACACCATTAAGACTTTCATGCAGCCGTTCCACTTCGCAGTTGTTAATGACCACGAAGGTATCAACTACGTAGCGAAGCCACATTTTCGACCTGAGGTTTTGAATCACAGCTTCTTCTAGACGTTGTAGGACTAGCTCGGCAAGTAGCTCCGATATCGGTGAACCCATTGGAGTACCCTTGACCTGTTGGTAATTCGTACCGTCGAATTGACAATAATTCGTCGTATATATATATTGCGCGGTGCATCAACCTTTCATCTGGCGAAATGGCTTTTCCGAAATTTGCGGTCGCTCACCTCGGACGCGACCACGACGGTCTGTTCAGCGACTCAATTCCTGCAACAGCTCCAGGGAGTGCAAATTACTGCAGACGAGGTGATGGTGTCATTCGATGTCACCTCTCTCTTCACCGCGATCCCACAAGGCCTGGCAGTCGAAACGGTCAGCGAACTGCTCGAGAGCAGATACAACGAGACGGCCGAGACGGTGAAAGGGAGACATCTCATCCAGCTCTTAAAATTCTGCCTGAAGACGTTCTTCACTTTCGAAGGAACAACGTATGAGCAGGTCAAGGGGACGCCAATGGGATCGCCACTTTCGGGCTTCATCGCAGAGGCAGTTCTCCAAAAATTAGAGACCCTGGTTTTCGCAAATTACAAACCAAAATTCTATTTTCCCTGACATCCAGTTTACAATGGAGGTGGTAGTCAACAACCAGCTGCCATTCCTAGACGTTCTCATTCATCGAAAACCCTGCGGGGACCTTAAAACGATGGTGTATAGGAAGGCCACCAGTACCCGCCAAATCCTTAGCTACCATAGCAAACATCCGTCATGCCACAAACGCAGTTGTGTTCGAACGCTATATAAAAGGGCTGAAACACACTGCAGTGAGCCAGGCGAAAGAAAGGCAGAACTTTGATACCTCCAACGCCTTTTCATGGCCAACGGGTATCCCCGCAACTTCATTGAACGTAGCAGACAGTGCAGGCAAAGCCGAAGGCCAGCGACCGAACAGCCAAAGATATGGCGAGCGTTGCCATACATTGACGGTGTTTCGGAGGCGGTCTTCCGTCTCCTAAGACCGATGGGGATCGGCATCGCCCACCGGCCGGAGTCAACCATTCGACATCTGGTTATGAGGCCTAAGGCCCCCCTACCCCGAGGTGAAACAACAAACGTCATCTACCGGGTTCAATGCAATTCCTGTGCAGTCAACTACATTGGAGAAACCGGGAAACGTCTACAAACCCGTGGTCGGAGAACACATGAGGGCGGTAAGAAGAATGGACCCGCTGTCTTTGGTGGCGGACCATTGCGCAGACTCTGGACACACGTTTCGCCTTCCAGAATGCTGGAAATTCTTGGTCGGGGAAGTGACCGCGTGGCAAGGGAAACCATCGAGGCTTGGCACACGGGAACAACCTCCATCAATCGTTAGTGTGACGCTTCCCTACGGCCTACCAAGCCCTCCGGACGCAGCTCAATGATCGAAAGAGCCAACGTGAACATGGGCCTAACGTGCATCCGAACATGGGTGAGTCCATGGTGGACACGCACGCAATCGCAACACAACCCAGACCCGACGTAGGAACAGTTATCGCCTCGGCCAGCTCAACCACTTATCCGGCAGGTGCGAATACACACGGAGGTGCGATCGCAACCAAGATTAACAGCCTGGGGCGGCAGTTTCGGTCGATGAGGGTACTGACGACTACTGCCAACGTGCGAACTCCGGCCCCCGACCAGATTGAGAACAAGCCATCACCCGCCCTCCCTCAGTCCACCACGGACTCAGTGAACAGGCCAAGGATGATCGCCAAGAATGAAACACCACCATGCTCATCAAGCAGCATGATGACTGAGAATCTCCACCCCCAACCCGGCCCCTCCTCTACGCGAATTCAAAAAACCTTAGTAATCCCGTATTAGCCGAAATGTAACCACCTATAAATACTGTGAGGCGCGGTACAATATTTACCTCCGACGATGAAATCCTGTTTGATTTTGAAACGTCAGGACAATAAAACCATGGTTCCCGTGATCGCCTCTTCTTCTCTCATATATATATATATATATATATATATATTATAACCATTAAAATAATACCAACAAAGACAAGGGATACCCCAATGATTATGTACGGTTTATTAGCCTTCATAAACAAGCCATACCAACCTCAGGTAATGTAACATGCGATATATACCGGAGTTGAACATTCCAGCCTTATCTGCCTTTGTTGGGTATGCTGACTGCTGTGCGGCTGCTTGCTGGTTTCAAGATTGAGCCTAAAGGCGCAACAGTACGAGTGGTTCGTGTAAAGCTATCGATGAGCTCCCCTCACCCATTGTTTATTCAGCTGATTAAAAATAGAGAACTTACTCATTGCATTGATTACTTCTGTTTATCTCCGTCTCCACCGGTAATTTCAAATATTCAAATATTTGTTGCAGTGATTGCAGCTTCTGCCCCTAAGTGACCGCTTGAGATACCGGAGTGGGTTGACGTACTACAAATCCTGCACGTGTCACCACCTCAGTGTGATAATCTTGCATTCTGCCCAACTTGTCTTTAATTCAAGGAAGTTGAGGAGTTTACATTTAGCTCCCTATCATTTTCGTCGTGCTCCAACACACATCCTTCCAGTGTTAATATTAGTGTTAGCGTTCGGCTTATAATTAAACTTTGGATTATGGTGTTATGGGTTAAGGCTACGTGTTAGGGGTAGGACAAATTTAAGACCTCGGGACAAAGGCTAAGGCTAGGGTTAATGAATGAATATCTAAACAGCTCCCCTAGTTTTAGATTTTCCACCGTTTACCGCCCCTTGTTTCCAGTATTGTACATCACTCACTCTAGTTCTTAAGTTTTTGGTGTATTTGAACAGGCTAATTAAGTAAATGGATTTTTACCTTTAACTTTTAGGAAACAGCCATATTTCCCTTTTGCCTTTGTCACTCATAACACCCATATTACCAACATTCCTGTATTACAGGAGGCCTTACCCCCCCCCATTTTATAAACTGGGACCAGATACTGATCACCTCTCGCATTTACTTTGCTAACAGAACTTCCAAAAAACCCAAATTATCAAGGTTACTTGATGGAGTTGTTGACTGATAGGTCTCGACTGTGGGACAGAAACGGAGGTTTCCGCTTTGCCTTGCAATTTCGAGTCCAACAACTAGTCAAACGAGTAGAATGCAACAATCTGAATGTTTCTTTTGCGAAAATGCTATGGGATACTGGAGTGACAATTGCTAGTTAACTAACTACCAACGGTTGACGATGTTTTTAAAATATTTTGAACTCTGATCCGTTGCATCTCCATGAAGTTTCAAGCAGAACGGTCTGCTATAAACTGTTTTGACTACAACCATGTTTTGACCTGAGCAGCTGGCGACGGCAGACATGTACTTCCAGTTTCAGTTGAATTCCCGAAAAGCTATTCCGAAAAATAGAGGCCCAAATACATTCGGGCGTTTATGAATGAGTATGAATTGGTTATTTGTCCCGAGAATATTAGACAAGTTTATATTTACTTGCCGATAGTGAACAAATTAGAAGGCTAGAAAAGTCTGTTAATACGCATTGTGTTAATGGAATTGTACAAGTTGTACCATTAATACTACTAATGAATTTTTAAATTTACTTTCTCATGCGGTCAAGTAACTTAAAGTTACGTGATCAGTAAGTTTATATGATCTGTCTTACAAAAATGCGTACGCATTTCACGTTTTAATATAATTTGCTTCCCCCATATATTTTATGAAAAAAGAACTGAAATTCAAACTGTTGGCCTTTTTCTAGAACAGGCTACTAAATACTAGAAGTAACCTGCGAAACACAGAAAAACCTCCATCTATAATAACATTTTAATCTTATACACAGAATAGAATGTCAAAATATTAGATCCTCAAAGCAGGAGTACAACATTGAAATTCAACCAGCTTACCGTTTTCCTTAGTAATGCATTTTTGTTCACAACATGGGCCCGTATAAATTGTCTCCTGATTGGGCAAGCAGACTGAACGACAGTGTAGTGCACTACTTGAGCAGTCAACCTCACCGTTGATACATCGACACTGGATACATGGTGAGTCTGGAGACATCCACACTTGGCCGCTCAAATAGCGAAGGCCGTTGATGGCGAAATCGCAGACTGCAGATGACAGAGGTGGTATACAAAATACAAGATCGTTAGCATGATATAGGGAGTCCATCGCAAAACACCACTGTCCGAAATGTGCATTGGCTATTTGTACTTGAGTTAGTTTATAGTGACCTGAATTGGACAGAGCCTGTCTGAAACGACTGGAGACGTTTGCAGTTCCAACCGGGAACAACGCTGATCAGTCTTCTACACGTGCCACACGTGACCTGACGCTTAAACACCTGATATTTAGATCTAAATGAACACATAAATGTAAACACCACAAATACTAATATCAATAGGATCCATTGCAAATTTATTAACAAGACCAAGGCATGTTTTCTTTTTGCAGCCTTCAACCCACAGTTTCTGGCTTGTTGCAGTAATTTCTTGGTAAGGAAACCAATTCCCACCTTGCATCCTCTCTTTAGTCTTAAATGTCGCAGTGATTTGCCTAATTTAAGGTGGCCAGCAGGAGCGAGAATACACGTACTAGTTGACGTGACTCAAAACCACCGTGTAGCATGTGGGCTTATTTCTCTCATCGGTACTGAGTGTCACGGAGAAGCGCTTGAATAGGGAGCCATGGCAGACTTTCCTTTATTTACGAGTAGAACCGTGGAAGAGAATTGGCGTAAATGTCTTGATCTGCCACTTAATGCAAGCGTCCTTTCTTGAAATAAGCTCATTCATATGGATGCAGTTTTACTGCAACACAGAGTTCCAAAATTTAGTGGCGACAACTCGGCTACACTAAAGCAAACCTCACCAGCTGTTGCACATCACCCTCATATCAAGCATTCAGATACGAGTGTTTTTAACCGAAAAGGGCTCTTTTAAATCTCACTTGTTGAAACTGCACTATCAAGACAGAAGACCATTTTTTTCGCAAATCCCGCACCTATGCACCCGATAAATCACTTTCAGTGCCGCAAAACTTGGAGGCAAATGAAGGCGAGCTACGTATCTATGCATTCTCTTTATTAAGCTAATATTTAAGCTGACTTCGTTGCGACTTTCCGTTTAGTTGCCATTCTTTCCCACCGTATTTGTATGTCAAATATTTCAACATCGTAGATGGTCCTTAGCTGAGCTTCTCGAACGGTAAGTGTGCGGGTGGTTTAAGGATAGAGTCAGCAAACCTATTGTTACGTGTAGGTTCAGAATGGTTAGAGTATGAATAAGTGTTCACGTTATAACATGGAATTAAGCAAAAGGTTTACTATGGTACTGGGCGGTGCCTCTAATTGCAATTGGCCTCTATCTGATCTATCCTGCTGGAGTAAATAATGTCCCAGCTGAAACCAACTTTAATCCCCTGTTTATTCATCTAATGTAACTATGCCTTGCATTGTCGGAACCACTGCCTCAATAAAGAGTAGTATTTGATTGAAGTATTGAGTTCAGCAACAGTCAGTTTTTAATATTTTGATGAGACTGGGCAAGGTTAATTTTTAATTTTTAGTTTACATTTTATTTTAAAATTTAAACCAACAGCTTATGCCCCCGTACACACCTTCGATATCCTTTGCATGCGATATTTTTATACGCAGATAAATTTCCTATGTGCGTGAAATGCTGTAGCACGACGCGCATACTTTTGACAGGTGAAGGTTCGAAAGTCAACCTGATGACCAAAAATGATTTTATATAAAAATTGGGGACTTTCAAAAGTAAAAAGACGACTGAAAGCACCTATCTTTGGGGGTCTGGAGGCTGACGTGCAGTTAAGGCGTTTGTAAGATTATAATATTAACCTGCATTTTGAATCGACAATGCTTATTTTCTAACGACTGGTTGCTGAGCGTAACAAATATCTCGTGTGGTCCACAGATTTTTTGGGAATCGTATAATGGAAAAAAACTAATTCTTATAAGTTGGCCTAAGCGGATAGAATGTTTGAATGCATAAGAGATAAGTTAATTTAATAGAGGACGCAAGCGCATGCCAAACACAGAAAAGTTGTCTCCAAGATGTTTTAAGATCAGCCACAGTTCCTAATATGCTTTGGCCTAAAATCGTTTAAAAAAGCGAACCGTCAGGTTGACGTTTGAAAGCTGCGTTATTACTGAACCGCAAACATACTTTGCGGTGTTAAAAGAAAGCTTCCGTTTCACGGAGTTCTCATTTACATGTGAATTAGTAAAAACCTACTGTTTCAGGAAGTTCCGCATTAAGGTAAGGATAACGGAGCTAAATATCGGAGCTTGGAATTAGTTACAATGGGTGGTTGCCAAATATTTGAACAGATTACTCTTAATAAATGTATAAATACTGTTGGGAATTCAGTAATATTTTTACATCTAGTGCTCTAGAAATATAGAAGCCATGTCGTTATTTTTGATGTCATATTGTGGCTGCTTATAGACTTAAAAACGTCTGTCTTGCAAAAGTCCGAATCTTGATACATTTTCACATCGAAAACCCAAGAAATCTTGACAGCAATTGTTTCGAACTTTTGGAACCATACTTCGGGTTAAGTAATGTTCGTGCTATGCTGCTATTTCTAAAAGCTAAAATGATTTCCATCAGAAAATACGCGTGATTATATTGTAGGTGTTAACTTATTTCTGCAAAAATTGGGAATCTTATTTTAAAACCTTTCTGGCCATCCACTACCCACTTAATGTTCATTTACTTGCAGATAATTTTAAAACCATATTTTTTGCATGTGTAACATAAAGTTCATTCCAAGTGCTTTTGTCTGATGACGTAAAGATGATATCATATGCTCCTAAAATAAAAGATAAGTGATGTGCGCTTACCGCAGCTCCATTATAAATATCAGCATTTCAGAATATTCTAGTTCGAAAAATACGTAAATGTTTTGTTTTCTCAAGTCATGAAGTTTACGTTTACAGCTTTATCGAATCTTTATCAGTATAGAAACAATGTTTGGCCAGGAAAACCAAAAGTGCCATCTTTTTATATCAAAGATATAACACTAAATGCACTTTACTAGTTAGGACAGCTAATACAACATACTTATCGAGAACTTCAAGGCTTATGGTTACCAAATCCCATGTATCCCAAATTATGCTATATCTGGTAGAAGTGGCCATGTCCAATTTTAAAGGAAGCGTCAAGAAACATCATTTATTTTCAAAAATATTGGATACGGACGGTAATTAAACATGCTGAGATACATTAAGGTGCCCAAGGTTGTCTTAAATAAAAATTCCACAGTTTTAAATCAGTCCTTACTAAAAGTGTTATTTACCCTCTTATGGGTTAGACGTATTTGCATAAAAGCATGGATTGAAATCAAAAATCAACTTGATTTAGTGCAATAAAATAAAATAAATAAATTTGAAGGTGAAATGACAAGGGTTCGTTTGCCTGGCAAGGCCCTACGCATTGATTTTTGTTCCCTGCGTATGAATGGTGCTGACAATGTTTCACCGATAATAAAACCCTCGTAAAAACGCTTGGTAAAGGATTTGTTTGGGAAATTATTTGGAAACGTTTGGCATGGTAGTATGCCTAAACCTCATTTTAGCATGCTAATTGACAAAACTCATGGGGAAATGAGAATCACGTTAAGTGTTATCCCATATATAACCCGCACGTGCTCCATAAATTAACTTTGTTCTGATCGCAACATAAAACCAATAGATTAGTTAATTTTTGGCCTTCTTTTTAAAGTACTCAACCTCCACCTCCATTGTTGTCGAACCGGGTTATTTCATTAACCTAAGCAGAGTGTGACTAATTTCCTGTCTCTGATGTTTTGGTGGCAATCTGGAATATCAATTAACGCCTGCATGTTCACAATTTTCCTGATTATTGACTGATTTGTAGAATAGTAGGGAACGAGGCGGCAGGAAATCTAATGAGACACACACGTTGCTTAGATATGCTTTGTTGTGATATTTTTCTAGAGTTCTAAAGATTGATTTCCAACGAATGGAACAACACAATCGCTGACAAAGCCGCAGATTCCTGGGGTTCGCAGATTATCCGGTCGGAGATCGATTATCTCGTCAAACAGCAAGCGGGCGCAGTTTGGTTTGACTTCGGTGCTTACGTGTGTTCGACGCATGCAAACAAAGTAATCGACCGGTCAACTAACTCCTCTAATTAACCTCGACTGAATGGGCTGGCCAAGAAAGATGAGCTCGATGCAGTCGTTACTGAAATGCATTAAGCTTGGAAACCAGAAGTGTAAAAGGCAAAAAGAAGATAAAACATTTATCACTGTAGATGGTGAGTCATCTCTCTGCATCAGACTTTCTCACTGAAGAATATGCAAGGGATGCCGCCTGTTAAAACGTATTTTATCGGTAGTAGTTTAGTTCGTTAAAATCAGTTTTAGCCCGCGTTCTTACATACAGGTTATGTTAACAGTCAGGTTTAGTGTAAGCGTTTGGTTCCAGTAAAAGTGTGAGTTAACTGTTTATACCAGCAAATCTATCATTCTAACCTCACAGTGGTCTCAACTATTTATTTTTTTCACTTCAAACCGATTTGACGGTAGTTCCATAATATAGCTCTCTTCTCATATATGAAAATAATTCGCAAATAGAGGCGGATGTTCGCATTTTAGGTTTGTCTATAAGTAAAGACGTAGAAAAGGTGTTTGGCTCACTGAATCATAATTTATTCGTCTGAGCTTTCGAAATCTTACTGGATTTCATCGTCAGTGATAAAAGCCGCTGAAACTGATCACCTTCACCCAATTGCCACCGATATTTTTGCGCCGTTACGTTTACGACACGTTTTAGATTCTCATAGGTAAGAGTTCCGGGATGAAATTCAGATAAGTGTTAATTGCTCACCGACGTAGGTATGCATTGCCAATGACGTTTAGAAAGAAAGGCCAGCTTTCCAATTTCAAAGCGTATGCTTCTAATATCGATCAGTGTTATGAATGACAAGTTTAACTTGTCCGCCTGAGACTGATCGTTTTTTTATCCTGTTCGATGCCTCGGCCTCTGCATGGATGTTTGTGCAGCTTGACGGCCACTTCTGCTGGGCAACTCCACATCATTCGAGGGTGTTTGTAAGCCTGCTTCCTCTTTCGATGGGTTCATCGTGGGGCAAGCTTCGCCTTGAGTCCCACGTAACCATCTTGTTCTACTCTTTACGTATATAATAACGCAGGACTTTTATAGGCGTTTGGAAGGTTTAGATGCCTGTTTATAGATTTGCCATCTGAATACCATTCTTCAAGCGTAAGTCATTCGGTTTTTGAGGTTCCTTGGCTTATGATGGTCGCTTCTTGAATGTAAAAAATTGTGCCAGTCTCTCCAATATGAGCTGCAAGCTGTAATTTTGGGTCAAGCCTCCATACCACCAGTTTGTGCTCATGTAGGTAGGTTTACAATTTTCCTTTAGTTTTCCCAACGTAATTGCAGTCCAGAACGTTACAACATATTAGTAGACAACTGCTGAGGAATCGGTAGGGGACAGTCTGTCCTTGGGTTGCATAACACGAGGACAAAAGCAAACAACAGCAGCTACCCTTCCTTGGTTTGCTCGTTAGGCGAAGTTCAAACGGCAAAATAGAAACAACTGCCTACAGGAAGGCGATGAACACCACGCAGGTTCTTAATTTTTTACAGCAACCATCCGGTGGCTTACAAACGAAGCTGCATGAGAATACCGTTAAAACGCATCCATACTTATTGCGGTGCCCCGGCACATGTGGCACATGCGGCCCGTTACCTCTGCGACTAGTTTATGCGGAACGGCCATCTGAAGGTGTCCATATACCCGATGCCTATGTTTTTGCCCGGAGGACCCAATCAGCACAAACCCTTATGCTATGGCATGTGCTGCCATCCACCAAGGACGTGTCAGAAGCGACCGGACGCAGTCCTGCGGGACTAGGTGTTGGTATTGCACACAAGTCAAAAGCTACCATGCGCAGCGTGGTTATGAAAATCAAAGACCAATTAAATTTTAATGAGCAGTCAGGTGTAGTGCATCGCATCCCGTGCCAAAACTGTTCCCTTATCTACACTGGACAGACTGGAAGTGGGCTCGAATCGTGCATGCACGAGCATCAACTGGCCGTGAGATGGGGGAACGTGTTATCACACGTGGCTGCCCACATCTACGAAATTGTTCACGAGTTTAACTTCGCAGCCACGAAGATAGTCACCCACGCCAGGAGCAAGACAAGGCAAGAATTGCTTGAAGCCTGGGTCTCCGATGTGATCTGGTTCAATAGATTTATCGATCTGGCGCTGGCCTACCAAGCCCTACACAGTCACCTCCATACTAGCATCACTTGTGTCTGATTGGTTCCTGCCCTCTAAACTTTTGCTGTTTTTTGTTGACGCTTTTATCTCTGATGATGGACCTCAGTAAGAATTCAAAAGCTCAGGCAAAAAAGACATGATTCTGGAGTGCGAAAAACCTTTATCTATGAAAATAATTCGATATTTCAACTTAGTCTTGATCAGAAACCTGTAAATTTTAACTACTTAAATTCATGAAAACTAGAATACTCGCCATAATAAACCTTAATCTGGATGATTTGCTATCAATATTGAAAAGTGGGTTTTTGACTGTTTTATAATTTAAGCATATATTTTGTCTTCCGCGTGAAAAGCTGGTCGTAAATTCAGTTAAAGTTTGGAGCTCAAATATCAGACTGGATGACACATGAGGTGACAATATACCTGCACCTATGTTGAACTATAAGTAAACAGTGAAGACTGCATACTCATAATTTCCTTCCCAAAAGGATGCCAGAGTCAAGCACTAACACTAAGTAAAACTGTTAAATGCTACATTACTTATTAGAGAAAACATATAATATGAGTTTTCAGATATTTTCACCAAGTAGCTGATTCCTCAAAAACCCTTACTTATCCCCTGCAAAATAAAACGACCTACTCTCTTAACTGATAATTACGTTAGGTGGTTAGTTTATTCTTAGAGAGTATCAACAGTGCGTAATTTCAAGATAATCGATACCATCGTAAGCCTTCACCACTAACCGACGTGACTTCGAGTGAAAAACCCGGAAGAAATTAAGGTCGCAGCGACGGATTTACATTAAAATGCTGCGAGAGCTATAGTCTGAGCTCCAGGGCAGAACGGAACATATATGTTCCTTAAGCAGATCGGTGAGCCCCACACTATCATCATATTCCCGATCACAACCGACAAAACAACGAGCCCGTGGCTCAATGGTAGAGCGTTCGACTCAAATACAAAAAGGTCGTGGGTTCGAATCCCAGGTGTGCCACACTTGGGATTAGGTATGACTGGCCGATGATGGCTAATAAGCCAGAAATGGCCATTCCGGTCTCCCTTATCTTTGTCGGTTCCATTTCATATATACATATTTATGGCAAAGACATTATACCGTACTTCCGACATAGCCCAGACACGTATTTTGCCGATCTTTCTGCTGCTGCGTGGCACAGCAACGAGGGGTTCGGCAACTCAGGGGGTCCCCCAGCGTTCTCTATGCGGTTTATTGTATATGGACTCCAGACAATAATCGGGGAAATAATTTCTGAAATTTTTAAGTGCAGGACATGGAGTCAGGTGATTCGGACATGACTTTTTAGGGTCAGACCTGAAATATCAAATGAACATTTGGCTCGAAGACAATCAACCACTGTGGAATAACCACGTAATGCCCATTCTAAAGACAAGTAGTACTACTAGACGTATGAATCGTATATGGCAAAGAAATAATACCGTACCTCCAACATAGGTACTAGCTCAGAGCCCAGACACGTGCTTCGCGATGTTTCTGCTAATGCATATATATATATATATGGAATGGAACCGACAAATACAAGGGAGACCGGAATGGCCATTTCTGGCTTATTAGCCGTCATCAGCCAGTCATACCCAATCCCAAGTGTGGCACACCTGGGATTCGAACCCGCGGCCTTTGGTATTTGAGTCGAACGCTCTCTACCATTTGAGCCACGGGCTCGTTGTTTTGTCGGTTGTGATCGGGAATATGATGATAGTGTGGGGCTCACCGATCTGCTTAAGGAACATGCATGTTCCGTTGCGCCCTGGAGCTCAGACTAGAGCCCTCGCAGGCGGTCGCATAGCGACGTAGCATATGATGGAATGGAACCGACAAATACAAGGGAGACCGGAATGGCCATTTCTGGCTTATTAGCCGTCATCAGCCAGTCATACCCAATCCCAAGTGTGGCACACCTGGGATTCGAACCCGCGACCTTTGGTATTTGAGTCGAACGCTCTACCATTTGAGCCACGGGCTCGTTGTTTTGTCGGTTGTGATCGGGAATATGATAGTGTGGGGCTCACCGATCTGCTTAAGGAACATGCATGTTCCGTTGTGCCCTGGAGCTCAGACTAGAGCCCTCGCAGGCAGTCGCATAGCGACGTGTAGCATATGATGGAATGGAACCGACAAATACAAGGGAGACCGGAATGGCCATTTCTGGCTTATTAGCCGTCATCAGCCAGTCATACCCAATCCCAATCACAACCGACAAAACAACGAGCCCGTGGCTCAAATGGTAGAGCGTTCGACTCAAATACCAAAGGTCGCGGGTTCGAATCCCAAAGTGTGCCACACTTGGGATTGGGTATGACTGGCTGATGACGGCTAATAAGCCAGAAATGGCCATTGTCCCCTTTGTATTTGTCGGTTCCATTCCATCATATGCTACACGTCGCTATGCGACCGCCTGCGAGGGCTCTAGTCTGAGCTCCAGGGCACAATGGAACATGCATGTTCCTTAAGCAGATCGGTGAGCCCCACACTATCATCATATTCCCGATCACAACCGACAAAAACAACGAGCCCGTGGCTCAAAATGGTAGAGCGTCTCGACTCAAATACCAAAGGTCGCGGGTTCGAATCCCTATGCGTGCCACACTGGGATTGGGTATGACTGGCTGATGACGGCTAATAGCCAGAAATGACCATTCCGGTCTCCCCTTGTATTTGTCGGTTCCATTCCATCATATGCTCACGTCGCTAAGCGACTGCCTGCGAGGGCTCTAGTCTGAGTCTAGGGCACAACGGAACATGCATGTTCCTTAAGCAGATCGGTGAGCCCCACACTATCATATATATATATATATATATCTGGTGCACCAGATTCGAAAAATTTACACAATAAAGTTATTTTGTTCCCAAAGAACTCAACTTTATTTAATTAAATTTCTTAGGATGCCGATATTTCAATATATATATATATATATATATATTATATGTATGTTGCTATAGGTGCAACAGGCAAGACGTAGACAGCTGTTTCACGGTCGTAACCGATCATCAGTACGTCATATGCCTTCTGCAGTGAGGAATATATACATGTCATATATATAGAAACAAAATGAATACTTAACAATAAAAACATGCAACAAACAATTACTCACATACTTCTTGAAGGACCGCATGATCCTACTTTTGCACAATTTATGCTGGGGTATATATTATCTACACAGCCACTTTAGATGTCCTTAATTGTCCGAATGCTTCACATTATCTTGTAAAGTGTTGGGCAAACATGCAGTCGTGTTTTGGAAATGCGAGTTACGCCTGATTCACAGTCTTTTGCAAGTTTTTAAATTGAAGACTGTAGCGCTGAAATTAGATTTCAAGATGTGCTGTTCCACTTGTGCTTTAGGCACTCAAATAGCAGCATAACGACTAATAATGGTGCAGAAAATAATGCTGACAAATAAAAGGGAGACTGGGATGGTCATTTCTGAATTGTTAGCCATCGGCAGCCAGCCATACCAAACCCCAGGTATAACTAACCAGTGCTTTGAACCCACACACTTTGGCATTTCAGCATTTATATGCCAAGCGCTTGAAAACAAGCCATCGCTGTTTGGTGGCAAGTGACTGGTCCAAAACATTCGCAGACCTATTGTTGGGTATAGGTAGTTGGCGATGGTTATTAAGCCTGAAATGACCAACACAGCTTCTTTTGTTAGCAGGGGTAATAGCTTCTTCCGTACTTTCAAAGTAAATGAGCTAGTTAATGGAGTCTGCTGAGGAGCATATCATTGTTTATAGGGATGAAACCATATTATGGATGCCGTTGTTTTCATCATAAAAGTAGCATTAGATCTTAGTGTCAGGGCTGAAGATTTTCTGCAGGACGAACCACATAATCGTCAATTTGTCTTGCTGTGAGGGAGCAAAATTTCTATTATCTCTGTCAAGCGACACTTTGACTGCGTGGAGTAGAAACTTGTTATGTACATGAATAATTAACCCAACTCAGGATTACTTATAAAACAGTGAGTCATGGTGCGTAATTACTCTAAAATTTTCATGGAAAATCTCAGATTTGCTCCATTTGATTGTTTTAATTATCTAAAACTGCTCTCAACAGACAGAGCCAGCTCATAAAAAATAAAGGTAAATGACAGTTTCATCTTCTGTTATTAATTCATAGTATTTGCGAACCCACCATAAATCATTGGCAGGTTACTTAACAATGGTACGTACTCTATTATGTATTATTCAATGTATTTCCCTTTACTTATTTAGAAGTGTTTTGTCTAACGTTAGAGTATATTTATCATTCTATTTTTGGTAATACCCTACGCGCATTGGTTTTAGACGACCCCATTTGCTTATGTTTATGTAAAATCATACCATAGAAGGTAAAACTGGACCTTACGTACCGTTCTGAGAAGATGATGGCGACTCATACTATTTGGACTTCAAATAAATGATAAACTTCTTCTTAAGTTTTATCTGCTGACGATAATTTTCATCACTGTTCAGAATTAAATCTAGCTTGCAATTTCTACGCCATAAACCAAAGGAAATTAACGCACTGAATCGTAACAAAATTCAAGTACAAAACTAATAGGTCTGCCGGTATCATCGAAAGAAGTGAGGTTGGGATCTGAAACCAGATGCATTCTATGAAACTGTTAGGTATTAAGTTACCGACTTTCTCAAAAATCGCAAGGCCTGTGACAATTTAATACCAGTGAAACCAAACGGATCAAGCTAACTGAGTTCTTAATTAGGTCTTCTATTAATTCTAATAGACAAGCATGAAAAAAATATCGTGATATGAAAGGCTTATTTTTATCAAACAGCCAGCGCTTCATTAACTCATTTGATTGTTGAAATTAGCCCATCCTAGATGAAAATGTTGCCTTTGAGAATGTTAAATCCCAAAAATGGTTTCCATTAATCAATTAAGCATTTTGCTTAAACCAAAATTAATGTCGGAAATAGCCTAGGTTAACCTCACAAAATTTTGCATAAAATAAAAATTAGGAGAAGTGTGGCCCTTTTTCTGATTTTTTCATTAAGCTCAAGCATGAACAGAGGGGTACTGAACCTGTTCGGATCCTCACTTACCGGTAGCAATCGAAAGGTCGCGTCCCAAAATCTATCTTATAATTGTAATTGACACTGATCAGTAGTATTTAGATTGAACTGAGTATGCTGTCCTCCGTCAGCTACAGTTCAGATCTCAGATCAAGGTGATGCAGAGATTAGTTGGGTCCTGTCAGCTGCGACCAATACTATTTCAGGTCGTATGAGAGCGATTCTACCCAAAGTTTTTAATTGTACGTTGACCACTTACGATCTACTATCAACCACTGGCGAATGCTTTCCGTAATATTTACAATTAATAACCGAATGCTTATCTTCTCCCATGCAATAAAAAGCTACTGTCGAACCTATTGGTCACGCTGCTATACTTTATACTGCCGAAAGGAATGGAAATAAGTAGCCTTCATCTCCACTGCCAGTGTTTTTAAGAAGGAAAGCAATTAATCGAAACCTAGGCTTTCATGTTAACGTGACTGGGGTAGAAACATTACAGACCATTCTCCAGAATAAATAGGCGCCAGTCTTCTTTGAATTATAGAAAAAGGATGAAAATCGAAGATCAAATGCGCATGGCGTGCTTATTTTTTTCTGTTCTTTTGGAGGACGCCGGAGGCTATGTATACGTGCACACCAATTGGCGATGATACAGTGTGACATATTATTTGCTCAAGTTGCTTCTTGCGTCCTATAAGTGGGGTTTTGTTCATCCCTACTGGACGAGGCCGTACTCGTGGTAGAATTAGGGCTCCCACAAATAATCGATAAATTGGCAAACGTGTTTCAGTTAGCTTCGATTATACTCTTATGGACTCGATACGAAAAGTGCTCTGAATATGGACCATGTATCTTGCTGTTTTATAGATAACCTTTACGATTCGTACCTCCCAGATAATGAATGGCAAGAAAATCCGAGTTTAGATTAATTTATGCCGAAGAAGATGCCTCCACATAAAGAGTCAACAAAATCTTCTGAAAAATGCATTGTAGGTAAATCGAACGTTCCGAAATATCATGTGAACTCCGATGGCAGAAAACAGTCTACCCCGTTTAATCCGTAAACTAAACAACGACATTACCGCAAAGTGATTGCGTTGTGCATGTGACAGTACCTGAAGCCACTGGTTGGTTTTTTATCACGAAGTTTATGTTGTTGATTACTTTTTCTCTACTTTCGATAGGAGGTGCTACTAAATCCGTTTTCCTTAAAACACTTTCCTATTTTATGCACAGATGCCATAGAGGAGCGCAATGCAGCACAACGAAGATGGCTTAGTCATAAAACATTGTGAATGAATAACATGATTTCCCCTATAAATGAATGCCAGGGGGATATTAATTCAATTAGCTTCAAGGTTGGTCGTGTGTGACATGATTTAAGACAGTTTGTTTGCTTTCATCTTCAGAAAGTTGGACAATAAACTCGTGATGACGAATTTACTAATTAGTTTTATATAAAAAGGTTTTGACGTGCACCAAATATTAACAGAGAATTATTTTAAACTAACCAAAGTATTCAATAAAAAGTAACTTAAAATGTCTCAATTGTTTTTGCAAACAGTAACGTTTATGCATAACTAGCAAGTATATAAAAATTTAATTTGATGACCGATCTGACTGAGGTGCTTAACTTGATTGAGGGCACTTTTGACGTGGAACTAGGAGGATAACGGTGAAAACGAGTGTCTATGAAGATGGCCGGAGCCCCCACTAACAATTCTTCAGCTCTAATATGTCACTCGCACGAGCTCTGTAGTCAGCTCACCTCTGTGACACTTCCTTCCAGTTACAAACAGCGCTGAACTACCCACTCGTATTCTAGGCTACATGACGGAACCGACTTCCTCACCGGATTGGTCATTTGTACCCGTAACATCAGGGTTCCCTCTCTTCCAGTGTCTTCTTTGACGATTCAATCAGGTAACTTTTTGTGACATATATTTGATTAATTTTAAACCCACTTTTGTTACTATGTCTATGATTGCGTGTTAGGTGTGATGCATAACGACACTGTTCAACGCTTCCAGAAAACGATCTCGAAGCGTTAAGTTTAATTGAGTGTGCATAGTCCGCAATGGTTTCGGCCACTAATGACTTGGAGGTATAACAACCGATCCCTAGTTCCGACTAAAACGTAAGTTTCTGATAAATTGTAAATCAGGCATAACTCGTTGTATCTTGCCAGGTCATTCCACTAGTGGCCCAAATATGACAACTCACGTCAATCCGTGCGTGACACGGATAAGTCTCAAAAAGGATACGCTTCGCAAGACATGACTTCCTACCGAACTCTAATGACATGCACCTAGATTTCCAATCTTTTGCTATCTATGGCAGCAAATAAAAGTATGCGAACAATATCGTGCGCTGATGTCATTAAACGTGAACTGCGTGGAGCAGGAGAAAACACAGGAGAATTATCGTTCGCGGTCTGAAGTGCTTGGAATGAACCACAAGAACTTTGGGCTGTCAAAACACCTGTCCTCAGGGCAATACAAACTTGGGATGCATGGTTTTGTGTAGATAAATAAGTATGCAAGTGTAGTGTTCATATTGTTAAGGAAGGTATATCGCTTTGCCTCCGAAACTGTCAAACAACGCAGCCCG
Source organism: Schistocephalus solidus (assembly GCA_017591395.1). Lineage (NCBI taxonomy): Eukaryota > Metazoa > Platyhelminthes > Cestoda > Diphyllobothriidea > Diphyllobothriidae > Schistocephalus > Schistocephalus solidus. The sequence continues at coordinate 75,960 of WEDG01001641.1, forward strand.
TATTTCAAGTGATAAAAAGTTTCCAAGAATACAAGCCTAACTTTCTATGCAACCTCCGTTAAAACACAATTGATTAGGACTACTCACAACTTTATATGTTTATTATGCGCAAACCCGAGGAAAATATACTGCGTGCAGTGTCTTAATTCAGCTTCTACTGCGGTGTCAGTCCGAGTGGTGTCCTCGTTGCGGCAATCCTTTTAAGTACTTCCATCGCCGTGGCCTTGCAAATGACCTTGAGACAGGTGACATGTCGCCACGAGCAAGAGCACTATCCTTACATCTTTGACACGGAAGACAAATTCCAGTGCAGACGATGATATTTTCTGTACTTCCAAACGTCTTCGTAATAAACGAAGACCTTAGGATATAAGCGAAGACTAACCGCGACAAAGCCGCCGGCAAAGGAGATAGGCCTAGAAGTACGCAGGGCCGATATGAATTTACCCAATAACAGTGGTATTTAAGCTGTACAAACATTCACGCAGAGGCCGAGACAGCCAAACGAGAGCAACATCAGTTAGTCTGAGGCTGAAAAATTTAGCCTGTTATTTAACAGACTGATCGATATTAGCACTAGATGCTTTGACAATGTAAAGCTGACCAAGCTCTTATAAACGTCAGCGAAAATGCAAACCAGTTATGATGAGCACTTTGAATTTATCTGAAGTTCATCGCGAAACTCTTACCTTTGCGAATCAAAGTTTATTTGGTTCGTTCTGGTTCTTATCCCTAGCATTTTGAAAAATATTTTTCATTGGTGAAGATGCAGACAGTAAATGGTACCCTGGTGTTCTTGGTTTGGCAAAAGTTAATCATGTTAGTGAAAACATCGCTCTGGTCACGGAGCAACTCAAATATTTAAAAACGCGCTTCACCTAATGGCAGCATTTCCAACTGGTGTGAAAGAATCTGGTGCTTGGTAGGACTTAAAGGATTGTACGTTGACAGCAATTATTGAACAATTGAAATGTACTGGAGGTAGAAAAAACCTCAATACGACCTCACATTTCTGATTGTCATGGCCCAGATTCGTTTCCGGCCGCTCCAGAGGGTACTCCGACTTTCCTCGGTCTAATCCTGTAGGAGCACCGGAACAGGACTCGCCACAGATAATGACAGCGACTTTTCCCGTGGGATTGCACGAGCATTCACAGCCATGAGAGTCAATCCACCTGGTAAACAGTCCACGTTTTACGCCCACTGAGTCCAGGCAAAAGCTAGCCTGCAGGAGACTTCCACTCACAGACACATCTTCCTCCTTCTTTTCCTCTTCGCCAGAGGTGCCTCTTGTCCAGCGCACACGTGAGGTTAGCCTAGAGTCAGAAAGAGTGGAGACGGTCGTGGATATATCGCAACTTTGGATTAAAAACAGTGACAGTAGAACTGAAGATGTGGATCCGAGATAAAACGTCAGTCTAAGGGGTAGGAGGACTTCCAGCCAACGCATTACGAATGTAACTATCGAGGAAGGAAATGACGAGTGCTGATTGTGCACCTCCTCATGTTTTGGTCTTTTATGTGAATCTTATGCGGCCTGACACAGTACTTCCAAGCAAGCTTTTCAGTCTAAAATTGTCCTCCTCTCGTTAATTCATGCGTCTCATCCACTTACTTCCGCGCGCACGTGACGTGGAAGTCTATGGGCGTCACTGTGAAGACAATTTTGAAGGCCCACTATGACTCCGACCTATTAAGTTTCCATTGCTCGTAAGTCACAGTGTCCTGCGCTCTGGAACTCTCTCTCTCTCTCTTTGTGCGTGAATTACCTGTGGGTGGGTGACTTTGTGCACAAATAAAGCAAGCGCGCAAACGCACAAGCGCAAGCAAACTGATTCCACCGCTGAAACCGCGCCCGATTTGAACAATTTATTCTAGACCAATCAACAAAGCCGCGGTTTCCTGTCTGGTGCAAAGACCTGATTTCATTTTATAACAGTGGATATGTCAACAGATTAGAAAACCTTACACCCTATCATTCCAGTTTTTAAGTACCACAGGCTGTTAAGCTTACTTTGACTATTTTGCTGTGCTGAAGAAAGTAAATGTTTGCACGTTGAGGACAAATATATTATGTACATTAAGTTGTAGGAAACCTGAGTACAGATACTCTTTATGGTTTATGTGCGGACAAATATGTGGGCACATGAAACTTATGAAGAAGGTTATGGCACAGAGCAATTGATAGAAGAATCCTTAACTTTGTACTGGCTTTCCTCCTTGGGTGTTGAGGGCTTTTATAGCGAGTAGAAGATAGAAAACTCTGGTCCTTTTACCTGCCGCGAGCACACCTTTTCAATCTGAAATCATCGCATGCATCACTTTAAAAGGGCTTTTTTGAAATATTCTCCACCTCTCAGGACCCCTGTTTCATTATACTGGTTTCTGTGGCAATAGCGAAACCACCGAAATGCCTACACGTCTGCGGCCTCTTCTTTAAGGCTACTTTGGCCGACATGGGAGGGACTGTAGTTTAGTCTGGGTAGTAACACTGCCAGTTGGAATGAGATAGTGTAAGTAAACTTGAGTATAAAACTCGCTGGAAGATGTATGACACTTAGGGACAGTCAAGTCGTGAGTCTTTTATATGAATGACTTAAGAGAACAGATTTTGACAGACGGTGCTGAAAAATGTTTAGTTGTAAAAGCATGAGGTGACAGGACGCAGATACCAACGTCTAGGGCTTAACTTGGGCCAGAGGTGCTTGAGAGCTTAAACGAACACATTTTGTGAGTGCAAGATGATTTGGTTAAACGTTCTGCCCCTGCCGCTGACGATGCAAGGATTCGCTGGCGCAGGAAATATTAATAACTTAGTTGACCGGATCCCGAGATAGACATCAACTGGGAAGCTCGAGTCATCATTCAAATGCTTGCGAGACATTCTTAGATCCTGCGCAAGCGAATACTCGCGACGATAGGTGCCGAGGCTATACGGCTTACCAACTCCAGACGACTAGGCCTCTATTAATGACACGGATATTGATTTACAAAGACAAAATCTCTACACTGTTTTGCGGCCTTTAATTGCAACCTAGTGTGTGTGTGTGTGTGCGGGTGTGTGTTCGTAGTCACTGACTATTTTCTTCGACCTTTTTTAGTTGACATGATACCCGCCAAATGCGTTATAAGAGCGTTTGATTAAACTGTCAAGTGGGACCTGTGATTCCACTGTTTGTTTTCAGATTGTCGAGTCATGGTAGTGAGCTCGCAAATCAACAGATATCAAGCAATGTGTGTAGTTGTCTCAGACGCGCAGTCAGCATATGGCAGCACTCGCCATGGGTTTTATTGCTCTGGTTTTTGGTCTTGCACGGAGGTTGGCTCACCTCCTTCGTTGGATGCGTGCTGCTTTGCTGTAAACAGTCGTTTCATTAGTTTCAACCTACTCACCGTTCCCAACTATGCTAAAGTAGCTACACACTCTTTCGTAACGAGCTCACACAAGGCTTCATCCACACCAGAATGGCTGCTAGACGTGGTGAGCGCACGAGTTAGGGTTTGACGCCGTTCGAGAAGTAGACAATTAAGTCCCCCGACACTGTGGATCATGTTTCCTTCGAAGAGGACCAATTCTGACACAAAGACCCCAGCCCTTCGATCGGTGCTTTTTAAAACCATACACTTCTGATTCTTGTAGGAAAGTCTAGCTAAGAAACTCATTTAGAACCTACTCCATGCGAGAGCATTCAAAAGCACGGCAGGCGTTACTCGGGTTGCGCTCCCATAACAAATGCCGAACATGGAGGTGTGGTGGCATGCCTAGGGGCGGCTAGGACTAAGGGGACCCAGCAACGCCAGCCACCTGCGTCCTCTTACACCATCCGGTCTTCTTGACTCTGTCTTGACACCGGGCTCAGGTGAAGGAGGAGGAGAGAGTGCGGTAGATGCAGCGCAAGTCTACTATCACTTTAAACTAAATCACGCGCAAGTCACCATCCCTGCTCCAATCATCCCACGGAGCATAAGGTGGACATCGTCGGACTACGATGGTCGAACTGTCGTCGTGTAAGGTTCGCAAATAACAGCCATTGAACAGGTGATGGATGTGTGCATTCAAGTTACTAATCTGTTTCTTTACATTCACCCTCAAGTAATGCATTGTTAGCCTTTTAAACCTGGTCTATTATCACGTTATGACAATAGACAGCGTTCCAGCACCCGGCTACAGGTCAGGAAACCCGGCCGACACGTCGCGCCAAGTCGCAAATCAGAGTACACTATGAGTAAACCTATTTCCTTCGGCTATACATGAATAAAAAATTAGAACTAGTCTGTCAGCAAGAACATTGGCACGGTATCAGTCCAGCCTCCGAAGATGAACATATGTTAATTGTCAAAATATCAGGATGATTATCTCTCAGTTTCTAGAACATCTTGTTCTCATTCAGATTAATGAACTCACAGTTTTTCTGCTATCGGCATTTGGTTATGCAGTCGTGCCGAATTTGAAATATGAAGAAAATAATATGAAAGATAACGATGCCAAGGTGATTTGTGCATTAAGATAAGCAAGGCATAAAAAACAGAATGAGACTATATGAGTAGCCACGTTAGCAGTAACGGCATTCCCTGGTAAAAATTAACCCAGCCCCATGAACGCATTTTTAGGAGGCAGTCTTATACCTTTTATTTGTAAAATAAATTTCAATACTTATTTTCAGGCAGAACAAGATTTCCTGCTAATTTTTAAGACTCCTATTTTCTCTTATCTCCTTGAATGCATGCTTTTCGCCACTGTTGCTAAACCTTGCAGAAGCTAAGCAAAACAGGCACAAAGTTCGCTGCGTTTGGCAGGACTGAGAACAGTGCTCTACTCTGGAGTGCAAGCAATAAATATTAATGCAGGGATTTTGTTGGAGCAGTTTATTTCAACCCTAGCTACCTTTGTAGTCATAAATTGGGGCTTGGATTCGCTGTGTCTGTCAGCTTTGATAGTAAGCATACTCTCGGCCAAATCCATCTCACAATCCGTTTCCACAACAACAGAACTCCTGAGCGTTTTCGAACGGTGCACTCTATTGTCGGTGGTGGAGGTCGATTCCGGAAATAAGCTTGGGAATAATTGGCAGACACCGAAATCCTTTAAGGTGGAAAAGGTTGGTTTACATCTGCTTGCTACTTGGGGATTTACTTAGTAGTTTTATTTTTGAAATTCATTGAGCTTACGAGATTATTCAGTGGAAGGAGGGAAGAAGTCCAAAGGAAATTGTTCGTATGCATGAGTTAATATTATATGCAAAGAGGAACATCCAGTCTTACTGACCACTAGGAAACTGAAGTTTATTTTAGAAAACACAGGCACAGCTCAGTATTTTGTCAGTTGATATCAGGTGAACAATGCAAATTTCATTTTCAATTATAGAAGAACCTCATAAAATAAATGTGTAGTTAATGGATTAAAATTTAACTTTTCTAGATTTACGTTATTTGGAGTAGCGTTCGAAAACGCAGGTGTTTGCAATCTCTTGCGCGAAACCTTTACAAAATGGAAGTAGTTTGGAAGGAAACAATAACCATCAGTTAGGCCACAATATAGGTAAAGGTTAACAGATGAAGGCAACCAAGTAATCATTATAATAAGTATGAAGTTCTGCCAAAAAATCCTAAAGTGGCTGATTTTACTAAGCACTTGATTGGGTAGCTATTAGACATTTTTATGTTCAGTTAGGTTTGTCTGATGTTTACTCGGAGTCAAGCTAGAGGGGAAATCTGAAACATCATAAGAAACAGTTTGGGGCAACATACACTTGTGTGATACTACTAACCAAACAAAAGAATGCTCATCCTGCGGAACACAATGGGTAGGGTCGGGATTATGGTTTGGTTTAAGGTTAGAGTTATGTCGGCTTGTAGTAAGACTTAATTCAATTCCAAAATAACAGATCACTCGAACTATTAAAGTGAGTGTATAAACCTATATTCATTTTCGATCGCGTGACCATCCATTCCATTCTTTAAATAGTCCTACTCCTTTTGGCACGATTCTTGTATTATTCGCCTACCTATCGACTGTGTTCAGTATACCCATTCGTACAATGTTTCGTTGCTGGTTGGTAGGGTCACACTAGCATTTGTTGCCAAATGCCCATTTGCCCTGATTAAGACCTTTTTCTTCTCAAGTGCTTATAAAAATTGTCCTATTTTCATACAAACCCTATGGACGGATCGAAATCTACATCACACACCCGTTAAATTTCGTTTGCTACAAGTCTAGTAAAATTTACTTCCTAATGCTCTTTGTATCATTTCAGTTTCTTTTATTTCTTAATGGTACAGTTATTTGATGGTAAAAGAGTAACTAACCTTTTCTTTGGACAGCCTGCTTCTTTCCAATAACTGTATGAGTGATTTAAATAAAAGATTGCCATCCAAAACTGCTACATATATTGGGGTTGATTTTTGATTTGGAACATAAGAAAGGTGCTCATGGTTTACTTTTCAAATCGTAAAAATTTGCAAAAAATATTTGCGTAGTTTCCAAAGTAGGTGGCAAATTTGTAAAGCATTGGGTAGACATTTCCTTATCCTATCGAGGGAAAACAGTTCTGTTCGTATGATTGTATAACGCACTAGCACGAGTCATGCACTATACAGCATATCTAAAGGGATATGCTAGGAAGTTAAGGTGTAGCTTACCATTCAAATTCGAAAATGGGCTAGGAAACACGCCATCCTTTAATAATATATGTTTTCCTACTTGGTTTTCATTCTCCAGTAAGAGTGAATAATTTTCCCTGAAACTAATGAAAAACAAGCGTTTGTATTATGTTCAATGAAAATTATGTTTTAAATGCCTTTTCAAATTGTGAATTTCGTTTGGATTTAAAGAAAATTTTAAAGTCAGGTTTTAATTTCAGTGGCATGTCTCTTTCTTCTTCAGCATATCCTGGTAACATTTCAAGTTATTTGTTTAAGCCACTTAACGAGTTCTTTGGTTGCTGAAGTGCACATATAAATTTAGAATCATGTTGCGACAAGCACATATTGGTAGCATAACACCAACAATGTTAGATTAAATTCCGAAATTTATTTCGCTATAAAGTTTGATTAAGATAGTAAAATAATACCAAGTGTCATGCTGCATAATCACTAGGCATTTCAGTTAAAACAGGATACTGGCTTGTGAACGTACGGTTTACCTGTCACATGAAAAAATGGCACTCACCAATAAATGGCTTCTTAAATGGGTTAAATGATTTCCATTGTTTTTCAATGCCTTTATATCCCCAAAAATATTTCCATAGGAAACATGCAGAGAGAAAAAGTATTCCCCTTATTCAGTAGGTAATCACATTTTAATTGTTTCTGTGTATATAATCCCTGTCTTACTGCATTTCAAATGCTTCAAATGATCTTTAGTCTTCTATCAAACTAAAACAGCTTTTGAAAGACCTCTTTAATGTTTAAGTCATTTATCCCTGACGTGCGTATCTCTCTTCCATCTATGCAAGCTGACTCTTGACCGAACATCTTTCCAACGACCTGCGTGAACTGCATTGCACAAGCATTTTTACTTACTTAGCGTGGAAAACTTCGATTTCGAGGATAAGAGGATACAAATCACCAGAATAAGTATGTTGCTTACTTGAATTTTCGGCTTCTTACTCTAGTTCATAAGTAGAGATAGAAACGACTATCAGTGATGGGTGAACAGGGGATGCCGTTGCCATATAACCACAGACTTATCATAATTATCGGCTTCCGCAATGAACGATAGGATCATATTTAGTGCGATAGTTGATTGCTGTGTAAGACCGACAATAATGTTTTTATAATAGTTGTTGATTACTGGTGTGCTAATTTCCTGGCAACTTCAAACGGTGACATTCAACAGAACCGTCCTCCTTTCCCCTCCTTTCCCCTGCTCGGGAAAGGTGTTAGCAAAGAATATTGTGCTTGTGGTCACGCGCTTAGTAAGGGTGCGATCCGGATAAAACATATGCAGATTGTAGCATACACGACTGTCACAACTTGCTAGCATTTCAGTCTCATCGAACGTTAGGATTTGGCCGGAGTACATCCAAGGCGACGTGACTTGTGACCTAGCGTCCTCCTTTATCAGCGTTGTCCCATGTTGGGTTATCCACGTTCAGAGTAATTTCCCTGTATTATTTACCAGATTCAATAAACAACCCTGTTGTTTCCTGTTTTGGCGGTGGGTTTCAAAATCTCATTCTTTGTTGCCTAGTAAGTCTCTGATCGTGCATCCCTCCGATTCCAAATGGTACGAAAAGGCAAGTGGAGGAATTTCTGGACGGTCGGGAACGCTTGCCAGAAATTGAACCTGATGCATGCAGGTCTCCGCCTAGTTTTCGCATACGACATTTGACATAATTGTACGGGTAGCCGGTCGCTCTTACCACCCTTCGCAGGTATTACAATTTTAGAACCTTGTCTTCTGAGTAACACCGATGCGTCTGAACATGCCGACATCATGACACTATAAAACTACATTTGTGGCCGAGTGGGTGGTTTCTTTCCTAGCTTAGTACTTGCGTCACATTTGTCGCCCATAAAATACAATCTTCGTGGAAGACGAAAACCGAAAGGCAAGATTAGATCAGAGATGTGGTGGGATCTGCGAAGGGCAAAACATCGGATTCATCTTTTTTGAAACTGAAATTAACTGACCGTAGGACAACTCACTTAAGTATCCAAGGTATGATCAATGTGATGATACACCACTCAATTGTACCAGTTTCGAGTCAATACTGATACTGCTCAAAACTGCATTGTGCCTGTAGTGACCCAACGCCGTGCGCATGTTGAACGCTGAACCTGTGGCGTTAACATGCACGTGCGCACCAGTAGCTGTCTGGCCTTCGACAATCCTGACTGTCTACACTGGCCAATCATCTTTAAGGCTGACTCAAACAGGACATTGCTGGATGCCTTGTGACGATCGCATGGTCTAACACACTGGGGACGACGCGGAAGCTGCGGCCGGACGTGCCCTATTCCGGCAGCCAACTTCTTCCAAACCCCTTCTTCGATAGTTCTGTACAGAATAGATTCTCATTCCAACTGGCGTCCCATTTCTTAGCTCCTTCTATGGAACCGGGCCTTAAGGTCGTATCAGCTAGTGCCTCCCCTAAGCACTTAAACTACGTAGATATGCCTGACTGTATTTTAGAGTGAGTTGTTAACCACCAAGTCTGTACCTCCTGGCATTTGGAATGCAACAGACTTTTTGAAACTGTGGTCACGTGTTTTACCAGTTATAAATATAAATAAATACATTTCCACAAAATTTAATAAATTGAAGCGCGATCCCATGGCAGCATGTTGCGCCTTTAACGAGCACCTTTTTGGGCAACATAGGAACATTTACTTGAATACCGTTAGGCTGAAAGCAATGTTTATTTAAGTTTTGTTTATTTTGTTGCTTCTACGAATTCAACCATATTTGTTTGGAAAACACTGACCACTTCGCCACTGATTAGAGACATTTTGAGCGAAATTGCGTTCTGTAGCAATTTCGTACTTAAAAAAAGAAAGTATTTTCGAGTTTTCATAAAGGCAACGCATGGGAATAGGAACCCCGCGGGAAATGTAGGTGGCCTTGCGATAACTTCCAAAAAGACAACCTACTACTGTGTCCTTACCCTAACACAAAACCTAAACACACTTGAACTAGGCATGAGACCACATGCATTATGGGGATACACATTCCGTGCCCTTCTTCATAAGTCCCTAATTATAAATTTATACGAGCTTTATAGGATTTTCTATGCATCATTCTATCCTAAGGTTTATCAATGCTGCCCACAAAGCCCTTAATATGGTCTCCGTTCTTTGCAACATTAAATATACGATGGTGTATTTCTTCGTAAAAAGTTAGTAGCCTGTAATTTGCACAAACCGAATCTTGGTTAAACTGAAGTGTTTCACGTAAAAATATACAATCAGGCGTAGGTTCTCCCAAAACATATACTTTTTCGTCGCATTTTAAAAAGTAACTGGTGTGTTATAATATTAGATTTATATTTTTGGTTACAGTAAGTTTTAGGCGTGGATTTGAGTGTTAGCTGTATGTGGATATTTAAATCTGAAATAGGCGGTAGGTTTGCTAATCGGTGTGTGAGTTATGTTAAAGGTAAGAATTAGGAATAGAATAAGTTATCAGATGACCTATATTGAGGTCGTGTTTGCCGATTTTATTTTTTCCATGATTGAAACCTGCGTCGATAATTTCTCCCGAGTCCAAAAATGGTATCTCACACACTGTACTCAAACTAACAGACTGCTTGTTAAGAAGAGTGAAGCAAGGACGTTCGAATGAATATAAAATATACAGAAGGTTAGTTCAATTTTCCATATAGCACAATGGCTGTGGACGAACAATACTCTCCACCAGTAAGGCTTTTCTACAAAGGTAACTTCTGAAAGTCACATGGAAGGGTTAAAGCGTCAAGAACCAGTTTAATTCAGGAAATTCAACTTAGGTCCACTGACCTGACATTCAGATAGTGCTTTTGCTTTTAGATTCCTGGGTGACCTACAACAATACGAGTATCGAAAGGTGGATACTAGAAAACTCAAAGACCTTAGCGGGAATGGTTATCATCAGTCTGATAGGCTCACTATGCGGTAGGCAAGAGAGTTGGATGGTAAATTTAGTTCCCCTCAGAGTTCAATATTATAGTCATACATTAGTTTGTCTGCCTTCTTGATTAAACAGAGTAAAACTGGCAAATAATAAAAAAATCTGTCGATGAAACAGGCAGAGATTATTAATGAGTCATGTGCGAATGGGATTTCATAACTGTGGCGCACAGTACACTGAATCGCATTGCTCAGATAGCGAGGTTTATAGCTTAAGCATAGCAATCAGTACACTGGGCTGATCGGAATTTGGACACTTGAGTGGTCATTTTTGGATGATTTCCCATCATCAGTCAGTTTGGCCCAATACAACGATGCTGGTTTACTTGAAATATGAGACCAAATCAGCTGAATGTTGAGCATGGTTTCTACCCTTAAACTATGCGGTCGAGTAATACCGGAAAATATTAAGACAAGTAGAGTGGTAAGGCCTACAAGTAACTTAATTTGACTGGAAGGATTTATTTGGTTCAGGCATGCAGTACATGGGAATACGCATATACTTCCAGCCCGCAAAATGCAGGCGGCGTGGCCAAAGTTAACGCTTTCCCAAACATTAGCACTAACCTTCATTTTTCTGGAATACGTGGACGCCCATATTTACGTGCCATCACAAGGAAACCACAAAAACATATCCATACCATTGAGTCAGTTAAGGGCAGTGGTAAGGTCTGTGAAAATTGCACTCGAGGAACAACCGGCTTTGAGCGAAATTTTGGAGGCGTAGGCACTTGAGAAAGGCGATGCATCGTAGTTTGACTGCGTATTCATGAATAAAAATTTGTTTTAGATTCGCGAAAATTCCCATCCAACTATGTGGAAACCCAGTCGGTGAGCATAATTTAGTTTTCGATAAATGCTTTTACGGGCCATTACATTTTTTATGAGGATAGGTTACACGTGCAAAGATGCGAGCAATAGTATTCTTTTCATGTAGGTGGGGGTTGTGAATAGGTTGGAGGCTAAGAAGAGGCAGCGAGGATTAGGCGGAGCCATTTCAGGGGCGGATAGGGGGGTGGTAGGAGACGGCGCATAGGACTTCATGCAGTTAAACGACCATTAGCCAGGCTTGCATGAGATCCTTTTGTGCACAAAAACTGACTTCCTCAACCTGATGGCAGTCGCTTCTAATATTGCTAGCAGACGCTGACCTTGTGACTTTGGGTAGTCTGGAGCACCCTTATAAATCCCACGGAACACCTCATTGGCGTCCACACAATGCCATCTGGAATCACAAATGTGTGCGAGAATATGGATGTTCATGCTTTTGACTTCGCCCCTTCTCAGCCTTGCCGAAAAGTATCCCCTTATTCTTTGGGATAGACGCAGTCTCTTATGAACACTATAACCTGCTCCACGGTAGCAAGTAAATTAGTAAGTGCACATTGGAGTGGCCAGAGCCAGCAACCTATGCTTACCTTCTCTGTGGTAAATAGGTTTGTTGGAGAATAATGTCCATACTGGGAAGGTTAATGCAATGGGTCGGTCAAAGAGTATTCTCAGGCGTTCACTGACCACATGCCGGAAATGGGACATTGAGGAACATGGTCTTCTTTTTCACGGTAAATGTGGTGGTTTATACTAGTTTCGTGTTAAAATGCTTTTTAATAAATCTCACAGAATACCCGTTCTCGCGAAGCAGTACGTGGATTTTCGAAGCTCTTTCTCAATACTGTCTCAATACTGTCACTACTGTCAATTCTTTCTTGCCCGTCGCACTAAGCAACCAAATAGATTGCGTTTATGTTTGAAGGGTACAAAACTACTGGCATTCGTATAGTGCCCAGACCGGGTTACTGATAGATTTCATCGGCTAGAAACTGATTCCTCAAAAACTAATATGCGTATCTATAAAAGTACCCATTAATTCGAAAACTGTCCTTGTAAATCTTTATCTTCAAATGCCCCTGGAATTGTGAATTTTCTCTCACTGTTATCAACACCAGAGCAGACGAAACAAATTAACCGTCCCAGTCACCTTATCTTTGCAGAAGCCAGCTGTGTGGTTATCTTTCTCTATCGCATCTGCATGCTTATGGAATCCTTTTTCTGGTTCGTGGGAAAATTGGTTTTTTATATATTGATTGTTCTAGTTTGAACAACGACATGTATGGTTACTCCTTAACATAAACATTTGGCAATCGCTGCCTGTTCGATTCCTCTGTACAGAGTTGTAAACTCTCATCGTTAAGTGATTTTGACCACAGTTGTATATGACTTGTAAAAATAAGGTCTGCGTAGGTATTTTTGATTTTATTTTCTTGAAATATTTCGTAACTGATTTTGTTTTTGCTTCTTTTCCGAACTGGATTTGTTTGGACTAAGATATTTTTAATGCTCGAGCTTATCGTCAACAGCTGGATCTACGCGATGACCTTTTATATGGATATATATATGGAAAGATAAAGCAATCTATTGGGAAGAGGATTTACTGATCTCACGTTTCACACTCATACTCGAGTGCAAATTTGAATATCAATAAAAGGGAGAAATACAGGGTTTAAATAAGCCTTTCATGCTCATTCCTGATAGGTCTACTGCTCTCTCTTCACTCACCATGAATGAACAGGACAGACCGTGTAGTTTTCCTTTCGTCTATCCCTGATCATGCACTCGAGTATGAATATGAAACGTTGACCAGTAAATCCTCCTTCCAGAGGTTACCTTATCTTTTCGACTGTATCCACGTATATACATATACAGGTGAGTCCTCTATTTAAGGTTTTCGGGCTACTGCCCTATAGATGTGCGCTTTTGGATTAGCTCTTATGAATGTGTTGTCCCACTCTATCTTCTTCATAGCAAGGGTAAACTTTATACCAAGGAAAAGGCCGCATGAGCATTAAGTGCCAAAAATAACTGTTATATCTTCCTGTAGGTATTTTTAATAGTATTATTATTCCCAGTGGTTTTTAATTCCCATATAAATCTGAGCCTGCACAGCTCTTGCATTGACGTTTAAGGTTAACAGTCAATCATCTGTATATTTTCAATGTATGAAAAATCATACATTCCCTTTTGCACTTAAGAAGCTTTCATACACAGCTCGTTGATTTGCGTAAGTGCTGCACAGTATTAAGAAATGGAGAGGTACGATGCAAGTTGAATAGACATTGGTCAGTTATAAAAATCCTACTAATGACTGCCAGTGCTTTGAGTACACATTTTGAAAACAGCGGAAACACCACCAAATTCATACATAAATGGTATGTCTAAATCTGTTTTCTATAAAATATGTTTCTATCTGTAGGGGACCGAAAAATTAATTTAGAATAACACACTATAAAAGAAGTCATTGTTTACCCTGTGCGGTTTTTGCGTACACAAAGAAAGAGAAGCATTCAAAAGTTTACATCCTGACGTACCCGAAATATCTTTGGATGATGCTCAATGGTAATCAACTCTTCAACCCATACTTTAGTAATCCTTCCTAATTGAAAATGCTTTTCATGAGATCGGTCGCTGACTGTCGGCGCACTTATGAATTGAGAGTAGTAAGGGACTACGTGTTTTAGCTTCAATACGCATATTCTCTCCTTCAAGGAGAAGGTGTCTAAAAGTTCATCTTAGATTTCCAGAAAGTTACTTTAACGCATTTTAGCTTTTGTGTTTTATGCACTCATTTTATCCTGGCGCTCGCAAATTGTATCTATTTTTTCAGTGGTGGCTTAGTTGATCATGCTTCCAGAACATGCAAAAGTTGGGTGGCCTGCATCCTTAATAACGTAAAGAGGCTAAAACTCGGGAAAACATGAAGGGCCACAAAAGCGAAGATTTCAGTCAGGATAGTGACCCATAAAACATTTTGGGATACCTTTCTGCCCAACTATTTGCATAAATATTCTTATTGGTATTATTTTAATGTTCTTCTTGTCGTGGTCATCATTTTACGTTGTCATAAAAGCTGAAAACATGCAACTAAGGGTAATATTCCATTCAATCATAATTATACCATAAATTTAGGAAATTCAGGAAACCTCATAGGAGATTGCATTTGAACAAATGAGCATTTCAGCTCTAATGGATACCAGTAATCAGGCACACCCGTCAATCCAATTTACTTTGGAATAAGAGCTGTCCAGATCGGTCCCCTTTCTGGACATGCTTCTGAGTAGAAGGTATTTCGCGTAGTTTCGATCGTAAGAAGACGTGGTTCACGCAGTATGCTCATTTTGGGAGCGTAATTTAGTGTGGTGTTTGACAGATACAGTGAAAACGATCTGTTCGACTGATAGAATTGTAGGAGAGCTTAAGGTTTCAGAAAGCATTTTTCAACAGAACGGATATTCAGATCGCTTTATAATTAAGAACATGGCCAAATGACCCCCATGCTAACGGCCAGCAAGGAAAGAATTTTCATCAGGATCCCATTTCAAGGTGATGCGTCAAGTTAACTTTTAAGAAGACGCCTAAATTAAGCTATATCAAAACCCTTTCCAACAGCTGACGTCCATTACTAGTCTCGACTACTCCCATTCCGTACGGAGAGGCCAAGGACAAACTGTCAGCCCAGATCACCTCTTTGTGCATCTATTCCCTTATTTGAGTCTGTGGGGCAGAATATGTTGGTCGCACGATCCGGTGTTTGTCCAAAACGATAAGAGAACTCCCTCCAACATGGTTAGAAAAGGGTCAAATAAAGATCATAAACAGCTCTATTTTCGCGCATTTGGTAGACGAAAAATCGTAGCGTAGATGTCAGACAAGCCTTCCGTGTCATTGACTAGTTCTCTTCAAACTATTCAAAATTCCTTGGACAGCGTATGTTTACTATGGAAGAAGTGGCTGCAAAACAGGCTACGTTAATCGTTCCTGTGAGCCCAAAATAACTTTACACATGCACCACATTACCATGGCGTTTAACCAACAATTCTGCCGCTCGCATCTAATAAACTGTACCGACGGCCGCCACCCCTCTGAGAATGCTCAGAAGATGGAGGATAATTTTTTTTCTTACACCTTCCCTCCCACACCCTGAAAACCATGCGATTTGTTCAACTTATCCGCATAGTTGACTTACTGACACAGTGACGAGAATTTATCGAAAGCTAACGTATGCTCGCCAAAGTGTCTTTCGAAAAAATTATTATTGGAAATAGCGACAGGGAAGAGCTTTTTGGCATATTGACGGTTTACTTGACTTAATTGAAGAAATTCCTTCAATTTCTGGAGAGCATTGAGCGAAATTTTCAATAAGCATTTCGTAGGCATGTCATTTCAGTGTTTGCGCGTGACAAGGCCGACAAGCAGTGAACGAAATCGGCATATATCTGAGTCTTTTTATACCTTAGTTGCAGCATTTCACTTGCTTTCCACAAATTTGCCTCATCCGGAAGGCTAAAAAAAGTCAAGTTACGGGCAGTGGACATGCATTGACGAAATCAAAAGTACCGGCCAGCAAAGCAGCACGTGACCTTTAAATTTTTGATTTGTTTGGAGTCCTCATCTGCGAAATCCTCCTCGATCTCATCAAATGTTCCTCGAAAACTTAAAAATGTAAAATTACAAGGATGTCTTCTAAGAACAATTTGTAATACATAATCAAACATAAGACAGTTGCCGAACCATGCTGAACATTTTTTCCATGGAAAAGGTTTACATACTTAAAGATCCTTGTTAACAACGTGTGCCCGTGAATTTGGGCTGGTATTTACTTGACGGCAGCATCATTCACAAACACCAAAAGGATGCCCTATGGTCACATCGGTTACCAAAGGCCATTCATTTTAAAATTCGCAAAAATGCCCTTGAATTTCAGAACTAAGTTCGGAATCAACATAAATGCCCTTACAAGTTTTCTGACTGTATCCAGACGAATTCTTGTTTTGTAAATAGGCGGATAATTGCATGTTTACACGCAGGAAATATGAAGGCGAATTACAAATATGATGGTTCACAAGCAAATGACTGGCTTTAATGAAACTGGCGATTCTCCTTTTATTTAACGGTTAAAGTCAGTTCTTACTTCAGTCCTCAAAATTCAACATAATCATGATACTTAATTTCATGTAAATAAACAGTAATTACGATTTCAGCTTTTATTACTTTGAACACAAACCTAAAGTATTTTATACTGGAGCAAGGAGTTAATGGGTAAATATTTAAACTAGATTTGAGCGGCATCCTGCGAGCTCATATGTTCACTGCGCGAACAACTCGCTTCAAGTTTATTGATTTTGTACCGTGGACCTATGTGAGATTAAGCAATCAGAACAAGTCGCTAGATATTTTCGTGTGTTTAAGGTTTTTGTGAACCTCCTGTTTACCAGAACAAACGTCCCAGAGTTTGGTTTTTAGAGCTGCGACAATTGACGAAATCTTGATTTAAATCTGCAAAACATCCGTTAACATAGAGATATGACCAACATAAGATTTAATATCTCGCTGTTTCATAAATTTTTTCTTGCTGGCTTTCGGTAAATAATCACTGCTCCCGTTCACTCTGTATAATTACGTTGTGTGCAAAACATAGATTTTAGTAATTAAAGTTTCTCCAATTTCTTTGTTATGCTCTAGTAAGTTCAGTTATCTTTATTTGAGACAAACAGCAGATGCAATTCCTCATAACTTAACAAGACCAGTTTTAAACAAAGAGGATTTTAGTTAGGCTCCTGCAAATTAATGAGCACTATGCAGTTGAAAAATATATAGAGATTCAGTTTAGATTATTTAAAAAAGTTATCATGGTATTAACTGGAATCCTTATTTGGTTTGCGAAGTGATCCATCAGCGTGTCACTGTTTTGTAATACATGACCGATGTGTATCCCTTGAGATTTTTTGATGTGACTGCAATACTCTTTGCTGATCTATAAGCTTCCCACATTTGGCGAAGCAAAAAGTTTGTTTTTGAATTCAATAACTTTATGCTTCCTGAAATAAGTACAGGTTCACGAAATGAACTATACATGCGACATTTGTCATTCTCATGCACATTTAAGGTTGCAGCAAAAGGTTGAGCAAATATTCTTTACGGACTTTATAACATCTAATTATTATTAGGATCTTGATCACCGAAAACGATGGTTAACTCAACCAGTGACTGCCTGATTCTACATCCATTTCAACCTTGAGTAACAACGTTAACCATGCTAGAAGGGCCAAGCCAAGGTCCCCTATCCTGGTTGGTAAAAATTCTCTGTAGGTAACTTCTCCTCGAAAGGTACCTGCAGCTGAGGATTCTTGATTTGAAAATACAAAAAAAGGGAAATCGACTTTATTCAGACTTTCAATGAAAATATATACAGGTTGACCCACAATTTACTATGCTCATTCTGTTTTCGAGCTCTTTTTAAATATCATTCTGAAAGACGTGAAGCCATCAAATTTTGACAATCTAGGCTTTGCAGTTTTTGTAAACTTGCCAATGGACCTTGTAGTGGTGTTGTAAACCTGTCACCTGGCGAGAAGAGTTCAGTCGCCGACTGCAGTTTAGCATGCTTTTGAGAAGCTGAATGACCGTAATACTACGCAAACACTTGGCAAAATTTAGGCTGAGCATGAAACATTTCAGGAAAAAAACATTTCTTGAAAAACCACTCAGCAGCTTAGCTGCTACTTCTGCTGAAAACACCGAACTACCGAAGCAGGCATTCGCGCAAAGCCAGGCCATTTCCATGCGTGGCGCTGCACAGAATTTGAGCATTTGTAGATGTTCGATTCATCGGATGCTTTGGAGTGTGATAACACTTTCCCTTTTCACGACAGTTCGACCTTCCTAGTCCGACGATGTCCACCGTATGCTCCATGTGAGAAGTGTAGCAGGGACGGTGACTTGCGCGTGATTTAGTTTAAAGGGATAGTAAACTTGCGCTGCATCTACCACAATCTCTCCTCCACCACCTGTGCCCGGTGTCAAGACAGAGTCAAGAAGACCGGAAAGGGAGAGGACGCAGGTGGCTGGCGCGGCCGGGTCCCCTAAGTCCTAGCCGCCCCTCGGCGTGCCACCACACCTCCATGTTTGGCATTTGTTATGGGAGCGCAACCTGAATAACGCCTGCCGTGCCCTCATGTGGCCTTCATATTGGTCCAACGCATCTACCACGTGGCCCGTTTAGGGGGCAAACTTTCCCTATACTGACTCCATGTTTATCCAACACCTCAGACTCAAGATTATAATACCCAAGTTGAAAGGTGTGAAGAGAATTTACATAATTACCAAAACCGATCCTCAGTTTCTGGCAAATTTGCGGTTTTGCGCCAAGTCTATTTTGCAGCTCTCTAGTTGCGTAAAAAAGTCAGCTGTCTAATTTGAGGGCAATTAACATCCCGGAGCCCGAGAGAGAATCCTCAGGGCTGGTAGTTTCCTTTGCCATGTTTGGCATTGCATTGAATGGGCTTGTTGTCTTCAGCTATGAATCCGGTAACACGACCACCGCTACAAGAGGAAAATTTATCTGATGATGCTGCAGGATGGTACACTTTTCACAACCTTCGACGACAAGTGAATTTGCCTATACATTTTTTCAGCAAGACAAAGCCCTCCTTGCTTTTCAAGATAAGTGGGGGATTCCCTCATCATCAAGTTTCCTGACCGATGCATCAGTCGAAGGCATACCCTAGAATGGGCTCCAAGATCTCCCGACCTCACACATTGTGATAGTTTATTTGAGACTATCGCAAAAGCCAGTAAGCCCCATGATCTGTCACTGCTTGATGAATGAATACACAGGACCCGCAGCAAGGTCGAACAGATATGTTACAAAGCGTCGCAGCGGCCTGCATCCGAAGGTTAGTCAAGGTTATCAAAAACGGAGGCACTCATTTGCAAATATACGCGTTTGAAAGTGATGACAAGTCTACCATTCAAAAATGCGGCGAATCATTTTTTTGTCATACGCATATTAATAAACTTGGTTTTGCATGTAATTGTTAGGAATTCATTAAATGCGTATATTGACACTTGGTACAGCCTGTTTATCACCTATACTTCATTACAAATGTTGGTAAAGTAGTAAGATGCGAATAGCCCACTTAAAATGACTGAGAGGCGAAGACGATATTTCATGCTGCGGCCCGTCCATTATCGTTCAAGTCAATAAGCACCGATGCAGAGTTCAGAAACGAATAGGAGAGTGAGCAAAAAAGGTCGTTCGCCAATGTGCCCGCCATGCGATACTGAGGCAATGATTTACAGCAGATCGACAACCGTCACACGACTATTCGGCTTTCGCAGAGACCATCTGGTGACACACCAATGTGAGAACGCCCCTCCGGTGGTCACATTTATGCTGCAATCCACGTGGAGCGACGGCACGTGAGACCTGATACCTTCGGGATCAGGTTTCACAGAATGGTCAACCGAAGAAATATTTTGTCCGACACTGGCGTGTTAGCCTTCGGAGGGCCTGATTTTCCATATATTGAGAATGTTTAAGAGTGGCTGATTGCATTTCTGCTAGACTAGACATTGCATTACACACTGGTTTGGTATGCGTAGCCGGATCATGAAAATCAAGGATCGACTAATCATCAGCGAGCAATCTAGCGTCCTATCGAATTTTTCTTTAAAATGGTGCCATTTAGACTGGAAAAAGGCCCGAATTGCGCCTGAATTAACACAAGCTGGCCACGCAACGATCTTACAAATTTTTAGGATTGGCTGTTTACACCTTAAGAACAGGTCACAAGTTCACTTGAGAAGCTGCCGAGATAACTGCTCAGGCTGGCAGCACGACAAGCAGACACTTATCTGACATCTGGACCGCATTTAACGTACTGTGCAATTGTTGTTTGATCCAGTTACTCGGACTGCCTGTTTTTCTGCTTTCGCTACCAACAATAGTGACGGACTGTTGTGTGGGGCCACAGGTCTAGAAGACTAAACAGATGATTCCGTTCATTATTCAGTCTCTCTCTTTTTACCTACCTGAGAAGCATTTTAACGGAAAAACCAGCCGTCGTAAAGTTATTCCGTGGATTAATCACGAACTGATCCACATCAACATCAGTTAGCAAAAAAGTAGCATTCGCATCCCAAAGGTTATTTCTGAAGTGTTTTGGGAAATTCTTCACTAAAAAATAACAATTATTAAATGCGAGCTGATAGTTGCAATTGCTGATGACTGTTTTTGAACTCACAAAAGTAGTGCATGTCAGTTGAAGCACTCAAAAATGGCTGATTTTTAATTTTTTTCCCAACCGTATTAAAATATTTTCGGCTGTATTTAATCCTTTGTGTAAACTGTTCACATGATCTTAAATAGTAAACTTCCATCACTGAGCACAAATAGGATTTCTCTGCAATGATCTGTTGGAGAAACAACAGTTACAAACATCCTCCTCAAATTATTTTGGCAAAAATAGAATTTTTCGATAAATATATTGATAATATAATCAAAAAGTGTCTCGCAGTGTTCATAATTAGAGCCTTTCGTTTGGTACGGATGTCGCATTAATCTTAAGCCCTGTCAAATTAAACATTTGTAGACCGATTGATGTGTGAACAGGGCAACCGTTGTAACCTAAAAGGCATTAATTCACGGAAAGTCCATCCTGAATCCATTGGGGCATCTAATACTTGCATCCATCACCTACCACAGCAGTGGATGGGAGGAAGTGGCATCCGACGAGTCCGTCCCTAAGGTGGCTCACAACGCCCTCTTGCGGATGTGCGTTTAGCAAAATCCAGCAACCGGTTCAGCATGCACTCGCTTGCCCTGCCATGTTTGGCAAACCAGCAGTGTTTGGAAAAGCAACATATGTGACCCAAGTATAGGGCTTTAAAAACCGCCTAATTTGCCTCAGTCACACACCATTAGAGGAAGAAGAGGCGATTACTGTAACATGGTTTTTATTGGCCTGATTATTCAGATTCTCTCTCTCTCTCGAACCCATCATCAGGGACAGTTACAGAAAAGGGTACGTGGAGCACAAGTTGCGCAGTATTTATAGGGCGAGGTTGCCAGGCCACCGCAGGCCTACCATCGCTGGCAGTCCTCGTATTCATCGCTGGAGGTCGTACTTGACGCGAATATTGCTTTTTGTCCGTACCCGAGTCCTTAATTGCCATGATTTTATCGATGGGTGTTCAGAGCAAATGGCTACCCGCGCAATTTTGTCGAAAGTTGCATGCGCAACCAAGGGGAGAGAACAAACCACGTCAGCTCCAAATTTTGGCGAGCGCTACCGTACATTAAGAACGGTCGATTAATAGGCGCAATGCTCTTGCAGCTCCATATTCTGTCTTTCGATTTAGTTTGGGTAAAATTGCTAGCCACGCAGGGGGGATGCGGGGGAACAGTAGTCCCGGTGACAACTAGCCAAATTGCCGAGTAATTGTTACGCCAGGAATCGACAACAGTGATGAAATCACGGCGATTAAGGACTCGGCTACGGACAAGAGGCAATCATCTCATCAACTGCGAGCCGACGAGAGTAAGTTTGTGGTGCCCTGGCAACCATGCCCTATAAATACTGCGCAACTTGCGCCCCAAATACCCTTTTCTGCGACTGTCTATGATGATGGGTTAAATAGATAATCTGAAACGTCAGGCCTATAAGCATTTTTTTATAGAACAGTCAGAAAAATTAAAGCGTTTCACCGAATTTATTATCGGTGAAGTATCTGAAGAGAAGGGGGTGTGATTTCTGATACACGTGTTATTAGCGTTGATGTGATTATTACCTTTTGTCATTCATTCAACTAATTTGACCAACCAATTATATAACTGACTGCATCTATCCATATAATTCCCTAAGCTTAGGGTGGCGTTCGACTGCCTACAAAGTTCAAACTAAGTTATCCTTTATGCTCAACTATTGTGCCACTATTGACAGTTCAATAACTATTTATTCAAAGCAACTTATGCTTGACCTACAAGTATATATTGTCCAAAAACAAAAAAATATAAATCATGGTAGCATGCCCTTTCCTTCACTTCTTTTTACCAAGCTTTAGCTGCCGCTAGCTTTCAATATCGGATATATGACAGAGCTGAATACAAAATGACATTCATTTGCATGAAGAAAATATGTTTGGTGGAATCCTGCTGATGGAAAAACGATATTTTGCTTTGGAGCTGTTTTCAAATAAACGCTTACGCACGAAATATTTTTCTCAACTGAATTGAATAAGGCTAGAAAATGAAGAATCATACTTAAGACCCATATTTTGCCTCTCTCAGAGTTTATGCAACACATTTCAATTTTATTTTTCCTGTTAATATTCGTATGAATTATAGCTAGGACTAGTCATTTCCGCTGTGCAAGACAACACATGAACTCATTTCATGCACATTTCTCCTAGACTCTCACCTTTTCTTCAGCTTTACCTTATATTTATACTGCAATATTTCAGCAAACGTTATCTGTCATTAGTTTTCTTCATATATTCAATAAGAATTTTCCACGATAAAACATAATTAAATGTTATAACTTCCAGAAATGTTAGTGAATTGGTGCTCATCGATCGGATGTTAGTATATGTCAGTCATATTGGACGGGTGCTAACCGATCTCTTGCGAGACATAGTTATCCCGTTCTGCCTTGGGGCCCACCAGCAGGCATAAGAGCACACTGCTGACAAAGACCAGGGAGACTGGAATGACCATTCATGGCTTGTTATTCGTCATTAGCCAGTGATAACCAACCCATTATGTTGTACCACCCGTGGTTCAACGGTTAGACTTCTAATCAACACGTCGCGGGCTCGAGCCTCGGGTAGTGTCCACCTATTTATGGGTACGGCTGGCTGATGACGGCGACTAAGCTAGAAATAACAATTTCACTCTTCCTTGTCTTTGTGGGTAATGTTCTTTTAGCAGAACTGTGTACTGCTACGCCTTATATGTAGCCCATTTGAACTTTGCCTCTAATATGAAAGTGGGATTTTATGGGAGACCTACACTTTTTAGTGTTTGGGTAGAAACGCTGGCAGATCTTAGTTGATTATCGCAGATGTCTCTGATTTTAGGCTCGACAGAGAATCCGAAACGTTAGGCCAATAAACACCATGTTCCAGTGATAGCCTCTTCTTCTTTTGAAGTCTTTCCTGGAAATTGTCTGTTCAATTCTATCAGCAAAAGACAAAGTTTGTAAAATAAAATGGCTTTTGAATATGGTAAACGTAAATGGCTACATTTTCAAATTTTTCAACAGTTGCATGTGCAAACGTGACGAGAGACTGCACAACGAAGGCAAGGGTTGCCTTATATCAAGAAGATCGCGCTTACCATAATCTTAATTTTCACGCAACTGAAAGTTGGGGTTACATGCAGAGAGATGTAACATATTAGGCGCCAACTAATGCCCTTCAGGAACCCATGGTTTCTGCTCAAAAAGTCTGGAGTCATTGGCTGCCTTTAGTTCAGTTGTGAACAAAAAACTAGAGCAGATTAACAGGGTGCCCTATCTGGAGGTGGAACCCGGAAACACAGATGCAGAGAGGGGGAATGACACCAAATCGCGATATTACGGATCCTTAAATGACATGCAACTGAACGTTTCAGATCAAAGAAGCTGGAAATCATGCGAGGAAGGAAAACCACGTGATACTCTTGATGCTTGTGTCATGGTCCTTATTTGACCCGATGGGATATTACGGCTTCCATAATCACCTGAGGCAATTATTGATTTAGATGCGCGATTGATCTGAAAATGCACCGTCTGTGACTATCAACAAAGACCGTAGAAGTCGCTAATTTAGATGTGTGAAGGAAGTAGCGTAGCGATTATATGCATTAAAAACGCTAGGTCTTGTGAGCCCACTGATGTAGAGTTCGAATCAGATGGATAAACAGTGCGATGTGAACACGAGCATAAGTACCCCCTACGGTACAACAGATTGCCTTACATTATACTCCAGAGGGTGCCTATTCCCGGCTCCTTGATTTTACCCAGTCCATCATGATAATACTTTACTTACCCTACCTCACAGAATCCTAACTCGATCCCCCTAACACAACTGCTCTTTTTGACGTTATTTAACGTTAGTAGCGAATCAACCATTAATGGCGTCATGGGACGTAATCATCCTGCCATCTCTTGGCACTCATGTTTGCCTCCTCTCAGCAACCGCCTATTGGCTAGTATCATAGGCAGACTATCATCTACGAAGAAAATAGAAATTAGAATGGTATATAAGACGTCATCGAGCAGTCATACCCAGTCCCGTGTGTTGCAACCCCTTTGGCTCGAACCCGCCACCGGTTGGTGAGAGGCCCACTGCCTAAACCTGAAGCTGCAGTCTCGTTTTCTTGTCGGTTGTGATCGGGTATATTAACAGTGGACGTTTTGTGCTCACGGGTCGCTTGTTGAAGAATCATGCATTTGTTACAGCTGGCTGATGGCAGCTTATAAGCCAGAAATTACAATTTGAGTCTCCCTTAACTTTGTGGATAATTTTATTCTGTGTACTTACCGTATTCTCGGAATTTTAACGCTGTCAAACTGTGATATTGGAGTTCATATTCCCGTACCAATCGAATTTCTGTTTCAGCAATCGGACTCTTCTCAAATTACTTTATGGAACCCACCTTGTCACACGTATTAGTACGAACATCTTCCATCAAATCGAAATGCAAAAAGTAACGTGTTTACTCAGAAAAACTCTGAAATTTTAAATGTATTTTTATTTCAGGAGATGTTGAGCCATTCGCTATGCTGAAAAAATATTTTCCTGGGCAGCCAAGCGTCAGCTGCTACTAGATAATATTTTTGACTAAGCGGAAGCGAAGGGCGTTGTTTAAGAAAAAATATTATTTGGGCCTCACGAAGAAAACTTGAAGATAGCAGACGACTTCGACCTTGAACCGTGGGTAACCGCAAATCTCTTATAAGTAAAAAACATTAAAACAAAATGAGCTTACTGCAAGAAATGTTTTGATGGCAGTTTTTTAATCTCTTTTGTGAGATATCGTACCGAGATCATTGATCCATCAAGAAAATGTGAATGTGTCCCTGTTAAGGACCCTTGATGCTCCTCAGATGATAGATTACATTTTGAAATAACCTTTGCAAACAAAGGCCACTAGCCTGAACCCTCTAGCAAGTATGCTAAAATCAAGACTGCCTTCAGTAGGTTAACTTTGGTTGAAAAAGCTCCATGCGTCCAGTATCAGCAAGAAATTGCTGGAGGTTAAGCGAACAGTTGAGTATCCCATGTAGATTGTCTGAGGCGAGTACCTTTTGCTGCTCAATTCATCGTGCGTTTATGCATCAACAGGAAGCAGCTACTAATACATCGATAATCTGCTGATCTCTACAAATTCCGCAGTTTATAAAATCCAACTCACGTAGGAAATAATCCTGTAAGGACTGGGCAATCAGAAATGAGGAATAACGAGCTTGATCACTGGTGGCTTTTTCGGCTTCAAAGTAGAAACCAGTGACAAAGTTCTGTCTTATAGCTAGATTGCTGAGGTGTCATTAACGTGTGAAGTTTAACCCATGCAACCAAAATGGGCATCTAGGCATTAAACAATTTCAAGTAAATTTTTTTATTTTTGCTATTTCAGGATTAATTTACCGTGAATTTGTCAGCCATTACTTCAAACTTTACATATTCCTGACTTGTCGAAATTACACCAGCGTCCGTCTATGTCATTGCTTAGAGTCAATTAGTCTGTTGCATGGTCAGATTGTGAAATATTGGGCACTCCATGTTCTTGAGTATATATAACGTACGAAAAACCTTGATCTTAGGGAATATCGTTCTAAAAGTACGAATAGTGACTGCACATCGTGTTTGATCAGGTCATTGTTTAGCAATTAAAAATGAATTTGTACCCTAGGCACGGATATTTCTAAAATTTGGCGATTGAGGAACCTTGACTGGTTACAGCCTGATGAGTACAGGAGTTCGCAGTTATGTAGTTGCTAACACGTTTACTGTCATAATCAACGATGTCCACCATTTCCCCTACAGGGTAGCGAGCGCAGGGACGGTGACTTACGCGTGAACTAGACATTAGTTATGGTAGACTTTGTTTGCATCTACCGCACCCTCTACTGATTTTTCTTCAGGGACAAGCGTGAAGATCGAGTCAAGTAGAGCGGTGATGCGGTCAGACGCGCTAAGTGCCAATGTTAGCGACTTTATCTACGAGTACTACATGATAGTAGCCTTCTAAATGGCAAAAACGCGCCAAATACCTTGAGCTTAGGTCACTTAAAGTTCATCCAGCCTCCTTTCGGATGAACCTTCTTGCTTCTTCCGATTGTTTTGATACAGCTGAACGTAGCATTTGTCAACTCAGGTGTGCGTATCTGTACGCCAAGGAGAAACGTTGGTGGAATCTATCTAGCAACAACTTGCTGTTTCAGCATGACGTTCTTCTTCCGATATTTCTGGTTATAAGGACAGCTCGGTGGGACTGGGGGCTAGAGATGTCTCAGGTACACGAGTTTCTTCTATTCACAATAAAATTACTCTTCCATTTTAAACAAATAAGTCTAATTCGGACCATTCCTGCCACAATGGAACCAAAGCAAGGCATTGTATATAAGTATTAGGTATTATGACTGTTTCTAAAGATGCTTTCAAGAGAGAATCAAATGGTTAGGTTAATAGAGCCCTTTTTCCAGTGACTGTGTCTCCTTCACGATTACTTCCACGAAATCCTTTCGTCGCTTCTATAAGCATTACCTAGATAACTGGCACTTGGAAAATCGAGCCACCGAATATCGTTTCACAGACTATAATTGTTCCAATGCACAGTTGTGCATCACTTACACTGGCCAAAAAGGAGTTGAATTTCATCTGCTTGGTACTCATTGGCTGCCCTTTATCCTTATTCAAACCCCTACTTGGTTCGCGTAAATATATTACTTTGTATCTTACCACGAAAAGTTTGTTCTGGAAGAACTCTTTGAAACTCTTCCCTGGGATAAAGAAACTGCCCATCCAAGCATAGATTTTCAAAACACCTTGCATATTATGTAGGTTTTGTGGGGCAGAGAACATTCTATATATATATATATATATGTTATCTATATACGATATATCAATTGTAATTACTACAACATTTTCTGCCCGGGAAGGGGAAAACACACGACAAAAAGGCAACTAAGTGAGCCACCGAACCCCGGAACTTGCGGATCCTCGTTCAGCAGCGGATCAAAGCCAGAACATCAAAGCTTTCTACAGTTGCAGTTTGAATGTAATCGCTGCTGTCTTCCACACCTCCCTGTTTCAAGGTAAATTTCATGTTTAGTATGCCACTGCTCGTCAGGCAATAAAAAGAATTAGTTATTATTCTGAGATAGGGCATAAAGTCTTTAACCTGGTCTTAGGTCCGTGTTACAATTTTAATATTTCAAAGGTTTGTGTGTGAAAAATGAGAAAAACCGCTGTTTCTAAGGCTTTCTACAGTCTTGCTAAAAGTTCGCCCTATCGATAGGAGGTTTTAACTGAAGGCTGGAAGCCTTAACGTGTTGGCTCATCCTAGTTCAATTGAGTTTTGCTTTTCTCTGCCCAAAAAACCTAAAAGTTCTTTGTAAAAGGTGGCGAGCTTTATTCCGCGCAATTTAGACTCCAATTTCCCAGTTCATCGTCTAACCTTAAACCCTGTGAACTTCTTCAACGTAGACAAACATATGTTCTCTTCAGGCCTTTGTGCTATTTAGCTGTCACTTTAGGCTATCATCCTGCCAGATTGAGCTGATACCCATCCATTTAGCCTTGAATGCCATGTGCCGATTGATTTATGTCTTAAGCAAGTAGATGAGCTCAAAGGGAGCTCGTTCGTTGGTCAGAGTTGAAGGTATGCTTGGAATCCAATATACTCATGGCTAATTGGAACCGGTGGTCTCACCTCTTTATGAGCGAATATTTCACGAGTGAATGTTGCTGCAGAGTTCTCAGGTTGCGGGCACCTCAGGGGATCTTCTAGACGACCGAACAACTGCATCCTTTGCATGCACAAGGAGGGTGTGTACGGTAATTTTCAAGTCACACGACCCTTGTATTTGGTGTTTAAAGAACGTTCCAGAGCTCTTTGAAGTCAGGTACTGAGTTTAAAACGCGTAGGAAATTCTCAAAATTAAATGGAAGAACTAGCAGCAAATTTAAACAGAATGATAGCATACTGCGGCCGTTTATTGGCACAAAGACACAACAAGTTCGGATTTAAGACACTTTTACGAAGTTGGCAAAACTGCGCATTTACTTTACTACTAACATTGGTGACCTGAGGGACCAGCATCCACATTTGACGCAAATATAATTTGTTATATTTCCCAAAAATGTATTTAATTTCAATTTGCTGTCTGTATAGATTGATTGCATGCACATAAGGGTTTCACGTGAGAATATATGCTGCCTTATCGGTTGCGACAGTAGCACATGTATGGTAAGACGTCAAAGCAAACATGTATGAGAAAATTTCGATTAAAATCTGCAAGGAAAAATTAGTCACCAGCACAACGAGGATGCCAAACCCGATAGTTTGACCATCGATTTTGACGATGTCCACCGTATGCTCCACAGAAGGGTAGTGCACGGATGGTGACTTGCGCGTAATTTAGTTTAGAGTGATAATAGACTTGCGCTGCATCTACTGCACTCTCTCCTCCTCCCAACCTGAGCCTGGTGTCATGAAAGAGTCAAGAAGACCTGAGAAAAGAAGAGGGTGCAGGTGGCTGGCGCGGCCGGAGCCGCCCCTGAGTGTAACACCACACATGCCACACCCAGCACCCTAATAATCCCAAAACAATGGAATCAGGATGAGACTGTTGTTTCTGACTCGGTTATTTTGCTCCTATTTCTGGGCTCTGGTGTCCTCGTTTGAGTTTTAAATGCCGTGACTTACAAAGACAAGTTGAGCCCTGTGGCACGACTTAAATGCATTCCAATCAACGCGTTTTTTCGTGCTTGTCTGCAGGGCACAGTGTAACACTTGCGGGAAATGACTAACTGGTTGGTTAGGACTTGATTGAGACCGCAATGAATTTCATTAGGGCTTCTGACGCGAACTCAAAAACTTTTACTTGTTATCTTGCCACTTTCCATATATTAGGTACTGGTTAGCACTATTAAAAACAGAGACGTTAAGTAATGGCAAGATCTCCGGATTTAGAAGGCACATTCCCAGAGATTGTTGAGAATTGTAAAATAATGCCTTTTTTACACATATTAAATGCGAATTTGGTCCACAAGAAATGATTGATATTCACCAAGCTGAGGTTTTATTCCACCTTTAATGAGGGCTCTCGCAGCAAATAGCTCGCTTTGCTATCTTGAATGGACATAAGAATTGTTTTTTAAGTCATTTTCTACCCCTTAGGATAAATACGTTTTTTGGGCTGAATGGCTATGCTGGAGTCGAGGGTCCTCATGCTTATGCGTATCGCCCTTGGCAGCTGTATACAGACATTGAATTCAAAGTGGGGGCTCAGTTTGCGTAAGTTCTACTGGCTTGGTTCCGATCAATAACTAACTACCCACCGATGGTTTCCTTTCTCGTTCCTGCTCATGATACGTCACACAGACGCTGGTTACTCAAAATACTTGTTGCCGGTAGGATCCAGGCACTTGTTTGACTACAGAGGTATCGAAATTTTGATTTGTACTACATTCTTCAACACAATAGGACGTGCGAATAGGGCAAGGCTTAAGTTTACGGTTAGCATATGAGCCAGGGTTAAGACATGGAAATGTGTACCACTGTAGGTTTAGCGACTGTGGGCTAACCACCTAATATTCAAAAGCTATCCCCAGGCATTTAGTAGGAGGGCCTACGTAATTATTAACCATGTTGATAGAACAGGCGCTAGCTTAAATCCCAGACACGTGTTTCACCGATGTTTCTGCTACTGCATGGCACAACTCTGGGGGTTCGATTCATCAGTTTCCCCCGGGTTTCCCTTTCTGCTTTCTGCTTTTTTTACTCGAAGTTTTAAATTGTAACTTTTTAATTTCCTCAGTAATTAATTTCGAACTTGAAGTAGCTCAATTGCATTTGAGGTTCAAAAGTTGTGTTCTCGACTGGTTATCCGTCGTGTATGGCGACAGAAGTCAGCTTGAAGCTAGCTAGCTTGATCTTTGTCCTAAACGTGGTTTGGGTTTATGCTGCCAAGAGGTTTCCGGAAGTGTTTCACGTGTCCCAAAGCAAGGTCAACAACAGTGCACAAGATCCCCTGCCAAATCTCTAGCAGAACAGCATCCGGATTACATGTAGATTCCCGTTTAGAATGCAAAGAGAACATATATTCATGTAGTCAGAGCTTAGCGTCCTGGAATGGTCATTATCGGAAAAATTGGCCTACACCACTCCTTTTGTGAGTAAGAGCCATCACTTACCGGAAAATTTGAAATGGAACATGGTCAAATGTGTACTTTGTTCCTAAATACGCTGCAATAATTTTCGAATAGTACTCAATCGGACAAAGACTACTTCGGTAGGGCTCGGTTGCTGCTCATTGGGGACAATAATCTGAAGTCAAGTCCGTCAACTGAGTTTGCTGTTATATGCGTGAACATCGTACTTGGCACCTCTGTGACCCACGCTTGGAAATTTTTCTACTTATGTTGGTGACATTTATTCACTGATTACTGCTGCAGTATATATTTACGGATGCTTTATTGAAAAAATACAAATAAAAATCGCATGACATGGGAATTGGAACCCCAGTAACACAGATGACCTTTTGATAAATTCTAGGGAGATTAGGGTTAGAGTTGGGAGAAAGCTTAGAGCTTGCGTTTAGGTTAGGGTAAGGTTTATGGTTAAGGTTGTCATCGCGGTTGGGGTTAGAGTGGTATCCCTCAGGATAGATTTATTTAAATTGTTATTATTATGTCTAGTACCACTGAGTATATTCCCTTCCTATTATCAAGCGCATGGCCATCTGTATGGGACAGTTGTCCATTTCGTGTCGACAAATGGAAGAACACAGCTGTCTTAAAGCTTTTGGGACTGCCTTCTTCCTCTGAATCATGGCTTGCGATTTCCTGTTATTTAAGCCCCTTGTAACATATCCAATGAGGATTCTCAAGAGCAAAATCATATAAACCTACCGCAACGCCTATACAGGTTTGCAATGGTCACTAACTATTGCAGTATGTACGCGGCACATTGATTACTCGGTGAGCCAGAAGTCATGCAGCTAAGGGTACATAAGGTTAAATATCATTCCAGCGTCCTAAAAATCCTCGCAATCATATGTTCTTTAAATGGCACAATACAATCTTATTAGCTTATGCGGGGCAACCGTTGCTTCCATCACCTTCTTCACTACGAGTCGTGTGTGTACGCATGAAGTTATCTCCCTGGGTCTAACATTTTGCTGAGCTGGGCCAAACTTTATAAAGTAGCCTACATAGGGGAGCAAGGTAGTCTCTTGGCTGCCAGTTCGGTCAAGTGCTCCATTATAGTTCCTTTTCCCGATAAGCAAGTTCACTCTCCATCGTCCCTGTCCCCGTGAGGCCTCGTGATATTATGGTACCAGGGCTTACACCTGCCCATCAAGGTGGACTCCATAACGAAGAGAACGCTCGTGTGAGAGCAAGAATCTTGCCGCCGATCGAAAGTATTCTTCTTTACATCGTTGCAGGTTAAAAGGTCACGAAAGCCACGTCTCACACAGGAACACGATTTCTTGGAACAATGAAAGAGAATGGGGGCGAAATTGCGCTGTCATAGCAATTTAAAAAGCAATGGCCTGAATCTGGTAATCGCAATGCAGCAAGAAAGAGAGGTCAGGCAAAATATCCGTTCACAAGTGCGCTTCAACAGATGAATGAGATGAAAGGCCTAAAAGGACGCCGCAGAACTTCCTACTAGAAAAAAAACCTGGATGCTGGCAATGCCCTAGTGATGCATAGCAGTGAAGCAACATAGAAAAGCAAATCCTAGAATGTAACTAATGGGCACGTACATGTGAAACTTATAAGGACAGGCGTGTGTTTGTCTCGAGAGAAAATCAGGCGCAGAGCGAAATTCAGATGAGTGTATGCGGAGGATTAGCAGGAGGAGGATGAGGAGGAGAAGGAAGACAATGCTGGCACTGTACGTGGTAAAACGCGGAAGTCAGCAAGCCCTCTCAACTTGCTCGAAAAGTTTACTCCTGATGACGTCATTATTGTTGGTGACAGGAGGGTTTTATCGTGCCATCCGGGCAGGCTCTCTCGGCTGTAAACATACGGCATTGTGGGGGTCGAAGATGCAGTGTCACGTGACAGTTCTGTGCCGTCGTACCATGCCCGTAAAGGAGAAATGGAATTTGATTTCCTATTCACACAAACTATAGTTCTAGATGCTTGAAGCAGATTTGCGCAGATGACAGGCCCTTTATAAAATATGCTAACCAGAAGTGTGAAAAATACCTGATATTTTAAACACTGGCTAGTGATTGAGGCTTAGAACTCGCAATCTAAATCTATATGGATTCTGCTGCCATGTATATTTGATTGCATTGTTTAGAAAATATTTAAGTGATATTTTTCCATTGTACAACGTTCTGGTTAAGGTCGATAGACACTGGAATCGTGAAAATACTAAGATGTTGGTTTGAAGGTTAATAAAATGTATCCATGGTGCAGACTAAAGAAGCTTTGTTGACGCCACCTTCAGCAGGCAAAGAATTAAATGCGTAATTATTACACTTCGAAGATTACATGACCCGCCATACTGGCAGCACAAGTACTAGCTAACGGGCATAGTGTGGTGTATCGTGTAATCTCCATGCATACTACTGACTGCCTGTTGGCGGTTTTAATTAATACTACGTGGTTATCAGGATGTGGCTGAAAAGACGTAGGCCCAAATATTCATATGAACTTTAAGTCTATGCCTAGAAGGCCTCAAATAGATTGCCTTATTCCATGTTGGTGGTTAATTTCTGGGGAACTTAAAAATCAACAAATTATAACTGGATTACCTGCCAAAGATCTGTGCCATCCAATGGCAGAATATCGAAAAAAAAAGTGTCTGGGCTTTTACCATGCACTTTTCTTTCAGTATGATTCATCAAGAAACCCATGTTACTTGATGAATCATAGTATATATATATATATATATATATATATATATATATATATATATATATATATTAACCCCATAAATAGGCAGCGTGATAGCTGCACTGGACCATCACATGGGCTAAAACAAACTACGGCAGGCGTTATTCGGGTTGTGCTCCCATTACAAATGCTGAACATGGGATGTTGTGGCACACGTAGTTGCTGGCTCACGCGCCAGCCACCTGCTAGCTTCATTTGATCCTTGCATTCTCTTGAGACTAACAGTTATTGTTGACAGTGTAATGCTCACGCACGTGTTTCGTCGATTTTTACCTCTACATGACGCATCTGTAAGGGAGTTGTCTCACCAGTGCTTTCGGGTAGAGCTTCTTGTTTATGAATTGCTCCTCTGTAATCTTCTCAGAATTAAGTCACTAATGTGAATTAAATCAGTCGGATTACGCCTATGAAGCATAATTCCAACTGATTTCCTCCAAGATAGCGATTGCTTTCCGGGCTCAAAATCAGATTAAAACAGGTGCGTCTGGTAAAGACCGGAGCAAGATTAGCCTTGAATACTCTTTGTTTTTTAAATGAAAACGTGCGTCTTTACCGACATAGTTTAAATGATTTGTCTTGCTAGTTTTTTTCTGTCTCACACGTCAGCTGACTCGATTCCTGCGATTATTCACAGTATTGGGCTCTAACGCGGTTTTTCATCAGGTGATCTTAATTATATGAGAAAGAGAGATAGAGAAAGCAATAAAGAATGAAGATAGAAAGAGGGGATGAACGAATCAAAAATCGTGCACATTTTAAAGTCAACGATTTTGAGGTAGTTTTTGAACTTATTTCTTAAATTTGCTTCTAATCTGAGGACCACGAAAAGAAACCTGAACGTTTCACTTCTGTTTAGTATGCCTTAGACTTCACACGTTGTTCTACACTCCTTGCCAAGGGTGTGGAGCCTCCCTTTATATTCTTTACTCCTTATGGTGGATTTTCAACTTGGAATTTACCCTACGCTGTGATTACCGACATACTTCTTTAATTATACATGTGTGTGCTATTTTGGTGCAGCAAAATATTGAACTATCCATGCAGGCTCGATTCGAACACTTTGGTGGCCTCGAAATTCATCTTTTTATCCGTGTCCTGTGCTTATAAATAATTGATCAAATTGCATCAAAATTATTCAAAAAATCTTATGTTTATGAACATTTCAATGCCCGAATTTACGAAGTTTCATGCAATGTCTCTTGCACCACTGCCCATTTCAAGTTCAACCAGAGGACATGAACCCTAACCCTCTTGCATTCAGTGCTTACGGTAATGCATGGAGTACTTGCGATCCATTTGATCCTCCTAATTCAAACGTTGACTCCTCCACTCACACTTCGTTACACTGGTTTCGGGTTCTCCATCTGTCTTGAACTTCTGATCAACGGGTCGCGGGTTCGATCCTTGGGTGCTGCACCATCTGGGGTCGGGTATGACGGGTTTACGACGGCTAATAACCCAGAAATGGCGATTTCTGTTTCCCTTGTTTTTGCCGGCAATATTCATTTGCCTATTCTGTGATCGGTGAGCGTTTATCAACAGATGCAAGTCTTCGACCTTCACCCTTTAAAACGGGACTGAGCATGAGGATTGTAGTGCTCTGAGTACAAGCACTGCTTAGAATTCTACATCTCCCGTCACCAAAGCAAGGCATCGTACACAAGTATTAGGTATTATGACTGTTTCTAACGATGCTTTCAAGAGAGAATCAAATGGTTAGGTTTATAGTGCCCTTTTTCCAGTGACTGTGACTCCTTCACGAGTACTTCCATGAAATCTTCTCGTCGCTTCTATAAGCATTACGTAAATAACTGACAATTGGAGAATCGAGCCACCGAATGTCGTTTCACAGACTATAATTGTTCCAATGCACAGTTGTGCATCACTTACACTGGCCAAAAAGGAGTTAAATTTCATCTGCTTGGTACTCATTGGCTGCCCTTTCTCCTTATTCAAACCCCTACTTGGTTCGCGTAAATATATTACTTTGAATCTTACCACGAAAAGTTTGTTCTGGAAGAACTCTTTGAAACTCTTCCCTGGGATAGTGAAACTGCCCATCCAAGCATAGATTTTCAAAGAACCTTGCTTATTATGTAGGTTTTGTGGGGCAGAGAACATTCTATATATATGTTATCTATATACGATATATCAATTGTAATTACTTCAACATTTTCTGCCCGGAAAGGGGAAAACACACGACAAAAAGGCAACTAACTGAGCCACCGAACCCCGGAACTTGCGGATACTCGTTCGGCAGCTGATCAAAGCCAGAACATCAAAGCTTTCTACAGCTGCAGTTTGATTGTAATCGCTGCTCTCTTCCACACCTCCCAGTTTCAAGGTAAATTTCATGTTTAGTATGCCACTGCTCGTCAGGCAATAAAAAGGATTGATTATTATTCTGAGATGGGACATTAAGTCTTTTACCTACTCTTAAGCTTTATAAAATCTCTGAGAGCTTTTATTAGTGCTGTTCGTCGGAATTCTGCCTTGAAAAAGCTACTCTAGCAAATGGAGCATATTTTTATTACATTTATTTTTCCTGTTGCTAAATCTTATATTTTACTTCCTATTCGCTACAGTCAGCTTCTCAGTATGAACGATTTAATAAAAAAGGTAAAAACGTTACCCATTCCATTGGCATTAGCTAAATTTCTAGCAAGATCCTGTTCAAATCCTGCCTTCTAGATGAAGTATGACAGGCTAGCCAGCCATTTAGATGATCCAACCATAATGCAGGAAGTTGGAAGCATTTTTAATATCCTCAGCGAAGAATTTCTCACTTGGGTCTACAAGCGTAGACTGAAATTTTATATGAATATTTTGGCCTAAGTCCATCAGCCACTGTGGGCTAACCACCTAATATTCAAAAGCTATCCCCAGGCATTTAGTAGTTGGGCCTACGTAATTATTAACCATGTTGGTAGCACAGGCGCTAGCTAAAAGCCCAGACACGATGTTTCACCGATGTTTCTGCTACTGCATGGCACAACTGTGGGGGTTCGATTCATTAGTTTCCCCCAGGTTTCCCTTTCTGCTTTCTGCTTTATTTTACTCGAAGTTTTAAATTGTAACTTTTTAATTTCCTCAATAATTACTTTCGAACTTGAAGTAGCACAAGTGCATTTGAGGTTCAAAAGTTGTGTTCTCAACTGGTTATCCGTCATGTATGGCGACAAAAGTCAGCTTGAAGCTAGCTAGCTTGATTTTTGTCCTAAACGTGGTTTGGGTTTATGCTGCCAGGAGGTTTCCGGAAGTGTTTCACGTGTCCCAAAGCAAGGTCAACAACAGTGCACAAGATCCCCTGCCAAATCTCTAGCGGAATAGCATCCGGATTACATGTAGATTCCCGTTTAGAGTAAGCTTGCGTGAGTGCAAAGGGAGCATATATTCATGTAGTCAGAGCTTAGCGTCCTGGAATGGTCATTATCGGAAAAATTGGCCTACACCACTCCTTTTGTGAGAAAG
Organism: Schistocephalus solidus; assembly: GCA_017591395.1. Classification (NCBI taxonomy): domain Eukaryota; kingdom Metazoa; phylum Platyhelminthes; class Cestoda; order Diphyllobothriidea; family Diphyllobothriidae; genus Schistocephalus; species Schistocephalus solidus. The sequence continues at coordinate 112,998 of WEDG01001641.1, forward strand.
AGCCATCACTTACCGGAAAATTTGAAATGGAACATGGTCAAATGTGTACTTTGTTCCTAAATACGCTGCAATAATTTTCGAAAAGCACTCAATTGGAGGAAAACTACTTCGGTAGGGCTAGGTTGCTGCTCATTGGGGAGAATAATCTGAAGTCAAGTCCGTCGACTGAGTGTGCTGTTATATGCGTGAACATCGTACTTGGCACCTCTGTGACCCACGCTTGGAAATTTTTCTACTTATGTAGGTTACATTTATTCACTGATTACTGCTGCAGTATATATTTACGGATGCTATATTGAAAAAATACAAATAAAAATCGCATGACATGGGAATTGGAACCCCAGTAACACGGATGACATTTTGATAAATTCTAGGGAGATTAGGGTTAGAGTTGGGAGAAAGCTTAGAGCTTGCGTTAAGGTTAGCGTAAGGTTTATGGTTAAGGTTGTCATCGCGGTTGGGGTTAGAGTTGTATCCCTCAGGATATATTTATTTTTAGTGTTAGTATTATGGCTAGTACCACTGAGTATATTCCCTTCCTATTATCAAGCGTATTGCCATCTGTATGGGACAGTTTTTCATTTCGTACCGACAAATGGAAAAACACAGCTGTCTTTAAGCTTTTGGGACTGCCTTCTTCCTCTGAATCTTGGCTTGCGATTTCCTGTTATTTAAACTCCCTGTAACATATCCAATGAGGATTCTCAAAAGCAAAATCATATAAACCTACCGCAACGCCTATACAGGTTTGCAATGGTCACTAACTATTGCAGTATGTACGCGGTACATTGATTACTCGGTGAGCCAGAAGTCATGCATCTGAGGGTACATAAGGTTAAATATCATTCCAGCGTCCTAAAAATCCTCGCAATCATATGTTCTTTAAATGGCACAATACAATCTTATTAGCTTATGCGGGGCAACCGTTGCTTCCATCACCTTCTTCACTACGAGTCCTGTGTGTACGCATGAAGTTATCTCCCTGGGTCTAACATTTTGCTGAGCTGGGCAAAACTTTATAAAGTAGCCTACATAGGGGAGCAAGGTAGTCTCTTGGCTGCCAGTTCGGTCAAGTGCTCCATTATAGACCCTTCCCGATAAGCAAGTTCACTTTCCGTCGTCCTCCCCGTGAGGCCTCGTGAGATTATGGTACCAGGGCTTACACCTGCCCAGCTAGGTGGACTCCATAACGAAGAGAACGCTCGGGTGAGAGCAAGAATCTTGGCGCCCGATCGAAAGTATTCTTCTTTACATCGTTGCAGGTCAAAAGGTCACCAAAGCCACGTCTCACACCGGAACACGATTTCTTGGAACAATGAAAGAGAATCGGGACAAAATTGCGCTGTCATAGCAATTTAAAAAGCAATGGCCTGAATCTGGTAATCGCAAGGCAGCAAGAAGGACAGGTCAGGCAAAATATCCGTTCACAAGTGCGCTTCAACAGATGAATGAGGAGAAAGGCCTAAAAGGACGCCGCAGAACTTCCTACTAGAAAAAAAACCTGGATGCTGACAATGCCCTAGTGATGCATAACAGTGAAGCAACATAGAAAAGCAAATCCTAGAATGTAACTAATGGGCATGTCCATGTGAAACTTATAAGGACAGGCGTGTGTTTCTCTCGAGAGAAAATCAGGTGCAGAGCGAAATTCAGATGAGTGTATGCGGAGGAGTAGCAGGAGGAGGATGAGGAGGAGGAGAAGGAAGAAAATGCTGGCACTGTACGTGGTAAAACGCGGAAGTCAGCAAGCCCTCTCAACTTGCTTGAAATGTTTACTGCCGATGACGTCATTAATGTTGGTGGCAGGAGGGTTTTATCGTGCCATCCGGGCAGGCTCTCTCGGCATACGGCATTGTGGGGGTCGAAGATGCAGTGTCACGTGACAGTTCTGTGCCGTCTAACCATGCCCGTAAAGGAGAAATGGAATTTGATTTCCTATTCACACAAACTATAGTTCTAGATGCTTGAAGCAGTTTTGCGCAGATAACAGGCCCGTTATAAATATGCTAACCAGAAGTTTGAAGGATACCTGATATTTTAAACACTGGCTAGTGATTGAGGCTTAGAACTCGCAATCTAAATCTAAATGGATTCTGCTGCCGTGTATATTTAATTGCATTGTTTAGAAAATATGAAGTGACATTTTTCCATTGTACCACGTTCTGGTTAAGGTCGATAGACACTAGAATCGTGAAAACACTAAGGTGTTGGTTTGAAGGTTAATAAACTGTATCCATGGCAAGACTAAAGAAGCTTGTTGACGTCACCTTCAGCAGGCAAAGAATTAAATGCAATTATTACACTTCGAAGATTACATTACACGCCATACTGGCAGCACAAGTACTAGCTAACGGCATAGTGTGGTGTATCGTGTAATCTCCATACATACTACTGACTGCCTGTTGGCAGTTTAATTAATACTACGTGGTTATCAGGATGTGGCTGAAAGACGTAGGCCCAAATATTCATATGAACTTTAAGTCTATGCCTAGAAGGCCTCAAATAGATTGCCTTATTCCATGTTGGTGGTTAATTTCTGGGGAACTTCAAAATCAACAAATTAAAAACTGTATTACCTGCCAAAGAGCTTCGCCATCCAACGGCATAATATCGAAAAAAACGTGTCTGGGCTTTAACCATGCACTTTGCTTTCAGTATGATTCATCAAGAAACCCATGTTACTTGATGAATCATAGTATATATATATATATATATATATATATATATATATATATATATATATATATATATATATATATATATATATATATATATATATATATATATATGAAAAGAGGAGAGGTTCTTCGGAAAATGCGAGTTGTACTCTTGAATTTTCGAGCTGGTCACACCAACCCGTCGTCAGACGAAATAAATAAAAGTGAGTGTTAGAATATCGCATCCCGTGCGCAAATTGCTCTTGTGTATATATTGGGCATACGGGTCGACGCCTGGGCACACGCATTAATGAACACAAACTAGCCGTCCGCCGCCGAGACCCTTTGTCCCTCGTCTTTGCGCACGCACTCGAGTGCGACCATCGATTCAATTGGGATGAAACTGAGGTCGTCGCCATGGCCAACACAAAAGGAGCGAGGGAATTCCTCGAGGCCTGGTACTCCTGTGCGGGCAGTATCAACCGCCATGTTGACCTGGACATCCATTATGAGGGTCTACGTTTACGACTCACGCCCCCCGTCTAAATGCCACATCAACTACCGGCAACCCAGCCAACCGGAATCCAACTGATCCACCATCCACCCTCCCCCTACAGCACCGGGACCCGCAGTTGTTCCACCTCCCCCTTCCCCTAGCTCACAATCTAACATGACTCACCTTTAACAAGCCAATGGTCTGTCGGTCCTGTCACGCCTGCCTGTCTAGTGCGACATTCTAACACTCACTTTTATTTATTTCGTCTGACGACGGGTTGGTGTGACCAGCTCGAAAATTCATGAGAACAACTCGCATTTTCCGAAGAACCTCTCCTCTTTTCATTATATCATCTCGGAATGCATACTATCTCTGATCTACATATATATATATATATATATATATATATATATATATATATATATATATATATATATTGAAGAAGACGGGAAGGCGTCCTCCGAAGCCGAGGTTCTGATGGTAGTGACCGAAGGAGCATTTATCGAAAGAAAACCTGGTCTGGACAGAATACGAATTTTGGCAGTTTCGTACCCATCCAAAAAACCCATTCTAGTCCGTTGTTTGGCGCAAAGGGCTGAAAGATTTGTTTGGTGGACAGTATCAGAAAAACAACTTCGAAAGATCAAAATCCGAATTTATGAGAACGGGTGTCCGAATAGGTTGATTACAGGAAAATGGCCGCGAGGCCAGGAAAACCGCCACACTTGCTGCAGATAGGAAAACCCTATTTTTCAAAGTCCCCTTTCAAGGAAATGTGGTCAGTGAACTCCTGAGAAGATGCCTTGACCAAGCTGTTTCTTGAAACTCCCCAGTGGCGAGAGTTCGGATATTATTCTCAACAAACGCATTTTTACACGGAAAAGGTAAGGATAGGTTGCAATCTTAAACCACCTCCAAGTGCATCTACGCATGCACTTGCTCCCGTGGAGCGGGTTATATTAGTCCCACGAGCCGGTGCGTATCCAAAAGAATGAAGGAACACCTCGAAATATGGCTGAGAAAAGGCGAAGTTAAAAGGATAAACATCTCTGTTATCGGGCATCGTGTGGCTCCTAACGAAGCCTTCCATGTGATTTATAAGGTGACACCAAACTACCGAAAATCCCTGGGTCAACAGCTGCTAGCAACAGCATTAGCTAATGACATCAGTTTGAAGCAGTCCGTCTTGTGCGCACAAAAGAACCTCCTGCAAGCTCCGCGCCTCGCATAGCCAACTGTCAAATACCTGCATGCACTAATCCGTGCCCTCTCTTTCTCCTATTCTTCCCCCATTTCCCCTTAAGGGGCTCCACCAAACTCCCAATGTCGCCTTGCCCACTGTCTCTCTCCTCTCTTTACAAACCCCACTTGCATTAAACGAAAACTACTGTCCGCATGTCTCAACTTGTACCCCCTCCTGATATAAAATTCCCGGTGAGAATTTATCAAAACCACACGTATGCTTGCCAAATGCTGTTCCAATTTTATGAAACTGTCAGCTTTGGTGGTCCCGCTGGGAGTGCAAAGTGTCTTCTACGTAGCTGCTCCGCTAACCATTGTATCAGATCCTGCAGACAGACAGGTTCTGTCATGGTAGTGCGTTTTTGGCCTCCTTACTTGGCACCTGATATTTGCCTCTATACACAAGCATTTAGGAAGGCAGCAGACTGGCTACGAGACGTTCTAATCCTAAGGCAGCGCTTGATTAAAGTTTCTGCCGATGCGGCTTATTCTCTCGTCTTCGTGGTAAGCAGGGTAGTTCCGTCAGCATAAAGATGAGGAGCGGTTCCTTTGACGGGGGAACGGAAGACGACCTTGGTGACAGCGAAGAAGTTCCTCCATGCGGTGCGGTCCACGTACCCTTTAATCTCCTCAGCCTTGCGAGTCAGCCGGGTGTCTCGCATTTCCCGCAGCTGCTGCTGCACAAGATGGCAACTTCGGTAGAAGGCTGCCTTCTTTGCATCGGTAGGGCAGTCAACGTAGTCTTTGTGCAACCGGTTTTTCTTGACCTGCAGAGTATGGACGGCTGCATCGTTTTCATCGAACCAGTCCTGGTGTTGACGACCAGTGCGATCAAGGAGAACCAGGGCGGTGGATTGGACCGTGTCCCTCAGTTGGCACCAGCGGTTCTCCACGGAGGCGTCCTCGTCGACGACTGGGAGGTTGGCGGGCCGTTCGACCAGTTCATTGCTGAAATAGAGATGGTAAGCAGACACATTCAACAAAACAGTATTCAGCTTACACTTTGGTCGCTTACATTGGGGTCCCCTGCGCGGCTGCGGACGTAGCCTCATCTTGTAGAGGATGAGGCGATGATCCGTCCATCCGTCGACAGCGGGTATCACCTTTGTTGCCAGCATGTCTTGTTTGTCTAGCCTTCAGGCGAGGAAATAATCCAACGCGAGTCAGTGTCCCGACCGGCGGTGCATCCAAATCAACTTCTGCCGCATCGGGAGGCAAAAGAATGTGTTGGTCAGGATTAGGCGATGCTCTGCGCAGGTTCGTAGTAGGAGAAGACCATTTTCATTGGGGACCAATCTCTTCTCTCCCCATGGCATGGCCTGCCCATACGCGTGCGGTAAAATCACCAAAGAGAATAAAATTATCCACCTTCAGCACAGTGGCCAAGAGGGCGTGCAGATCCTTGTAGAATTTGTTATTTTTCTCGTCAGATCACGTCAATGTGGAGAGGTAGACATAGGCGCTGATGATAATGGTGAACATGTCTCCCTAGAGAGGCAGACGGAGCCTCATCAGGCATTCATTGGTGCCTTGCGGTGGACAGTGCAGACATACCACTATATCGTTCTGGATGGCAAAGGCGATACGAGCGTTGCGTCGCTTTGCCTTTTCCCGGCCGCTCCAGAAGAAGGTGTAGCCGTTACATACCTCCTCCAGTTGCTCCTGCTCAGATCATCGGGTCTCTCTGAGAGCAACAATGTCCACCATGTATCGTGCCAGTTCCCGAGTGACTAGTGCTATCCTTCGTTCCGGTCGGTTGCTCCTAGGATTGTCTTAAAGGGAACGAAACATTTAGGCTACTAGAGTGAGTGGGCTCAACCGAGGTAGAAGTACTGACGCGAGAGTGACGCAGGCGGCTGGCACGGCTGGAACCACCCCTGCGCATACCACCACACCTGGCTTGGATCCCACAGAGTGGGAATGCCATAAAGGCCACATTAAGAAGCAGGCATTGCAGCCTGGTTATCAGTCGACCAATCAGCCACTCCACACAAAACACACGCTGGGCTGACCACGCGTTCCGATTTACCCCGTCAGTTGAAAACCTTCCAAGCCACGGCTTTTAGCGCACCGTGATAGTTTCGAGCGCTTCAGATTGTTTATAGTGAGGAAAATGAGCTGAGCCGTCGACCTCACTCTCTGCCCACCCCAAAATCAGACCACCGGCCAAGCCCATCAGTTGTCTGATGTGGAAGTGGGTGCAGCTGCTGGTGACCTCTTCTACGCGTTTTACGTACACGACCTAGCCCGCAAAACACAAGCACCAGTATTTTAAACAACAGGGGGTTGAATGGCTCACACCTCACATTTGTGAGTAAGCCAGAGGTCACGATAGGAAGGAGACATGGCAGCCTGTCTCTCATACCACCAGTGGGGTTAGAGACAGCTGTGGCAGGGGTTGATGTTAGGGATTTTTGTCCGATCAGGCAGATTAGCGCGCGGAATGTGCATTGAGAGAGTCGGCAAATTGGCAGGTCTTGGGCATTACTGGTGTTTATCGAGAGTGCTTGTGACTTGCGAGCTGCCCTTTTGCCCTTAGCAGCGGCGATACGATTAGCTATGTATATTACTGCACCAGTCTTAAAATATCTTCTCCAGGTCAGTTTGTCTTGGGCGAGATCCTCCAAGGTCGCCGGGTGGATTTTCAGTTGCTTCAGAGGCTTGTTCAAAGTGTCCTGTTAGCGTCGTTTTTGATCACCCTATCTGTGAACAACCGCAGTGACATCTTCGAAGAAAATTCATTAAATTAGTCACCCATCGTCCATTCTAACCAGGTGGCCGATCCAGCGCAGTTGCGCTTGCCTCAGCATGGCGTGGATGCTGAAGATTCTGGTCGGCTCCAGGACTTCCATGTCTGGGATCCTATCTTGACATCTCAGCTTCAGTATTCGGAGGTGCAGCTGAAATGGAAGTGATTAAGCTTCCTGGTTTGAGTCGAGTAGACGGCCTAGGTCTCCGCTCCGTAAAGGAGAGTCGTCAAGGCAACAACCTTGCACATCTTTAGTTTGGGGTTCAGGTGAATTCCATGGTGATTCCACCTTGAGGCCTGCAGCCGGCCAAAGGCCTAACTGGCTTTGGAGATCCGTTAAGCAACCGTGTCGTCGATTCTCGTGTTGCGTGACAGCGTGCTTCCCAGAAAAGCAAAGATTTCCACATTTTTGAGTGAACCATTGTTGTCATTACTTTGGTGAGCATTGTAGTCCACGGTGGGTGGCGGATGTTGTATGACATCGTAATATCTGTATTGATGGTTAATCCAAAATTGGCACAGCCTGCGGCGGAGGGGTCCATGCTCCTTTCCATGTCCTCCTCCGTCATCGTGTTAAGGATGCAGTCGTCCGCGAAGAGCAGGCCATGGACTGAAGTCATAGACACACGCGATGTCGCCTGCATAGCCTGAATGCTGAGAAGGTGTCCGTCATTTTTGTTGACGATGCGGATCCCAGAGTGCTTATCACGGTAGACGTCCATCAGCATAGCAGAGAACATAAGACTGAAGATGGTGTAGGGGTAATACGCAGCCCTGTTTCACTTCCTTGGCCACTGTAAATGCTTCGGATACCATCCCGTTGTCAGGGACGCGCGCCATCGTCCCGTAGTGAAGCTGACGCACCATGTGCGTAAACCACTCAGGACAGCCAATTTTCTGCAGGACTTACCCCAATCCGTCACGATTTACCATGGTGAAGGCTTTTGATGGATCCACTAAAATAGTGAAGAGGTGGGTTAGCGTCTACTGGCACTTCTCATGTAGCGTGCGAGCGGTGAAAGTCATGTCAGTTGTTCTGCGGTGTCGTCGGAAGCCGCATTGGCTTTCCGGTAGCACTCCCTGCGCTATGTGACTGTTCAGACGATCGAGAATATACGGACGAATATTTTTCGAGCTATGTTGAGCAACGAGAGGCCTCTGTGGATATCACAGAGTTGCCGGTTCCCCTTCTGCTTGTAGAGGTGGACGATGGTCGCTTCATTGAAGTCCTGAGGAGCTTGTTCTTTGCGCCATATCTCCTGGAAGAGCTGTGTGGGTTCTGCAATCAGCCGGGGCCCGCCGTGCCTGTAGACTTCCGGTGGGATTGCGTCGGATCCCGGTGCCTTCCCGCTGGAAATCGGTTGCCCGGCCAGGAGCGCTGGTTAAGAACGCTTCGGGAGTGTTCCACCTGGAACTTCAGGATTTGCGACTGCTCAGTGAGCAGGGTAGTTCCGTCAGCACTGAGAATAGAGGCGGCTCCTTTGGCAGAAGGTCTGTAGACAGCCTTGGTGGCGTCGAAGAAGCTCTACCAATCGTTGCGTTTCGCGTTCCGTGTATCCGTGAATCTCCTCGGCCTTGCGGGCCATCCAGGCGTCCTGCACCTCCCACAGCCGTTGCTGTACAAGGCAGCGACTTTCATCTTGAGAATATAAACTTGATGCCTAAGACTCAGATAGTACTGAAAAATTACTGCAAAAACACTTCTGCCAAAGCAGAGAGAGCTATCTCGCTGGAGCATCCTGCATCAGGTTGTAGCTTTCTCAATTACAGGATAAAGATGGTATTTGACAAAAATCTGCATCCGGTTGAGCTCTTGGTTTCCGAAGGTTTAAATAAAATGAGCAGGCTGATGGAACTTAAATAGTTTAATTTTTTTAAAAGACTTCAGTTTGGAGGCATCAACTTCGCCAAACTGTATGTATGTCCTTCAAAACAGCAATAGGGCATGCTGAAGCGGTTGGATCAAAGATCTTTAGTGAACCATAGGATGGCCTCATATGAGTATCTTTTAGTTTTATTTGGCGTCACTGAGTCTCCGTGATCATAGCACTACGCCCTGGTTTGCAGCTACCTTGGCCCGTTGGCTCTTCACTGGTCCGGTAAAGTCTCCTTTATCAAAGAGCAGCTGTTGTATTTTTACTTAATTTTTCTGTTTCACTTTGACAGTTGTTCGCCTCATTTATCAGCCAGAACTTTGATAATTATCTCAGAATGGAGTGGTCTCTTCTGACGTTTTTGCACTTATTAGCCGTTTAATTTCACATCACTTAATCTGAGGACTGAACTTGGATCTAGCTGACCATTCATCTCATCCATGAATGCCTGCTCTCCTTATTGTTAGTTGAATGTTTAAAAATGTGGGCGAGTAGAATTAATTGTTGTATTTTGATTTGGAACAGAGATTCAGCCTTTTGTTCTGCCTAGGAGTACCGGTTTCGACTTCCTGGTAGGCACTATACGTTAGTTTAAAAACCAACTAAAATAAGACCGATCATCTTGTATGCTTGGGCTGCAAGCGGAACGTCGATAGTTTTTTAGACCTTTATGTTTTTGTAATTTTTCGGAATTATCGGATACTTTATCCTATATTACCACTTGTGCGGGTCTCAGATCTAAAGTCAGAGTTAAAAATGAGCACCTATATCAGTCTGAGGCTAGCCTCTCTCAAAGTCTTTTAAGACTTTCCGTGTATCCTTCTCCCACAGACTTTCGTTGCGAACTTTAAAATCAAACCTGCTCCTTTTCAAATCCAATAATTAGCGTTATCTAAATATTTTGAAATTTATTGGAGCAGTAGACAGTCGCTTCATAACCTTCGTAGACCTTACCGGCATCATGCAACTCTGTCTCCGTAACACGCTTTTTCTTGACCATTTTTTCTGCCAGACAAAATGTAGACACATACTGATACTGATCTCATTCTGTCAGCTTGTAAAGCGCAGTGTAAATCTCAATGGCATGTTCGCAAAATGCTGCAAACCAGACATTCACCCCACCCACAGACGCCATCTGAACGACCGAAGGAAGAAAGCTGAGAAAGTGAACAGCATCTGCATGCGTGCTGGTTGCGCTTTTATGCAGGCCCAGTACCACTTTGGAAATAAGTACCCACGTAAGTGGTGTTTTTAATAAGGGCATGAAATTGCGTTCTTCCGATACTTAAGCAGAGAGTCTAAGGACTCTTAAGAACCCCATATGACTATCGGTCAGCAATTTTTCTTGACTGTAGATAAGAGTTTTGACGTCCCCTTTAGTCCGTTCTATAAGTAAAGACAGACAATTTAAGTTTCCCTCGGTTTGTTCGTAAAAACCACCAGTCTAGAAACTGCCTACAAAACATCTCACTGAACGTTGATTTATACATTCACTTTAATTTATTTATTTTATCGCACCTGTGCATTACACCGATCTCGAGGCTGAACCATTAAAACATTTGACTTATAAAAAAAAGCGTGTGGTTTCGAGGATCAGGTGCACTCACACCTGGGGATGTGCGTAATTGGCACAGGGCGGCTTATAAGCCAAACATGGTCATTTGAAACTCTTTTGTATTTGTCGGTATTTTTCCCTCTCTGCGTCAAATATTTACCATATCTAACTTTCTACGTTTCCCCAAGAAACTATTGGACTTTTTATTACATAGAAGTATTTTAATGATTGGGTTATTGTTGATACTCCTTCTACATATACACTAGGTGTGTTATCTCATGAAATATTAAGCGGAATATTGTAGTGGTTTCAATTCGAAAAGATTACTTAAGCAGGGTTGCAATATTGATTTTTATGCAGCATAATCCGGAGATATTTCAACCACATCAACATGTCAGCTTTTAAATAAGCTTGCTTCTAGTCAAATGAAAAAAACTATTTTTTGTGTAAAATGATTGTGTCTGTGATTGACTGTCAATATCCTCTAATATATTTTATGAAAAAAAACATATATTAATTACTCTTTCTTATTTTCATTTGGTAGAATATAAGGCTTTCATTTAATTGCATACTTAAATAAAGACTATTATTCGGTTTAAAGAAGTTTCCAATTATTATAATTTTAAGGCCACGAAATGTTCATTCATAAAGCTCCGTGTCTGTAGATTTAGAAATACTACTTGTAAATTAACCCAAAGAATCCGCATTCACTCTAAAATTTAATGACATTCATATAACATATTTTAAAGCAGTGCCGAAATGTATGATGTTTCTTATACGGAAACTTTTCAGTTTGTAGGTAGAAAACCCAAAATGCAGCTAGAAAGCGGAGTCGGGTTCAAATTTACTTGCGAATGGATCTGGCTCTAAGACCAAAATTTAAATGAAACGTAATCCGCCACCAAATGCCTACAAGAAAAAATATTTTTTGCGCATACATTCCATAATATATATTTGAATGTCAAACAACATCGTAAGTTCATGAGGAAAGACCCATGTTAATTAAATAATACTTTTTTACATAATGAAGTTTTTGCAGGCGACCCGAAGGAAGGTTGTTGTCATCAACATACCTTGGGTTATTGCTGCATGCCAATTAATATTGCAAACCTACTTATGTAACACTTTCGAATCCAAAACTAGTTTTAGAATTTCGGCTAATACTCCATTAGATAGCTCATCCATTGTGTCTGTGGTGGAAAGGCTTTCCCTGCACAGTTTACGGAACATCCTCGACTCTTTGCGCCCCAAGTTTCAGTTAAGAGGTCTCGCAGGCAATTGCATAGCAACCAATAATATGTGCTGGTTGTCAGCGATTACTAAGCCAGGAATGGCCATCCCGGTCTCCATTGTCTTCGTCAGTATTTCTTTGTCTACTGATGTATGTAGCACAGGGTGCACATGGATTTATCGATTTCTCTACAAGGGTATAATATGTAGCCCCATTCATGAAATGAGAAGCAACGACGACTGTTCTACGGCAATAGTCGAAATAGAAGTTTAAAGCATAGGACTAAATTTGACGGTAGACAGCATACTCCACGAAGAAGAAATATCAAAAAATTTCATTCACGCCGTTAAGCTGCTTTATCATATCAATGGCCAGTGATTACTTTAGCGAAATTATTTAAAAATTGCAAAAACGGGATTCGTTGTTAAGCCTAATCGTAGGCGGCCAGCAAACTGAAAAAAAGTAGATATTTTATAACGTAACGACCAATTGGGACTCCACATCGATTTTTCCCCGAAAAGATTTCTATTGAAGGCCGAATTAAAAGAGGTTCATTGCAGCCCAACTCTCTATTACTTGACTAAGTGCTTACGAAACATTATTTGTACACCTAACCACTTTCGTTTGACAAGACAAATTACTGCCCTGCAACTTGAAGTCGTTCCACCTGATTTAGTATGTGTACATTCGATTCCTAAGTGGCTGTCGCCTAGCGAATAAGAAAGTAAAAGTCGCTGATTTAGAAGAGATTAAGGCTTGATCCCACATTAAGACATTTCACGAACAGATTTTCCATATTTTAAATTTGGGTGGCTGGGCATAGTCATAACAACATAGCATTTGGAGAGAGGAGTTTGCTATCCATGATGAAAACATTTTTCTCATCTTCCCAACTGTGGTATTTTAACCAGAAAGCTGCTAAACATTTGCCTTTTATATACTTTGCAAATTTTCTTATGAAAAACTGGAGCGTAGAAAATGCTTTTTTGCATTACAAACCATTTAATCCAAGTCATAATAAAGAAAATCAAGATAATCAATTTCATGCACGCATAATGTTGTGCTTTCTAACTATTAGCCTAAAAAATTTGGGAAATTTAATTTAGGCCTGCAGAATGTTTTAATGATTTTATTAGTCAACACATTTACAAATTTCAGCATAAATCTATGTTACCTTATGTTGGGAAAATTGCTTCTGTTAATAGATATCCTATGCTTAGTTTGCACTTTGGAGCTTCGTTTTCTTTTAGATGAAACTAAGTTTACCTCTATAGCTTTACCAAACAAGATTTTATCTGCTTTACAATTGTTTTTTTGTCTCCGGGGAAGCCTTGTCTGTTTGTTTCCTTTAGTCACTTATTTGAATGTTCAGGCTTTATGCACTTTTCAAACTTAAGTTTACTCCTGTGAAACAATATTCAGGGTTTTGGCAATCAAGCTTTTTAAAAAACTGTTATTTTTAAACAATTTAATCTTAAATTTAATATTCTTTTTTGCAGTTTGCTTACACTCTTTGCATTATTAGTTGGGGATTTGGGTCGAAGAAATCATCGTGATAAGCGAGGTTTCGTAACATTGGGCATTTTTTATACAATTGGTCTCAAACTGTAAATAGGTTCCAAAACTATCAGAAACAGTGAAGGGCATCTTAAACAATTATTATTAGCGCATTGTCCGGTTTTTCAATTGTATGGCTTGTGCAATTACAATTCTTTTCTTTGTTCTCTAAAGTGCACAACATCTCCTTGTTACTATTCACGAAGTAACGTTAGGCCATCAGATAAGTTATGGCGTTTTTAGCCCAATACACAGGAGGAAAATTAATAATCAGACAATCCTCTAACTTTCTTGCGTCAGCCCAGCCACTTTCAGTGTTCGTCTACCGGAGTCACAACAAATTAAAATATTATGTTTATGAAAGCTAATGACCTTTTTTAAACGACACTACTGCTGTCATGCATATATGTTATAACATCCTTTACAGGATATAAGGAGGTCATATGCACTATGAAAAGCTGGGAAGACAAGGAATAATTTTGATATTTACCCTTTATTACTTTTCAATTCTATACCTGTTCTGGACCTTTCACTGAATTTTAATGGAGACAAACTAGTGGTCGAAAAAACCTTATCGGAAATTTTAATTCATGTCTAGATTAGGGGAGATCTAAGAGAGGATCTTTTAACGCCTTAGAAGTTAAGTTTCCAGCAGTAATTAAGAAAGGTTCTCAATCAGGGATCCTCTCTTGCGGAAAACGAACCTCATATATTTTTTTATGTGCTAAACAGAAAAGTTTGCGGAGTTTCCGCCAACGCTCTTCAACGGTCCTACAATATTTTAAAGAGTTTTTATCAAATTGTCAATGTATCCAAAAATTCTCTGCTTTAGTAATCCATTAAAAATGGTCGTCTTTTATTAATCAACGCTTCAAGACCTACAACGTTAATGTCGCTTAAGCCGTAGACGCATTGCACTCTTACTTATCGATTAAATCAGCGGCAATAAACTAACTTTAAGACTTTTACAAGGTTAACGGTCCCTTTAACTTTCCTTCTAATTAATTGTGCGTAAACCGACAACTGAATTGTAAAATTGCAATCCGTGATTACTAGCTTACCTAACAATTCTTGGGATTTAACCCTTTCGCGATCTTCAGGAGAGACAAAGTTTAAGATTTGCGTGTAATTTTAAGTGGCTTTTATAAAGACTTCTCGAAATCTCCGAAACATGACATGACGTAGAAAAACCCCCGAATAGCTTGTTAAGCCATTATTATACGACAAGCAAAGTGCATAACTGAAAAAGTGAAAAGTGCATTGGAGGTGTTGTTGAATTTGGCTATATCTAATCGAGTTTTCTAAGGTAATGCAACCCTCGGAAAGGGGATATCTGGCAGATGACAGATTAAAACAGTAGGATGTTGAAACGCCAAAAGATATAGATAAACGAAGATAACGTTCCTGTTATTGCGCTTTTTTAGTCTCAATCAGGCAAGTGTAGTAGAAAGAGTACAGTAGATTGCCTAACTCAGGAAATGTCTATATCAGAATTTGCGGTAGTAGCAGGGAAGACATTTTAAGGTGTAAGTTTTGTTTGTTATGTTAAATTGTTGAACAAAAAGCTGTTTAATGATGTATAGATCACTTCAGATCAGTTTATTCATGGGGAAAACCGGGCTAAATGGGGCAAAATTCCGACGTTTACTTGCTATCCAGCAATTTTCCTACGTAATTACAAGCTACAGGTCAAAACCTTTTGCTTTTATGCGCAGTACTATGAATGAACATTAATATAAGCTGGAAACATTTGCAATATATCCCTACGAAGAACGGAAAATTTTGGTTTTGTTTTCACGAAAATCAGGTGAATGCAAGCTTGAGAGCTTATATTGTTTTCGGAAAAATGATGACATATTTAGTTTACAAAATCAAGTTTGGCGGAGTTATGACGTATTGTACCAAAAACCGCTGTAATAAACTTTTGTGAATGTACTTCGTTTTAATTTCATGGACAGGCTACCTTTATATTTATAACTTCATGTTACTCAACTACGTCAATTTTTCACATTTTCATAATCCGTAGCTTTTCTCAAAAAATTAGCATTTTTTGACAATGTAATGGTAATTTTTAAACCACAAAAATTCATATATTTCCTAACGATCGGTTCTTTATTGACATACAATTTTAGTGGACGCAGTACGTGTTGATTTCGCGAAACACACTCGAAAAGAGCATTTTTCAATTTAATTAGTTGCGCTTGATAAGGACGCAGGCGGCTTTGTCGGACTTATGTTGTGGCAAATGCCCATGAATATAATTTGCCATTATTATGTGTAAACCTCTGACAATCTTCTCCTTAACATAGTTCAACAAAAAGTGGCGAAGTTATTTCCTGCAATCTAGGCGGTCATCGAATCATAAGACATTCTTAATACTTCCATGAACCTCTACATTTTCCATGTTTTTACAGTTATTGTTTTACAAATGATTATTCTTAGAAGATCTGTCAATTTAGTTTTTTCACTTACTAAAATGATTCTATCTTGGTCTGAAGTATATTCCCTATCTCAATAAATGTCGACTGAAATTCTGAAATGTGTTTTCGATTTGAATAAATTACTTAATTAAGGTTGCATTCGTTAATGAACGTGGCTCAACGGTTAGAGCGTTAGACTTCTGACGAACGAGTCGCAGGTTCGACCGTTGGGTGGTGCACCACCTATGGTGTGACTAGCTGACGGTGGCTACTAAGCCAGAAATGATCATTCTATTCTCCCTTGTCCTTGTCAGCCCTATACATTTGCTTAAAAAGGGTTGTTATACTGATTAGCTTGCAGACGAATCCCCAGATATTTTTGTCATAGGCCCACGACATATTATTGGCCTACTCAAATAGGGCTTTCTTAAGGGATGTGTCGTGCATTCCCACAATCCAGTCTCTTTTATTTCACCAGCCGCGGTTGTACTTCCTTCTGGTTTTCAGCGTTTCCTAGATTTGTACTTCGAGTCCTTGTCTGCCTATTTCTTTTGCCTGAGTCAAGAGTGCGTCTGAGCAGAAATTCCGGCAGGTAGCATACCAGCCTATTGCTGTTCTTAAACCTACCCCTTAGACTGCTGTGCCTTGCTAAACTAGCGATTCCGAGATGAATGTCAGGCAAATATTCATATGTTGCTTTTTCAGTGGAGTAGAATGGGGAAATGGCAGGTTCCTAGGACTTAGAAACGGTGCTGACTTTGTCTGCTGATCGTAAAATGGCATTCTGAGTTTGCACAACCAGTTAGCCTACAAATATTCCAGTTTACAGACCTTATCGAAAAATGGATCCAGCGTTGACTGGGCAAATAAACAAAACCTGGTGAAGCAGTGCAAAAGTTACTACTGTTTTGGATTATACGAGTATACGGAGTCAATGGAACTTTTCCGAAGAAAAACTGCAGTCCGGGAAATGACTGCAGCTCCGAACAAGAGTCATTGGCACGACATAGGCAGATGTTGCACCGTCCATTGTTTTACATAAGAAATGGTGTTTGAATCAGAGAAGTTAATTGAAGGGAGAGCTGTGGTTCGCAACTATCGCCACTGTTGAGTAAGTGGCTCCTTAGTATAAGGAGAAAGGACAGATAGGCTAAAGTTATACAAATTCCATCCCCGTGGAAGGTGCATTCTGTGGATTCTGAGCGCCCAAGTGGTGAATTGGCGGTTTACGGTGAATGGAACGAATGAAATTCAGCAGTGTCTTGTCGATCGAAGCCCGTGTTAACCATGCAAAGGATGGAGTAGTGATGAATTTACAAGATATTCTGGTTAATGGACATTTTCACTTTTTTCGTAGAGAATGAGATGTTTATTTCTTCGGTAGTTTTTTGCTAAGGTTTTCATTCATTCGGCATAAACATATATTCAGTTCACTAAGGTTTGCAACAGATACGTACAGGAATTTAATGGAGAAATAATACGTACGTTGGTAGGGGAAAATTACCATCATCATAACTTGAAACGAAAGGGAGTTTATCACCTTTATACTTATCGCCAATGATTGTCCGGATGGCTTAAGGTCGGGAGCCGTCATCCCTGGAGGTGAGTCACATTCAAAAATTTCGCAATAGTTGAGTTAAAAGAAAACTAAAGATACGATGTCATATTCTTCTACCACAAATGCTTTACCAGTGTGGGACAAGAGAACGGAAGTATCCAATTTAAAAAATTTATAAGGAGTCCGTTAAAATTCAACCGATTTTCTGTTTTTCTGACAAGCAAGCTTAGAAAATATCTAAAGTATCTTGAAATGCTTATAGGATACGTTACGCAGTCCAAGAAACATTCGGAAAAAAAACCTGCGAAAAACCGAACAAGGAAACTTACATCAAAGTGTCAAACAACTTCCTTGCCACCCACCTGCTAGCGCGTACTGGACGAAAATGGGATTGAAGAGCCATGGCCCATTTCGAATAGTTGCTTGTCATCTATTTTTAGCCCACCTGATTCATAATTCTGCATTTTTTCATGCACAGATTATTTGGGAAGTTTGTTTGCATAGATCATCCTGTAAAACGAATTGAACAAGCGAAATTCTTCTCGATATTTGTTTTAATTTAATGGGGCTGGACGAAGTCAATGGTTGGGATTTCAACAAGTAGCCTGTTCTACCTCAGTCTCCAAATCAAATATGGAGAAGCAGTTTATTTGCACGATTTTCTCTGTCAAATTATCTACACAAGGAATCTGCCCCCAACCTTTGGACTACAAAAGCTTGTAGTATTATTAATCGGTTGGCCAATGGAGCACTTAATAAACCCTTAAAATTCATTGGAGAAGACAAATGTAAATTGTGGCCGCCATTTTTTCAAACGTCCTTATTGCATAATTTTTAAGGATTCCATGAAGTATCTGGTGAAATCTGAAGAAAACATCTCAAACAGAATCTACTTGTCCCTCGTTATTTACTAAATCACATCTATCATGGCAATAAGATTGTCCAAACACAATTTCGTTTCCACTTGGAGCCATTAATTACGAACAATGTTAAAGATGAGGGGGAAAAATAGTTGATGGTAGTCCTTTGAACTAAGCAGCAAGTCGATATATTTTGCATCGCATTCTAGCTCACAAAGATAAGCGTCGTAGGGTGTATTTCGTTGAATAAATCTCCTATCTATCGGATGAATTGGGATACCCATAAGTATAAATGGGGAAGCGTTGCATTGAGGGAGTAAGGTTATCAAGGTTGGTAGATGGCCAAATTAAAAAACCGGCCTTATATAAACTCCATATCAGGCATGCAAATCAACGTGACAAGTATTTTTGCTAGATACAATAAATCGCATAAAAATTCAGAAAGATTCTATTGTCGGATGCGGAATCATTAGATCTTACATACCAAAAAATTGTAAGCCAGCCCTTCCACCTTTTCCTTACCGTCCACTTAAGCCCACTACCTCGAAGATGCCATGGAACGCTTTGGGCGGAGTTGGTGCAGACTTTAAGGGTACATCTAGACTCAGAAATTTGGATATAACAGTTGATTCTGAAGATCATCATGACCTTCAAGGAGGGCATTCTTAAGGAATAATAGTCAAGATCTCCGGGTCTGTAAGCAAAGCATGGCTTTAAGAATTTATCTGGATCAAAGGCTGTTTGGCTATAACAATAAGTCTCGGTGGATATTACTTTTCTAAACAGCCTTTTAGACCAATTTATTCACTCGGACATCAAAATAAATTTTGAGAGGATCCTGGGACGAAAGAAAATGTAACGCACAGAAAAAACATTGCGTTCGCGTCCGCTGAATTTTTCAAGTGCTGCAAGGATTAAAGGAGCTGACTTTGTTTGGAAATACCAAACGGAAAAATCCACAACAAGGTTTTTCCAGTTTGACTTCGTCACGTAGGAATGGCCAACATATACTCAATTTCTTGTTCCATTAGATTCAAGGAGAGAGATTAAGGAATTCAACTGGAATATTTGCACATGAAAATTCCTTCAGAAGAGCACGACACTCTTTGAATCTCCGCGCGCTGACGAGGTTTTCAGCAGGTGCTTTCACCACTTCCGAAACAATCTGTAGTAAGGACTGCAAAAGAGGGGCAGTAATGTCCAATGAACTACCCAAAAAGTTCACCGTGTGTTGAAATCTCTGATATCATAGTGAAAGCGAACATATTTCGATATTTTTTCGAGTGGGAGAAGATTATCTTTCCTTATCTCAGATGAATGCTCACCTTAAACCCTACATCAGTTACTACACAAGAAGATCTTATCCAGGGAGAATATGTCTCTTGGAACTGACTAAGGTCACCGGTTCCCGGTGGTATTCACCCAAGCTTTTCGAAAACTTCTCTCATTACTGTTTAATTTTCAAGTTTCATTTGATATATCAACTGAAACTTGGAAGGAGAAGACAAGGCGGTGTCTGGGGTAGAAGATATAATTATCTGAATTTTCACACTCATACTCGAGCGCATCATCGGAAATAGACAATAGGGAAAATACATGGTTTAAATATGTATTTCTTGCTTACTTATGACAGGTCTAGCCATCTCGCTTCTCATTGGCCCTGTTCTCGTGCGCCAATGGTGCTTGATGGCCTCATAGGGCACTTGTTGGTTGATGCTGCGGTTGATAGACTTGGCGTCTGATGGCCAAGCTTCGATGACTTCTATCACCAGTCTGTTTTCGGTTCGGCCGAGCACTGGGAGCCCCGTGCACATCGAATCGTTGGTTATTTTCTAGACTGTACATGGCGACGTGTGATCGTACATCGCTTCGCCTTACGGTCAAAGTGTGCTCGTGCATGCTCGTACTCAGTTATTTTTCGGTCATGTCACAGTAGTTGGCCGGGCAGTCTAGACAGTTGACAAATGCTTGTTACAAAGGCATAACAAGACCGAAGATGAGCTTAAACAAAGACCTGAAACATTCCATGTCTGGCCCTATGTGAGGAACGTCTCAGAAGCCATAGAGTTTGTGTCAAGACCGCTAAATGTAGGCGTTCGAAACCGACCAGACGCCACAATCCGCCGCTTAGTCATGCAACCAAAGATTCGACTACCACCCGCAGACACGTAAAGTGTTATTTACCGCGTTAACTTTCTAGACTGCGGCATGACCGACAAACGACTGAGTACACACTAGTACACTAGTTGTTTCATCAAGCTACATAAAAGCCTAGGCGTCAGGCTTGTTGCGCATTCGAATTACGTAGAGCATGCATGATGCTAAAAACGCAAAAATATACTACTAACAGGCAGAGATAAAAAAAATAGTTTTGCAAATTATTTTTAACGAAAATTCTTTTATAATCATAAAATTACATATAAAAATAAAGACGCTCTCGAAAACTTTTTAAAAATGTAAAATTATCATATTTTTTTTAATTAGTTTTAACAGTGAAAAAGATACTGCTTTTTCGATAATGAATATATAAATCATTAAAGTGACAACCGTTGGGTGTAGCCAGAGGACAAACATTTATGGGTCCTGTAGGCCATTAATTACCAGCTATAACTTGCTAATAACCAGAAGATGTACCACAAAACCAGGTGATACACATAGAGAGCTATGTGCATTGCAGGTCATCGTAGGAGGTTCAGAAATGGACGTGAAATAAGTACTCGTGGGTGCTTCTGGCCTTAGTATCCAGTTCGTGTGAATTTGTCATCGTCGTCATCGTTTGGATTTGTAGCTTGACTTTAAGGTGCATAATAGACGTAAAAGGTCAAGGTCAAGGGTGTGCGGACCGATTTTTAAAGATAAGTGAATAGTTTATTTTTACCATATTTCTTGCCCCTAGCAGTGATCTGTCTATTAATTGTTAGTTTAAAAAAACGGATTTTACTGCTTCATATTATTTTTGCCGGCCATATAATCAATTGGATTACTTAGTTGCACTTTGCATAAGTGTGGTATAAATTGTGCTCGGTTCGTCGTTTTCAATTAACTGTATGTAATCACATGCCATTTTAGCCTATTTAAGTATACACTTGAAAATTATTAACCCACTTATTTCTATTAAGTAAACAAAAATTCCGTCTACTAGCTTACGATGTCCCGCAAGCGACTTGCAAAAAGACGCAAGGTTGCAGCTGCCCCTTCATCCTTGAGTAATAGAGTAATGGAAGGGGAACTATCTAGCGTATGTGAGACTTCGCAGCCCTCTGTAAATATTGTCAACTCTAAAATCCCTTTGGTAAATCTGGAACCTATTGATCCTCTGATTGCTCAAGCCTAACCCTCGTCCTGCAATAATCGATCGTCGTCTGACGCAATAGTAGATTTTTTGCTTAAAGGAACTATAACCAATAACTCCGACAAAATTATCCAGCAAACTTTTCAAGTCATTGGGATAATTAGCTCCAAAACCGAAGAACGGATAAAACGCAAGCATAATTTTATGCTGCGTAATATTCCAAGTTACATTTCTGCTTTCGACGCTACGCGTTTGTTTCTGGAAAGCTGTGGCTTGGGATTCAGATTCGCGTACACTAAACAACTGCACTCGCTCAGTTGTAATGCCCCTATATTATACACACTTTCTTCCTTGATAGAAATTTACTAAATACTCTCTAGGAAGGAGATAAGTAGAGAATTTTGTCGAAAATGGTATTCCTCGGTTTCCCCTGACCTCACCCCAATGCCGTGAAAACTGAAATATTTTAAATGGTTGACAAACAACAGAGAAATGACTACCTCTGTTGCCATGTTGAAAACAATTGCCTCCAATGTCATCTATGGCCTCGCCGTCTGAATCCCCATCTAGCTCTGCACGGAAACCAACCTTGATTAATCTTTTGTGATCCCAAGAAAACAGTACTTCTTTTATTTGTTCTCAACATGTCAGTTCTTCTCCTATTACCATACCCATACCAAGTTTACCAGTTACTCCTAGTAAACCAACGCAGATTTGTAGCTCAAAGACAAGTCCGGCTAAAGTCTGAACCACTCGAAA
Source organism: Schistocephalus solidus (assembly GCA_017591395.1). Lineage (NCBI taxonomy): Eukaryota > Metazoa > Platyhelminthes > Cestoda > Diphyllobothriidea > Diphyllobothriidae > Schistocephalus > Schistocephalus solidus. The sequence goes on from WEDG01001641.1 coordinate 135,248, forward strand.
ACCGCAAAAATTTAGCCTCTCCACGAAACCTACTCCATTACGATCGCCTTTTTTTCCCGAAAACATCCCCATCCCAACTACATCGAATTTTTAGCTACCACCCTACCGCATACTGAGGCTGATTAACGAAACATACCAGTATTCTCGCTCAAAAATAATGCTTCTATGCCACTCTCGACAGTGCATCCCCCACCCCGCAGCCAATTTTTTCCACGGTCGTTTCCCCAGTTATCTCTCAATACGAAGGGTCCTGCTGGACTACTAGACTCACCTGGCCTTCCGTGTCACTTTAATAGGAATACTTTGCAGTATCCTGTCCAGGGATTTCCCGGACATGCCCCAATAGCTACTGTTTGTGCTCAGTTCCCCTGTGTGTCATTTTCACCTCCATATTTTGCTCTCGTTCAATCACATCAGGCGCGATTAATCCCACAACCTTTTTTCCTCATCAGGGCGGGAGCACCCGTTCCCTATGTTCAGTGGCCCGTCAACCACTGGATGAATTAGCCATCCTCCCTAAAAAAACAACCACCATTTCTGCTTAAACTGTTCATTCTTAATGCCAGATCCTTGTTCAATTAAATGCTTCTGCTTCAGACTCTAGTTTTTGTCCGCTGTTCGGATATTGTTATAGTAACTGAGACATGGACAACACCTTCCGTAGCCGACCCCGAACTCTCTCTTATAGGTTATACTTGTACTTGAAATGATCGCCGTGACAGTCGTGGTGGAGATAGCCGTATCTGTATTAAGCAAGCGCTGGCATTTCGGACCTAAGACCATCCACAATTTACTGCGGTTGACGAGAGCTACTGCCTTCAAATTACCTTAAAAATAGGAACTCTTTAATCGTTGGCTGTGTCTATCGCCCGCCCAATGCCAGTGAGGATTTCGATCTTTGTCTCTTACAAGCATTTCACGCTGAAGTTGACTTTAATGTTAAGTTTGCTGAATTGCAGGTGATTTCAATTTTCCTGACATTCGCTGGCTTCCGGTCCCTTCTGGCCCCATTAAGTTCGAGGATTTACTCGAGGCCGTATTTATTGGCATTTTGACTCAGGTTGTTGACTTCCCTACCCGACGTTCAAGCATACTTGATCTTATCTTCTGCAGAGGTTGCTTGCCTTTGACAGTGTCATCATTAGGCCCAATTGGGAGCTCAGACCATGATTTCGTTTTTTCTACGCAACAACTCGAAACCGATGAAACACTTTCCAAAAAATATAGCTGTTTCTTTGATTTTCTATTTGCGCTCTCGACAGAATTACTGATTCATCTTAATTCCCACGACTGGTCTAATTTCTTTATGTGTCAGGATTTGAACACCTGTACCGGTATTCTTTACAAAGTTTTAAATCCACTTATTTCTCGTTTTGTACCCCGTTAGAAATTTAGTAATGTCACCGATGAGGTTTACCTTACTTTATCTTTTCACCGTAGGTTGCGTAAACTCTCTCGTTGATTCAATTTTCAAAACGACATTTCCGTTCTCCCCTTGATTCAACGTATTTTTGAGCAGGCTTGGAGGCTAACCGAAGAAAAACGTCCAGCCGAAGAGGTCAAATACGTCGAAAACCGTTCGTTGAATGTCGCGAAACGTTTTTCACGCGCAATAATAACCCATAGTAAAATATGGCATCCAGTCCTACGTGACTCCGTTGGTAATCCTGTAGTCGATGACAAATTGACGGCTGATAGTTTTAACGTTTTCTTGTCCTGAACATGTATTGAAAATTTGGCCGCTCCGCCTCCGCCAATCCAGGTTTGGACCGGTGCCGTCCTCGAAATCATACTTTTCACCCTCTGGGACGTTACCGTAGCCATTCGAAGTTTTCGTCAATCTTATAGTCCTGGACCAGATGGCGTACCGATCAGTACTATAAAGGCGGATGCTAATGATATTTTCCCGTCACTTCTTTGTTAGATATTAAATCTAGCTCTGGAAAGTGAAACCTTTCCCAGTGTGTGGAAGGAATTGCACATTCTACCTATCCCCAAACACTGCCAATCTACGTCATTTGACGATTTTCGGCCAATCAACACTGTCCGCAGCTTCAAAAATCCTGGAGACCTTGATCAAAGATAAGATGACGTATAACTTAACTGAGAATAACCTTTTGAGTGCAGCCCAGTATGGGTTCCTCAAAACAAGGTATTGTGATACCTGTCAGCTCTCTTTCTTTGATCACGTTCTACAATCTAGGGATAATGGCTTTGCACTTTACATAGGCTATTTCAATTTAACCAAGGCCTTCGATCGTGTTGACCATGCCCTTCTTCTCCTGAACCTCTCCTCTTTCGGTAAACGTGGTAAACATCTGAGCTTTATATCTTCTTACCTGAGCTCTCGTTCACAACATGTTAAGTTATCCAATGCTATCTCAAACTCGGAACGTGTGAGGAGTGGAGTTATTCAGGGTAGTGTGCTTGGCCCACTTTTATTTTGTCATTTTGTCAATGATGTACCAGGTTTATTTTGGAATGGTAGGCCCTTTATGTATGCTGATGATTTAAAAGTTGCCTATCGATACAAGCCGGCATATCACGACACCGTGCTTTATCTATTAAAAATGATTTCGGGGCCTTTTCCCAGTGGTGCTGCACATGGCGCCTTTCCCTTTCTTGGCACAAATGTTCCGTTATGGTTGTTGGCGACGACCATTAGCCTCAACTAAGCATAGATGGCTAGGATCTAAATGTGCCTGGCGTTGTTAAGTATCTGGGCATATCATATTACAACGGTCTCAATCTTTCAGAGGATTGCACCCTGATTGTCTCCAAAGCACTCAGAACTGCTGGGTTTATCCTCGGAAATTTTAAAACTAGTGATATTAGACTCCACCTTTATAAAATGTACGTAAGACCTGGCCTAGAATGCTGCTCGTTTCTTTTTAGCCTTCTGCGAGCTAGCGGACGGAAGAAAATAGAATCGTTCCAGCACTTTTTAACGAAAAGAATTTTATCGTTGCAGCACCGTAATCTGTAGTATCAAGAACGCTGTAGGCTTGTAAACATTGATCCCTTATGGTTTTGCCTAGTGCAGAAGGGACTCCTTTTACTGATTAAGCTTTTGAATAGTCGTACATTTATCCCCTTACCACTGTGAGGCAGCTTGACCACCCTCGGTGCAGCAGTCATCGGAATGTCTTTTAATTTCTTCCATTACCTCGCACAGTTAAGTATCATCGATTCTTTTCGGTAAACGCCATAGTCAGGTGGAATAAACTTCCTCATAATATAAAAATCCAGCGAAGTTATTCTTTCTTTAAGATAACTTTTACTATTTTTTGCATTCAGAACAGTTTCCAAGAATTCTTGGCGCCGACACGGTAGAATCTGTTTTCCTGCTCGGCGGAGTGCGTGGCATCTGAACCCGATCCCTTGTATTACCTTGAGGGATACGGCACCGTCTCGGCAGCCTGCACCCGTTGACTTCTTCGGCAGACAGTGAGCAACGGATGCACTCTTGCCTGGGGCAGAATCCCGGTTCCTAGCAAAGACAGAGATACTGCAAACAGACTGCAATTTTGTTAGCCCTTCCCCGATCTGAACTGCTATCATCCTTGCAGGTGGCAGTTTTTTTCTCCTGAATAACATAAATATAGGAAAAACACTTATAATTATTTATATTCAGGAGTTTTTCACTTCCAGCCTGATCCCCACTGAATATTTCATCTGACAATGCCTGTAAACTGGTATTAAATACAGCTATTATTATTATAATTACTTTTATTAAAATACGCATGTGTGACTGTTGATTCCCGAAGTTGGCGTTATCAGAGCCCTTTCAGCCCGAATTCTATGTTAAAGAACTGACTTGAAAAATGCCCTATCTTATTTAAAATATATGTATAATATTATTTAACAGATAGCGTATGATTTTATTTCAAATTCTAGTAGGGTTCAACTATTTCGAATAGAACTTGGCAGGGCATTCCATGTTGTCGCGTTTATTATGGAGTAGAAGAAGGATGGTTAGGTCTTTTTGAATTTAGGAATTTTTATAATATTTTCGTTATGTCTAGTGTCTCGGGCGCCATTTTGATTTGTTAGTATATTCATTCTAAGAATATCCTGGTCGTCTGTGATGTTGAATAGAAAGGTGAGACCATTTTGGAATCTTCTGATGCAGACGGGTTGAAGACCATATCTATTTTATAGTTCCATGTATATGCCTTGGATGCTATCACATTTATATAAGGACCTTGTTAACCATCTTTAAATGGCTTCTAGTTTCTTTCGGCCATCTGATGTCATTATGCCAAAGAAAATTGATCAGTAAAACGTACATTTTATAAAGTCGTGTCTGTAGGGCAGGTGAGGAGAAATTTTTCAAATAAATCCGCATAGAAAAGGAGTTTTCGGTTATATTTGTTTGACGTGGGGAGATAAATCAAGAGTATTTGTATAGCTAAGACCTACGTCTTTTGATGATGGTGTCTCGGTTTTCATCTGATTGTTAAAAACTATGGGAGGCAGTTTTTGTGGACCAAAATTCAGGAGATGACATTTACTTGCCGAGAATGGCATTTGCCATTGAATACTCAATTCATTTAGTGTTTTAAGATCATTTTCAATCGTTCTATACATACTGGCTGCTATATGCAAGTTATATGCATATGCAAGATTTTAGTCGTCCGCATATATAAATGTTTCAGCTGACATTAATAAAGAGCATAAGTCGTGAGTGTATATACAAAAAGGAGGGGACCTAGGATAGTCCCTGAAGTACTCCTTCACTACAATGAGATGTTTCTGAGGCTACGTTTCGAATTTTTACTACCTGATATCGGTTTTGAAATTATGGTTTTAGGAAGTCGAGAAGGGGAAGCCTAACTTTAAACCTTTTATGGGGACTTAATCGAACACTTTTTAGGGTAAAATTATATCGTAGCCACCGTGTTTCCGTCATCTCTGTTACTTAAAACGAATTCAGGGAAGGTGAAATGACAGGACTGACATGAATTTTTAGGTAAGAAAGCGTGTTAAGAAAAAGGTTTAAGGTCAGCGTTTGTCAGATGGTTTAGTATTTGGTTCGAAATTATTTTTTCTAGGATATTTGCTATTACCACTGTTCAGTGAACATCACGGTAGCTTTGTGTACCAGATCGGTTCCCCATTTTAAAGATTGGTGTTAGGCTTGAGTATTTCCAGATTTCTGGATACGTAACATTTGACTGGAATAAGGACAATAGACTAGACAGTAGTATTGTAGCATATATTATATGCATCAGTATGCAAGGTGGGATTTTATCCGTTCCATAAGAGGTAGAATTAGGAAGTTGTCTGATAGCTTTTTTGACGGTTTCTTCCCTTAAACAGATCTCATTGAGGGTAAATGCTGTCGTGTCTGTTGGCTGGCGTATCTGCTCTTTCCCAACTGAATAGTTGACTGAGAAATACTTATTGAATAAATTGTCTATTCTGTTGTCATCCGTTATTATTTGTCCTGAGTTATCAATCATAATTTGGGGACCTAGTTTTCTATTAGTATTTATTTGTTCCCAAAAGATCTGGGCTGTTTTTTCAGAGGACTCTATTGCCCGGCGTTCCACTGCCATATTCTTATTTGTTTCCAGTTTTTCAACTAGGTCGTGAATTGCCCTTATTCGTCTAAGTGTGGATAAATAACTAACCGAGGGATCGTGAAGTTGTTTTTCTAGCCTCTCGGAAAGGAAGTAAGGAATTTGTGACTGTTTGTACCGGGATCTCTCATTATTAAGGTATCTTGAATTATAAAAACGGTAGAGTCTACAAGGTTAAGAGCTTCTGGAGTGATGTCGTTAGCAGATGGGAGTGATTTTGTCTGAAGCCGTGTTGGAGCTCTAAGAGAAAGTGGCTCTCCTCCAGGAACTTCATTGCCACTTTCTTTATTCTAATTTCCATTATTTTATAGCTAATGCAGGTAAAACTGCTGGGCCGAAAATTTTTAACGTTGGTTCAAGCCCCATCCATGTATATTGGGTATAAATTTGATGCCTTCCATTCGGATGGCAGTTTCTCTAAATTAAATGCCGAATTGAAGATATGCGCTAATGGCCCAGAGAGTTCGCCCGCCAATTCTCTCAAAATTTTGGCCTGTATATCGTTAGGATTCGATTAACTTGCTTCGTATAGATTCTCCAAATCTCTTTCCACTACAGGTGCTGGGAAGAATTTAGATTCGAACACTGGAGTAGAGTTTAAAATAGCACTATTGGCGTGATGAAACTGCTGCTAAGTTTCCCTACTGAATACCGAGGCAAGTAACTGGCACATGTACTCGGCGTAATCCTCATTTTCAACGTGTTCTACACCATTATCATCCTTAAGTATGGCAACCGGATCCTTTTTACTTAGTCGGCTATTAATATACTGGAATAATTTTTTTGACTTATGTGCAATCTGTTGGATGATTCTTGATTTACAGTTTTTCCTTGGCCGATGGATTAATTTTTTGACGGCATTGCGTTGGTGACAAAATTCCTCGTGTTGTACTTCTGACTCAGGTCCCCTGAATAAATTCCATTTTTTCAGTTTTATTCTTTAACTCTTACCATTATTATTTCATCAAATGGAGGAGGGACTCGTCAGCTGCACTGTGAAGGTTTGTTTGTCTGTATACTATCAGGAATTCTATGTTTTGCGAACTACGCTTCTTTATCTTTATCCAGATGATTTCGTTCTCCATGGTGAGGGGGTGCGCTCGTTCGACTGCCAAGATCCCTGTCATGGCATATATGACCACCCCACTACCTTGTCTATTATTACGGTCTGTGCTTAAAAGCTGGTATCGTTTTATTGAAATCGTGGTATCAGTGATTTCAGTTTTAAGCCAGGTTTCCGTGATGGCAACGACATCAGGGTTTCGTTTTGAAATAAACGCCCTCAGTTCATCGATATTTGAAAAAAACGCTTTGAGTATTGGTATGTAAATGTTTCAATTTGGACTGAGTAACTCCGTTTTGCAGGCCTCTGTCTATTGCCTGAGATTAACTGCGAAAGCCGGCCGGCGCTAATCGAGATGAATTGGTGTCCATCGTGTCTAACCTGTTAAGATTATAGGTTTTCTCCAATAAATGATCTCTGGACATGTATGATTTTCCCGTTTTATTTTCCGAGACTACTCTCTTCTGGTTTAGGTCTATTGAGGAGTTCTGTTTTGAGCAATCTTCACTTCTTGAGCTCCGCGGGTGAGAAATCCAGCTGAAAAATGGTTGGATGGGAGAGCTGGAGGGTTTGTTTCCTGCTTACCAATAGCTGGGTTTTTTCCTCCTTCTGAAGATGAACACTCAACGAAGAACAACCAAACGACTTGATGGATTAAGATATACACCTTAGGAACGATGGCTAGAAAGACACCACATATTTAGTATTCAATCAGTTTAAGTCAGTTTATTTAGGGGAAGTAGGCTTTCCCCTGTGCTCTCTATTCACATGCGAAAATGGCAATAGAATAAACGTTTACAGTAATAAATCTGACAAATTAAAATGTAATGTCCTCGATATGTGTGGGCCAGGCGCAAGCTGCCGCTGCTTACACACTCTTCATTGTATGTACAATAGTTTCTCAGCAAATGAGTATCTAGTTTGCATTTAAATGTGTCAACAGTTTCTGAAAGAACCACCTCGTCAGGGATTCTGTTCGATGCTCAATCAACCCTCTGCGAAAAGGCGTTCCGATGGACGTCCGTGTGGACCAACTTCCTCTGCAGTTTAAAGGGATGACCCCACAGATGTTCCATCCCAGCCAATTCGAAGAAGTCACCAAAGTCTAGGGCACCCTCGCGGCCTCGGACAATTTGGTAGGTTTGGATGAGGTTACCTCGTACTCGCCTGTAATTGAAAGGAAACAAATCAGGTTCAGCTAGTCTGGCTTCGTAAGGCAGATGACTAAGATTCATGACGATCATCGTAGCCATCACCTGCACTCGTTCCAGCTGTAGATAATGCTACTTAAACCACGGGTGCCAGGCCTTGATGGCATATTCCAAGTGAGATCGAATAAATGCCCCGTAGGTTTTTCGGAGGAGTTCCTTATTAATCTTCAGAAATCCACGTCTGAGCGCAAATAAGACCTGTGTCACGCGCTTAGCTGCCTTCAAACACAGTGAGGATGGTTTTAGTGAGGAGTTTACTAGAACACAAAGGTCCTTCTGTTCCTCGACAATTGAAATGGCCTGTCCATTGAGAATGCATTGGTAGGAATCATCCTCCTCACTTGTCCTTCTGGTACGCAGTCTTATTTACTCTATTAACTCAGTCTTTACTCTATTTCTAGAGAACAATTGTTTTGAGTTCATGAATGTTAAAAACACTGCGTAAAAGTATGTTCTCCTTTGAGCGTCTAACGAAAATTGTCAACTGGGTTTGGAGTATGGACAGTATTTAAAGCAATATGAGTAAAAAATGCGCCTACTTCTTCAACAATGCTTTAAAAAATAATATAAACGGTACAAAGGATATTCAGGAACGAATCAGCCGTTCGGAGATGTCAAAGGTCCTGGATAACTCAGGATCATCACAGGGTTGCACACGTTTGGTTCGCTGAGTGGTTGTCCGTTTTATTGGTACAGAGGCTGCGCGGTCAACTTCAATAAGATGATAAATGAATTCCAATTGGATGCCGTTTTATGAGGAATTTCGGAACAAGAAAAATTCCAGATCAGCTGGAAGCAAGTAGGTACGTGCAGTTGTAACAGTATTGTCCGGAACAGTCCTAATGAAGTGGTAACGGAGTTCAAATTGTCCAAATCGGAGAACAAATAAGTGGCGGTGCCTATGCACACAACCTTGTCAGTATGCGAATGCACTTAATTTATAAATCTTCTTAAATAAGTGGGCTAGGGTGCACAGGTTTTCAGCAGTCAGACTTCTAATAAGCATGCAACGACTCAGCCTTTGTTTAGACTTTTCCTTCCCCGATTGAAAACAGATTAAAGCAGCACACCGCTGGCATATATTCTGGAAGCAGTGAACGTTGAAGCTTGTATTTCTCAATGGGATAACGTCCTGGACGGGGAATAATCCTCAGTGGAGGAATATTTGGATAGCCGCAGAATCGTTAAGTCCAAGTAAATAACTCCCAAATTTAAAGACTGGACAATCCACTTAAGAGTTATTCCAAACCATCGTGTCTTCTACCCTAGGTAAAGACTAAAACTTCGTAAACTCAAAGGAGCTGAAACTCGTTTTAGAGGAAACAAAAGGGGTAAGTTTACAGCATCTTTAATTGTCAAAGAGATCGTCTGTGCTCTTTGGATTGGTCACAGTTTGAACTGGCACAAAAGACCAGTCTTCGTGGTCAAAAACCAATCCCAAGAGGAATCACGCCAAACTTCAAGAACTAGCCAAATTCTGCTCAGACCACGTGGTTGCTTAATGGAGCAGACTTTCAATTTTGATTGTGTTGTGTAGAAGGTTGAGATCGTCGATAGATGACTTCACACTTATACGCTAGAAATCCGGTGCTGGCATTGCTGTTATGGGCATTTGTGCGCACTTTTATCCGTTTATCGGTAAAAAGGGTTTTCAAAGGTTCTGCACTTCTCCCTTATATATACTGAATTATAGTTAATTATAGCATCATGTGATGGGGAAACTAAAACCTCTCGGTAGAATGTTGTTGAGCGCTCTGGGTCACCCGCTCAATGCTAAGGTAGAAAAGAACCCCATTAACATACTGCACACTACCAAGACAGTCTTTATCATCTTCCGTAAAGACCTTTCCTCCAGGGGCTTTCGAGATCAAACTTAGAATGGCTAAAGTAAGTTTGCAGACCTGGGATGACCCAAGAGCTGGAGTGACACTATAGAGTTCAAGAAGGACAATTTGATAGCAGTAGCAAAACGTGTTGATCTACGCAATAGTCTAACATATATACCGTTCCCCTTTTATTTATATCTAGCAGTTGCCTGTTCGTTTAAATTCAGTGTGAAATCTTTTTTATTATGCTTCTAAAGCGTGATTTTTATATTAATTTTAGAACCATTCCTGAAAACTTTATTTGTGCTTATTCGTTTTGGATAAGGATAACATGTTCGTTTTCTCAATTTCCGGAAGACGTAAATATGAATCTATGTGATGATATTAACAATTAGATGTTTTTTATATTAAAAAAGAGGAATTAGAAGGCCAGGTAAAGCGTACCACAGAGAATAACTCGATTATTATATGTGTGTGGCTAAGGATAGTACTGTGAATCTTAACTTGGTTAGCTTTAAAGATCAAAGCAAGCGTCGAGACAGAAATAATAGAACGAGCCCAGGATTTAGTGGTGCACATCACATCTGGATCAAGCTCAAAGACTACTTTTCTAAGCTCAGCCACTTTAGTTACAACTGATCTCACATTGAGTGAAACTAAACTGAGCGTATTCCTGATGTGAAGGTTACGCTCATTAGTATTTATAAAAAAGGAAGATTGGGTGGCGGAGAAGAAAACTGGAGAGAAAAAGCAAAAGGCGGGAAACAAAAATTGCTCTGGTCTAAAATTTGTCGAAATGTTACTGTTAAAAGACCTGACATTATTGTACAATGGCAGATTTGGATGAAAAACGTGGAAGGGAAGGCTATATTATAGCGTGGGAAAGATAGGTGTTGGCATAGAAATGAGATTTTGAGGGAAGTTAGCATGAATTGGCGGAAAACGTGCATTTAACAAAAGAATAAATAATTTTGAATAATTGTTAACATAATTCGAATACTTAATTCTTTGGGGATTTTGGTTAATTTTTGTATTGATAAAAATGCTAACGTGAGCGTTCGCATTGGTTGTAGATGATGAGGTGTTAGCAAGTTTCCCATCGATAATGACATTACTGATTTTGATGCCTGGCTTAGCAAATGATTCATATTTTCTGGGGGTTTTCTTAGGTTTACTAGAGTTGACAGATGAAGCATGCGTGGTTTGCTTGGGAGGGGAAAGAAGTGGTGTTGCACGATTTCACTCGAACCAGGAATAAGGTGAACGGGTGAAGATTCACGAGGAATCGCAATTCCTGTTGATCCGGAGGGCCATGGACTTGTACTAGCTAGAGGGTTAACCTCTGAGACAAATTTTGGTATTGAAAATGTAGACCTAGTCTTCTCGTTTGCTTATGGGGGTGAAACCCGACGTTCTATTGAGGTTTTATTTCTACGCATAAACAGCTTGATTTTCTTCAAATATTGAGCTGAGTGCTCATGTTTAGAGAAAATAATGTCCACTTCAATCACCAACAATGTTTCACTGGATTTGGCGGGTTTTTTCTACGAGAAGGCTACCTTTCAGCTTCCGCGACTTTAAAGTTAAAGCCACATGAGTACAGGAAATGAAATGCGACTTTCAGAGGGATTTTACTCTTAGGGACGTTTTTACAAAAAAGAAACTTGAAACTTCTCTTATGACTCAGTACTAACCATGTTTATAAACGGTTCAGGTTTTCTCGAATTGTTTGAGGAGTAAGTGAATACGAATTTCCGTTAAAAATGGAACCGAGTATGTTGAACAGAGAACCATATTGAGACATAAAAATATTAAAATTTTCCAGGGCATCAAAGTCAAATTTCTTCATGTTTGTAGTGTAGACAAGGGTCAAAACTGCTAAGAACCAATGTGTACAAAAAAACTAACGCTAAGTAGGGTGTTGTGTGTCTAAACTACAAAAGACAAAAGGACGGTAAAAATAACAGAGGATTGTTAGAACGAAGACTCACGAAAAACGTAGATTTCTTAGAAAGCAAATCTTGTTGAGGATTTAAATTAGCTCTGAACTAGATCCAGCAAACTATGCATCAAAGACGATGAGCAGAAGCAGGAGTTCAATCGAGATGACGTCTGGTGGAATGCAATCAAGTAATGAAGATCGATCGTTGCAATTGACTTCAAATAATGGAGACAGATCAGTACAATTAAGAGAGCAGTTGTGGAATGCAGCAGCGAAAACAAGAGACGTCCAACATGCGGGTCGAAATTGAGCTGCGTGTTTTTTTTATTTTTTGCACAGTAAAACAAGTGTACATTAAGGTTCAGGTGAAAAAAAAGATATAAACATGTAAATTGTACAAATACCAACGCAAATCCCCCACCAGAGCGTTTGTTCTACAAATAAAACGCTCGGTAAATGAAATACAAAAAAAATAAACGACAAAGTCCTTAAGATTGAAAGAAAAATTGATTTGTCAACCAAAACGAGAGGAAATGCGTTGTGATGAAAAAGGAGTAGCAAACTGCATGGTTGGGGTGATCGAATGTGACGGTTGATGGGATGGGCTCGAAACAGGTGGAATGGGTGGTGAAAGTGCAAAGGAATGGGATGGAACAACGGGCAGCGGGATGCACTCAAGGTAGGCCGGCTTGAGTCTGTCGATAGAGACTGTGTCAGTCTTGTCAGCCTTCTGAATGACGTAATGCTTGTCCATCCGTTTAAGCACCTTACAAAGGCCATCATAAGAGAAACAAAAAGGCTTGCGAACTGCGTCGTGCCGGACGAAGACGAATGGAGCCACTTTAAGGTTGTCTTGAACAAAAACGCATCTGGGTGTTAGGCGAGTGGGAGTAGGACGTAGTTGAGCCATGCATTGTTTCAATTGTTGGACGAAAGCATTCGACATGCTGGTGTTTATAGTGGAAGACTGCACAAATTTGCTGAGCTCGGCCGTAGTGCATTGAATGTTCTCCTTGACAGCTGATCGAATATCCAAAAGAACGAGGGGTAGGTTGTCAATCCACGCAGTTGTGTCTGCGTGAGACTTCAGTGCTGTCTTCAGTTGACGATGCCGGCGTTCCACGAGGCCGTTAGAAGCAGGGTGATATGCCGTTGTCATGATGTGTGCACACCCGAGCAGTTAAGTGAACTCGCGGAAGAGATTAGATTGAACTTGGCATCCGTGGTCAGTGGTGATGATGGCTGGCACACCGAAATTGGCAATCCAGTGGTGCAGTGGCAATATTTTCTGCCGACGTATCTGATATCGTAACTGCAACTGGCCATCACGTGAAACTGTTGACTGCTGTGAAAATATGTGTGTGCCCACGTGAAGGTGGTAACGATCCAACTAAGTCTAAGTGAATGTGATGGAATCGAACGTCTGGAACGGCAAATGTGCTTTGTGGGGAAAAGGTATGGCGATGCAATTTGTTTTTCTGGCACGCTAAACATTGCCTAGTCCAAAGGGCAATGTCAGATTTCATCTTCAGCCAGACAAAGCGAGCAGCAATTAGTTTACGACCAGCGCGGATGCCGGGATGCGACAGAAAGAGAAAATGGTCAAACACTACCTTAAGGTAGGATAATGAAACAACAGGTTGAGGAGTGCCTGTGGACCAGTCGAATAAAATATTACCTGGTGATGCTGGAAGTGGTAAATCTTTAACCTGCAGAGTTCTTAATGTACGCAGGTCAGCAATGGATTCGTCTTCTAGTTGGAGGTCTGCAAGCTTCGCCAAGTTGAAGTTGGATGACAAGGTATTGATGTCCGGTCTGGATAATGCATCAGCAATGACATTGTCACTGCCTCGGACGTAGCAGATATCAGCAGTAAACTGCGAAATAAATTCAAGGTGACGCAGTTCTCTGGGCGAGTACCAATCTGGTTTGGCCTTGAGGGCATAAGTAAGAGGTTTGTGGTCGTTATGAACCCAAAAATCTCTTTTCTCTAAAAGTTGGTGAAAATGACGAATAGCCAGGTATTTAGCAGGTAACTCGTGAGATAAAGTAATTGAGTGAGTCTGCACCGGTTGTAGCTCCTGTGAAAAGAAATCGAATGGCTGCAATTGGTTATTCCCCTGTTGATGTAAGACTGCGCCGACAGCACTGTTGGAAGAGTTAGTGGTCAAAATCAACTGGGTAGAAGCGTCAGATTTGAGAGGGTGCCGCATGGTCACATCAGCGATGGCTTTCTTGGCTGCCTCAAAAGCTGAGTAAGCTACCGGTGAAAGTTCGATTGGGTTGGCTTTCGACTTCAAAAGATCACTCAAGGGAGCCAGTATTGACGCACAGTTGCGAATGAAACGCTGGTAGTAATTGATAAGTCCAATGAAACGCCGAAGTTGTGTAAGGGTCTTGGGAACCGGAAAAGGCAAAACGCTTTGCACCTTCTCAGAAAGTGGTGTGATTCCATGCTGGTCGACGTGATGACCGATGAAATCAAGAAAAGGAACGCCAAAAAGGTATTTGTCAACGTTTAATTGCAAGCCATGTTGCTAGAGACGATCGAAAACTTGGCGCAATTGCGATGCATGTTCCGCTGGCGAAGAGCTTGCGACGAGTATGTCGTCGATACATACAAATGCAAACGGAAGAACCCGCAAGACCTCATCAATAAACCGCTAGAAGGATTGGGCCGCGTTATGCAAACCGGAAGGCATGCGCAGAAATGCGAACAAGCCAAAACGCATTGTGATAGCGGTCTTGGGGATGTCTTCCTCAGCAACCGGTATCTAATGGTATGCTCTCACGAGATCTATCTTGGAGAAAATGGTCTTTCCGGCCAACATGTGAGAAAATCGTGAATATGAGGAATGGAATACCGATCGGGGACGGTTGCTCTGTTATAGGCATGATAGTCACCACATGGCCTCCAATCATCGGCTGATTTCTTGGGGACCATGTGCAGTGGAGAGGCCCATGGGCTAGAAGAAGAGCGAATAATCCCCAAATTTAGCATCTGCTCGAACTCATTTCTAGCTATTCGTAGCTTTTCTGTATGAAGCCTGCGTGGATGGGCATGAACGGGTTGACCTGTGGTAATGATGTGATGTTTAACTGCGTGTTGAACTTGTTCAGTAAACTGAAAAGGTTTAGCGAGGGACGGATAGTCCTGCAAAATTTCAGCAAATTGTGAACCTGGATTAGTCCAGTAATGGAAGGTTTACGCGTAGAAGATATTTGCGCCTACTCGCTGACTGTGGTTTCTTATTGAGTTAAAAATATCCCTATTTTTCAAAGCGATAGTACGAAAGGAAAATTCTCACTAGCGACTTTTTGCGTAATAAGAGATGTACTATTTGTAAGATATGATTTAAGCAAAGCACTGTCAGCAAAAATCTTCTAGATTACGGATTGAACTGAAAAAAAGAATTAGAGAAGAGGCTATTCAGGATGAAAAATTATCTGAACTGGTGGAGCAACTAATGCAAATTATTTTTCACTCGAAATAAGGCATACTTAAAGAATTTCAATTTTAGTTCTAGAATTTATCTTTAGATTCCGTCCTTCTTGAGTAAATCTGCAAGAACTTTTATGTGGCTATGTCGGGTGAAACATTTTCAAACCGTATATTTCTCCTTATTGTTAAATGCAAAAACTACATGTGTGTGCAGTTGATAAAGAGCTAGAAATACAAACAAATTTGCAAAAATTAAGCTAATAGTTTCGACAGGAAACGAAGAATTCTGTTTAAAATTCGAGAATTCACTTATCTTCGAATTTGAACCAATTGACTTCGACCTTGACCTTGATGTCTGGTAGTAATTATGATATGTAAGTATTACAGCTTTCATCGGATCACTGTTTACTATACTGCCATGGAAGAACCTGACACTCCCTCAACGTCGTCGGTGGTCAATCAATCATTAGAATTGAGAATATCCGAACGTGGCGCGGAAATTTTCTAGGGTTAGGAATATTATGAATGTTATTTACTAGAAGCTATAAAACTCCAGAAGTTAGTCAGGGAGTGGATATGGTAGGAGGTAAGTGCTTGCTACCGGAGTTGGGGGAATTATGCTTTAATTCAAAATTGTCACTGTCCATAACGAAAACGTTGTTTCGGTTGCTGCGGCCCTACCATCCAGATCAAAACAATGACGCTTTTGCAAATGACTAAAACTTTCACTATCAAGACCCTCAGCAGAGGTATCTATGTCCAGTTGGGTCTATAATGCGGTCTGCTCGATGAGTTGACTTGTCGCCCTGCATCGAGAATTCCCGAAATGTGCGTTCAACTGCATATTAACGGGATGCAAATTTTTTAAGGGTCCGCGCGGTACCTTTGGTAAGTACTTTTTCTTGTTAGTCATCCATATTTTGACATCCCTTCATTGTTGGAGGTTTCTGCGGTTTTAGTAAGACGGATCCGTTGGACAATTTCTTGGGCGTATGTTGGTGGATTAAAAGACATTCTTGCTCGTGGCCTGTGCGATCCACACTCAGATAACGTTGTAAAGGTGGAATTCGCCAATGTTGTCTGCGAGCTCCCGCCTGATATTATTATTATTATTTTATTTATTGCCAGTTTACAGGCAAGGTCAAAAGGGATATATACAGTAAGGGGTCCAGCTGACAGTGAAAAAAACTCCTGATCGTTCTTTAAGGTATTTTCAGGAGAAAAAACTGCAGCTTGTTGAACAAAATTAAAGTTTAGGACAGGGAAGTGTTGACACAGGTGCACAGTGTAGTACTTCTCCTTTCGGTGTTGTGGATCTGGTCTTCTGTACTAGCAGCAAGTATGCCGGCGAGCGGCTGCTAGCTGCAGACTGAGGAATAACCCGATTACGGACTGCAGAGCCAGCAATATTGCCTTCAGCATGAAGTCCGGCATAGGATTCAGAGTCCGTGGACGCCATCAGAACGGAAAAGAGCTTCCAGAGAATCAGCACCCAAAAATTCGCGGAAGGTGTCCTGAATGTAGAAAAACTAGTGACAGCTCTTGTAAACAAAGGATAGTTTTGCTGAATTTTTAATACTTCTGGGTAGTTTATTCCAGATTGCTATAGCATTTCACCGAAAAACAACTGACGGTATTTAACGGTGCGTGCCAAAGGAAGAAATAAGAATACATCTCTATGATTGGTGCGCCGACAGTGGTCGAGCTGCCTCAGGGATGTAAGGGGGTTAAAGGTAAAACCGTTTAAAAAGCTTGAACAGTAAAAAAATAGTCCCTTCTGTAATCTACGAAGCCACAACGGGTCGAGGCTTGTAAGCTCACAGCGTTGTTGGTAGGACACGTTTCTGTGCTCTGAGGTAATAACTCTTTTAGTAAAGAAGTGCTGGACTGATTCTATCTTCCTCCGTTCACTCGCGTGCAGAAGGCTAAATAGAAACGAGCAGTATTCCAGACTAGGTCTGACATACATTTTATAAAGGTTGGTCCTAATATTGAGGGTTTTAAAATTTCTGAGAATAAACCCAGTGGTTTGGCATGCTTTAGAGACAATCAGGGCGCAGTGCTCTGACAGATTAAGACTACTAGAATATGATATGCCCAGATCCGTTATAAACCCGGGCACATTTAAGTCATGACCGTCTATGCTTAGATGAGGCTGATGGTTGTCACAAATAACCATAACGGAGCATTTGTGCCAAGAGAGCGAAAGGCGCCATGTGCGACACCACTGAGCGAAGGCTTGAAGATCCTTTTTTAAGAGCTCAAGCACAATGTGGCGATCGACCGGTTTATAACGATAGGCAACTTTTAAATCATCAGCGTACATAAAGGGCCTACCATACTGAAAACAATCAGGAACATCGTTCACAAAAAGGCAAAATAGAAGCGAGCCGAGTACACTACCCTGAATAACGCCACCCTCACGTGCGTGGGGTTGGAGATAACATCGGAAATTTTTACCCGTTGTGCGCGATCATTCAAATAGGAGGATATTAAGTTCAGAAGCTTGTTACCTATGCCGAAGGAGGTAAGTTTCAGTAGGAGGAGATCGTGGTCAACACGATCAAAAGCCTTCGTGAAGTCGAAATAAACGGTGTAAATTGCAAAACCACTATCTCTAGATTGTAGCACATGATTAAAGTAAGAGAGCTGGCAGGTGTCACAAGATCTTTTTTCGAGAAACCCATGCTGAGCCGCATTAAGTAGGTTATTCTCTGTTAGATGACGCATCAACTTGTCTTTAATCAAGGTCTCTAATATCTTCGAGGCTGCTGGCAGTGTATTTATTGGCCTAAAGTCGTCAAATGACGTAGTTCTGCCGTGTTTGGGTATAGGCAAAATGTGCGATTCCTTCCATAAAATAGGGAAGGTTTCACTTTCAAGAGCAAGATTGAATATCTTATACAGAAGTGACGGAAATATATCATTTGCATCCGCCTTTAGAACGCTGACCGGGACGCCATCTGGTCCAGGACTGTAAGATTGGCGAGAACGCCGAATGGCTACGGTTACGTCCCAGAGGGTAAAAGTTATGTTTTTCGAGGACGTTACCGGTCCAAACCCGGACGTTTGGAAAGGGGGCGACCGAATGATCACTGAAATTCTAGACAAGAAAGCATTGAAGCTATCAGCCGTCAACTTAGCGTCAGCTATAGGGTTTCCAAAAGCATCTCGAAGTACAGGGTACTGAGTTTTTTTCTCTGCGATTTTACAGTCCGCGAAAAGAGTTTTGCAACATTGTACGAAGGGTTTTCGGCAAAGTTAACCTCTTCAGCTAGTCGCTTTTCTTCGGAGAGCCTCTTAGCCTGTTCAAAGATTTGCTGGATCAATGGCAGGACGGAAGTGTCATTTAGTCGATGAAAACGACGCGAGAGTCTACGCAATCTACGGCGGAAAGATAAAGGGAGGTAGACTTCATCCTTGACATTAATTATTTTCTTACGAGGAACAAAACGAGAAATGAGTGGACCTAGAACATGGTAGAATGTATCAGTACAAACATTCACATCCAAACATAGAAAGAAGTTAGTCCAATCGTGGGAATTAAGATGTGTTAGTAATTCCCCCATATTTGCTGATCGGAAATCGTGGAAAAAAAGCTATATTTTTTTGAAAAACGTTTCATCAGCCCTCGATTTCAGTGAAGAAGCAACTATAGCATGGTCTGAACTCCCAAGTGGGTCTAAAGGTGAAACTGACAGTGGCTGACAACCTCTGCAGAAGATAAGATCAAGTATGTTTGATCCTCGGGTGGGAAAAATCAACTACCTGATCCCACATGCCAGTATCTATGGCCTCAAGCAAGTTTTCGAACTTTGCAGGACCGGAAGGTGGAAACCAATGAACTTCAGGGAGATTGAAGTCACCTGCAATCAAGCAGTACTTCATATTTAGGTCAACTGCGGCATGAAATGCCTGTGAGAGACGGAGATCGTAATCCCCACTTGCGTTTGGGGGGGCGATAGACACAACCGACGAGTAAAGAGTAGTTATCTTTAAGAACTACTCGGAGCCAATAACTCTCTTCTACCGCGGTAAATTGTCGATTATCCAACGGCAGAAAGGTAAGTGGCTGCTTAATATAGATGCAGCTTCCTCCGCCACGGCCCTCGTGTCGATCGTTACGAATATAGTCGTACCCTTGAATATTGAGTTCAGAGTTGGATACACAGGGTGTTGCCCAAGTCTCTGTAACTATTACAATGTCGGGGCAGTGGATGAAAAGCCAGAGTCTGGAGCAATGGCATCTTATTAAGCAGAGATCTGGCATTTAATACGAATAATTTAAGCGCGCACGTTTTTGGTTTCTGAGAAGGGACAGTGAGGCTGTCAGAGTGAATGCCTTCGGCCAAAGAAATGTTCTTTTCACTTGAACAATTTGTCCGTTTCTTATTTGGAGATGTGCCTCGCCATTGGTCCTTCGTGTTTCCAGTTCTATTATTAACTGTCTCATTTTTTTAGTCTCTCCTTCAGTCCGTATTCCGGTTGAAAAAAAACTTCAGAATGCAGGCCCCGTAGGGTTGTTTTTCTCTGTAGCAGGAGCTGTGCCTGTGCTTCGTTTTCCAAGATGATTTTAAGAGGTCTTGGTCGAGAATTTGATTCGGGTGCGGACAGAGCTTTCCCTATTCTATATGCCTTGAGAATGTGGATGGACTCGCCGTCCGTTAGCATCGTTTTTGCATACAATTGAAGGAGATCCAAGTCATGTTTGACTCGCTCCTTTGGAATACTTGAAGCTGACTCCGGGACCCCTTTAATGCGACAAGTTAAAGCTCATAATGACTACTTCGTACGCGTCAGGTAAAAGTTTCGCAGAGTTAACTGCAAACACTAAAGGTATTGTCCGAGGGGCGAACATATTGCAAACCGCATGATATTCCCATTTTACAGTGGGAGTATACGTGACGACAGGTCATTCCATTTGCGAAATTGGAATTGCATCACTAGGATGAATCTCCGTTCGAAGAAACCAACTTTGCCATGAATGTGTTCTGTTGCAGAATTTAAATACGACAAAACTGCGTCCGTTCTGGTTGCTTATTGGTTATACAATGTCGGTAGCGTGATGTGGCCCAAGAAATACAAGCAGTGGTCTGGACTGCTGGAGAACAACCAGCGGCCAATGCAGAAGACTTTAGAAGGAGCGTGAAGAGCGGTGATAAATAAAAAAAACCCTCTTGCTCCGGGCTGTGCGAATGGGGTAGATGCATGAGAAACAGGTGTGTACACCATATTTTATGTCGGATTCAGAGGACGATTAAAACTTGCTGAATACACCAAGAAACCAGACCGTTTCGTCAACCCTAAATCAACTTCTACCGTAAGGCTAATTGTCACATATATTTAACGCCTATAAAAGGCAATGATATATCGCATATCCTAGTCGACTAAACAGAGGCAACCCACACAACCGTCCTTAGTTCACTAACCAGCCATTATTATTTATTACTCTACACTATGTATGGGAATACAGGCGGCTGCTTTCTTGTCAGCTGTGCATACGCTTTGGTGCCAGTAGGTGAGGAAAAATTTGACCGACGTAAAAGTTCATTTAACAGAGATAAATGCTCTTTAACAGGAACACGAATGTTCCATTGCCGTTAACAATCTCCTTGACAATTTATCTTGAAAAAAGGAAACTTCCTGACCAGGCAATTTTTTGCCCTAAGAATGTGTAACAGGTGCAGGCAATAATTACAGATATTGTAGGTGTATTGAGGAGGAACACCACTGTTATCAATAATAATAGGTTAACTGATAAAGCATCTATTGGGCATTGTTAATCTCCTAAGAACACCGAAAAAACATAAAACAAACTCCTTCTTTCTGCTGCGACTTTAGCGTTGTTTCTGTTTTAGGCTTGGTTAACAGGGTGCGAAATGAGGATTTTGTTTGGAGTAAAAACAACTCTCTTCAAATGCACAGTAATAGTAAAATTATAAAATAAATAAATATAGAGTATAGTAAATAATTTTTCATGTTAAGAATTTCTTTGGGTCAATAATAATCATGCATAAAGATTTTACCACCGGTGCCAATAGCTCATTCGAAAAGATTGCTGATTGTTACGGTACGTCGATTTGCGATAAGTTGTCTACTTT